>CM076581.1:556217512-556681876 GCA_034641835.2 Pinus albicaulis | reverse complement strand
TGTGTCTCGTCATTATCCACCATTAGTAATCAGATCTGAACTTTGATGTACTTTCTGGGGAAGATAAATTTTGTCCCCAGTATGGTCAACAGTATGTTAGCACCCTGTATATTTCTGAAGGCTGAAGACAAAACTATGAAGGACCAACATCAAACTACTTTGGAATCTAGGACCTAGCCTTCCTAGATTCAAAGAGGTCTCTCTCTGTTAGATATAGCTTTGTTTATAGGGGAATTTTAGGCTAGCTATTAGTGCATAGGGGTTTGTTTGAAAATCTTTGGTTGAGGTAGTAGAAGAGGGCCATTGGGCTGTGGATTCAAAAAAGTGAAAACAAATTCAGATGGATGAATAACTGAGGTCAGGTGAAACCAAGAAAACTAGCCATGTCAATGGATCTTAACAACTTGTGAAATGGAAAAGAGGAGGAGATTAAGGTTCAATGGGAATGAAGAGCAAACCATCTCTGAATTCTGCATTCCGATCTCAGAGGAAAACATAATGTACTATTTCAAGACTAAGCAGGGTACCCCATGGTAAATCCTACACAAAAATTTATATCCTTAGTAAAGAAAGAAAACAATGTGCGAAAACAAAAGAATGAAAAATTACATGAGGGAAGCACTTCACCAAAGATCATAACAAAAGAATCTGGAAAACAACATCATTTTTCATTCATCCAACAAGAGTGTTTACAACTAGTTGTGTCTATTACAATGGTTTCCTCCCCTTCCGGGCCTCTTTGATACTTCTAATACATGCAATATTTATATAAAACTTAAATCGGTTAATCTGTCTATTGCAGTGATTACATTTATTACATTCAAGCATGAATTGACAAGTGGAACCATGCAAGTGGTCGTAAGATAAGTTTGGTCGTGACATTGACCTTAGCAGTTTGTTATTAATTGCAGAGCGATCATAATCCAGTTCAAATGATGCCGAAGAGGCAATGATAGCTCTGAAATCTTGGCTTTATCTCTTCGAAGGGCTCTGACATCTTGGCTCTGCCTTGGTGCGAAACAGTCGCTGAGAAGAGTGTTCTGACTGTAATTCTATTTCTAATTGCCTCTGTCTCTTCTACACCCGTTATTGTTGCGGCAGAGCTTTGAAACGAACAACACACTGAATTCCTCTTGAAATGCACAATAATGATTCAAAACTTTTGACAGGCATGGTGTGGAATGGTTATGCGAGTGATCCAAGAGGATCTTGATCAATATAAGATCGAGAGAGTTCCAGATTGTCTGACATCCAGTTTAGTTTCCAAATCCATAGTTCCATCAGTATGGTCCGAAGGAAGACCTTAAATTCGTTCATGGTTCACTGTCAAGTTCAAGGCATGATCGTCATGTGTGTGATGAAAAGGTAAAATTGGGTTAAAATTGGTGAAAGGGTGAAATACCTTACAACGTAAAGTTCTATGGTTTTAAATGCTAATACCTAATCATAAAAACCTAAGTTCTAATCCTAGCATTAAGAGACAACCTAGATCTAAAACCCTAATACCTAAGCCTAGAAACCTATCCTATTATCTAAGTCCTACGCATTAAAAGCATATGTTGAAAAATCCTAGCGCAAAGTATCAAACCTAAGCGCTATATTAAAACCTATTCCTAAGTCTAAAACCATACCATAAACCTTTTAAGATAAGGTTCGGATAAAATAAATGTTGGTTTATAAAACTTTAATATAAAACCCACAGTGTTAAAACAAATGAATACACAGCACTTGCTAACCACAAGGTGAAAACCACGTCGGAGTTGTTGTGTAGACATGTGAACAGGTTTTTTGATTAACTGTGACATGGGTGGTTAACAGTTATAGTTAAACTACATCGGATAATATTTAAACATGTGAACGGAGTTAAGCCACGAGGTGTAGCCAAACCAGAACTGTCGAGAATAAATCATAACCGTTGGGCTCAAGCCGCAACCACCGATCAAAGGTGCTGATCACATGCCGACTGTTAGTTTCCTCTGCCCAGTTACCTAACACTGTGGCTAAAAATTATATTATATGGTTTATATATGGGTTAAGGAGTTATATCCCTAGGTTTATGAAGAGATAGGGATTCGAATCCCTTATCACTTAAAATCTTCAACCACCTGCTAAATTGAGAATCAATGGTTCGAATCAGTCATTACTTAAGCCATGGAAATTTCTGCAGTTCATCTGGATGGATGAAAAGATTGTGTTTTTTTAACACGTACACATATAGATGAAATAGAGATGAGCAAATGTCTTATCTAAAATATATGTGAGATAGAGGCTGAAGGTTTATGAAATTAGTGAATTTGATTGCTGTGATCCAGAGCAAGCCACTAATATATACCACTACTGAAGTTTGTTGCAATGAAGAGGCACAGATCAACCTTAACAAAATGATGCCCACTTAACTTGACTTGAGATGAAACTGAAAGATGATAAGGAATTCATAACACTGTCAGTCTTCTTCTCTCTTTAATTATCATATATTTAATTTATCGCTTACCTTCATTTTATGTCATCTTTCATTAAAGTATACTTGATGAATAATCTCCAATAGGAAGGACAACCAATCAACACTTAAGACCCCTATCTATCTAATACTCATTTTCTGTAGACTAAGGCTCTGCCTCATACTACTACTGAAGCAACCTAGCCAAACTGCAACAATGTGCTGTGAGCTTTATGAATGATCATTTTGTTGTACATATCAGCCCCTCCATTCGAACTTTGTGCATGACCCCATTCAAATCCGTTTAAAACCCCTATCGTGGCCTAAAACCCCCATGTGCAGCAACATTACTATTTACGCCTAAAGTACAACTGCCAGGCTTAAACCCACAATTAAAATTTATATCGGGTCTCAGCCCCTTTTTTTTTGATTCCCCATGTGACTTATGTGCAAAACCGTGTGTTAAAACGAAAGGAGCCCATTGCTTTATTTTTTCGGGCCAAATCTTAGCCACTCGATCCAAAACAAATTGACGACCCATATTTTAATCTACAATGGTGGCCCCCACACCCAAAAACCAGTGGTCTATTCCGCACCACCCATCCATAGCAGGCGGTATTTCCCGCGGACCCAATGATTCCATACGCTGGGCGACGCGTGTCCCGATGTACGATATCCAAACCACCCATTTCGCGCATTATTCTCCAGACGAGAGTTGGGTAGCGGAATTATCATTGACCGTCTGATCCTGCGCTCTCCATCTGACGGTGGTCATTCTCCAAAGTCGCACGATATTTAACCCAAGTCACGTAATGCTCGGGTCCACCATTCCACCGCTATACAATTCACTCTCCACTGTTGATTTCATTTTTTATTGTCCGGCCCAGAATTGTTCACGCATTCCGTTAATTGATCAGGTCCACCTCCACGTCGTCCCTTCCACTTAGCTTCCTGTACGCCCACATGTCGTTTGCGTACGCCGCCACCGTTTGTATTTTCTGTTTACGTGTCTTATTACATGGTTTATGTTACGTACCGTCGCCTTGTTCTAGCTTTACCGTTTCATTGTATATTCCATCGCCACTCTGCACTTCCCCGCCATCCTTCTCAGTTCACGTCATCATTCCATGGTCATGCTCGTGTCCACCACCTTTGTGTCCAGTATTCTTAATTATTTGTGAATTTTGCAGGTTGCAGTGATGAGGGATCGCCATAAATCTCCGCCTCCATTTCAGAAGTCGAGAATACGCAGCAGGACCCTGTTTTAAGGACAAAATTTATTGAAAAAGATCCAGAAGCTGCTGTGATATGACCACCATAAAGAGGGGCAAGAATCTAAGTCTGTTAAACCCTCCAGGTCATTCAAATACACATGGTGAGCGGATGAAGAATTAATGGGGCAGCATAAAAATATCAGCGAAAGGCCGAGAAAAACAACGCCCCGTATTAAAGATTTTGGGATTTAAATTCAAATGTTGGAAGGTACAGTGCTTAGCAAGCAACATTCTCAAGGTGATATTTCAGTCGAATTCCCTTTAGGAATGTACATAATTTTCACGAAGAGTTACCCTTACGCCTTGTTCCTGAAGAGATTTTCTCTTGGTGCATTTATTTCTAGAGGTAGATTGCAAAGTACAGATAATTATATTCAGTCATTCACAGTATGGGCGCGAATGTTTTCCGCCATTTTGTTTCAAATCAAATCATTAAACATGTATCACCTACCTCATTATCTGGAGCTTTCTATCTCTTCTATAAAAACGAGAAAGAAAGACATTGTAAGGGTTCCAGATTTCTATCAGCAAATTGTGCAGTGAAAGGCTTTTGTATACATCTTGTAAAGTTTCTGTATGAAGGCTCAGAGCCCATGGGGTTTTAGTGAGGAGGAGTTATAACTGTAATGAGGATTCTGGTCTTTGGTATCCCACAGTATGTAATCTTTTCTTATGTGTTAATATAATATCTCATTTCATGCTATTTATCTTCTTGTATCATGTTCTAGAATGCGAGTGGCTCACTAGTCTTAAGTAAGGATTCATCCTAGTTGGTGCCCATACTTGGATTAGTCAAGCGCTTTAAATAGGCCTAGTCATGATATACTGTTCCATATTCATTTCATCCATGTTTTCTGCTATATTAGTTACTTGAGGAGGGTGCTTTTAAAACGCCATTGTCATGTATGGATTCTTAGTTGGATAAGCCCATATGTGGTTCTGTTGTGTATCTGGGTATCAGCCTCATGTTAACTAGTATCTCCTTCATGTTTTCCTCACTGAATCCACTTTCTGATATTTGATTTCTGTGGCATACTATTTGAACCGGCCCTCTTTGCAGTAAGTTGTCTCTTAACCATCTGATGCTTTTGTATTGGAGTTTTGCATGCTGTTCCTACATTATTCTTATCTTTGTATCAGCGTCTGAGAGAGTTTGGTTCCATTTAAACTAATTTCCTTGTTTTACAAGAGATAGTAAGAGAGATTTTGGATTGACAACCCAAGATATATTATGAGCTCCTTGCTATGCTAAGATGTCCTAGGCACTGGTCTATAGCAACTCTAGGTTGTCTCTAGGGTAGACAATAATTGTCGACAACATCTTTCTGGCGCCGTTGCCGGGGAGCGAATTCAAGAATATCAGTTTCCCTGGGCCTCGACAAATCATATTCACTCTCTAATCAGGTGAACACAGAGAATTGAAGAGTTGCATATCTCTCACCTTGGCGACTCCACTTCTTTTTATTTGATAAATCTATTGGTAGTCCTGGCTCCTCGAAAGCCACATTTGAGGTCAGATACATCACAGTCGAAGATACCTTTTGTGCCTGACCCAGAAAATATTATACATAGGAGAAGTTGGAGAGAAAGACAGTCAGTTCGTGCTGAAAACCCTGAACATTCTGTAGAAGACTTCCCATCCTCCTCTTCTCAAGAAATCCTGGTTGAAAATTTCGACTCCACCGAGGAAAATCCTGAATATTACTCAGATAGTCCACCCCGGGGAAGTGCAAGAACTAAAGTGAACTTTCATCCTACCCCTGAGGCTGAGGAAGTTAAAGAAGTTACAGAAGTATCCCCTGTTAATCATGAATTTTTTCCATCTACAACTCAGGCTTATGTACAGTACATTCCTATTGTTATCCATACTCCACTTCCTCCTCCTCCTCTGCCTCCATTTGTACATCAGATTGCCGCACAAGCCCCACCTCCTCCAATGGCTAATATTCCTGCGTTCCTGTTAAACAAATATGCTCCACTGGCCTTACCACAAGTGCTAAATGATATGCCACAGGATTATTTGAAGATTTTGCCTAGATTCAATGGAGAAAATGAGATTGATGCTCAGAAACATCTTGAGGTCTTCTCTGCCTTTGCAGAAAATTTGAATGTTGAACATCTGGACGTGGTCTTAAGATTGTTTGTTCAATCTCTGGACGGTGAAGCCAGAAAATGGTTTAAAACATTAGCAGACCGTTTTGTAAATACTTGGGAAAGAATGGAAGAAGTTTTCCTCAGGAAATGGGGAGAAAAGAAAGATCACGGGATGTGTCTGACTGAATTTAATACTCTAAAGAAGAAACATAATGAAGGGGTGTCAGAGTTTATTAAAAGATTTAATAAGTTATATTTGAGCCTGCCTCCTGAGATGAAGCCTCACCAAACTGCTGCTAAGGTAGTCTTCATAGTAGCCTTCGATTCAGATTTTGGCTTCTCCTTGAGGGAAAGGAAACCTGCCACTCTAGATGATGCTCAGTCAGATGCTCTTGAATTAGAAGCAAACTTTGCCTCCACTGGGAAATTAAAAGGAAAAGTTGAACAGGATACTAGAAGGAGAGGCAAAGAAGAGGTCTCTACCTCCAATCAAGACAAAGACTCTGACAAAATGGACGAAATAAGCAAAATGATTAAGAAGATGGTCAAGCTTGAATTGGAGGCTAAGAACGTAGCCCCTAAAAATTTCTACAATGCTCCAAACAGAGGATACAATTCCCAGTACAAAAGACCACCCCTGCAAATATTGCCCAGAGATACAAAGGAGCAGCAAGATCACGTACCACACACATTGTACCTGGAAGGCCCAGCAGATGACTCCAATAAAGATGTTGCTTATGAATTAGAAGATTCAAATCATGCTTTCTCAAACAATGATGAAATGGAATGCCCATTGCAAGAAGAAGAAGAAGAAGCAGAAATTGACCATTATTGTAAACAATTTAATGATTTCATGCAAGCACATTTCAATAGAAGATACGATCTGAGATCTTCAAGGAAGCGGACCAGAACTCAAGATCGAAATGAAGAGTCCAAAGAAGTCTCAATAGAAAAGTCCCCTTTTGCTTTCAATTTGCAAAAAGAACTTGAGAGGATCAAAATTCCAGTCCCCTTGACTGAACTGTTGAAACAACCAGCATATCAATCTCAAGTCGCCTCTTTCATACTTCCTCCAGAAGCAGCACTCACCCCAGATAATATCAAGCACTGGCAGGGATTTGAGGATGAAGAACAGATGACAGGATTCCTAGAAATAGAGGGTGAATTCTCCAACATGGGGATTGATGCTGATGAGAGAAATCTGACATCACTTGATAGGCGAAGAAAGAAGGAAGGAAATTCGGTGGAAGACTTTAACCCATGGAATGAAGAAATCAGGTTTGCTAGAGATTATGTCGAATAAATATGATTCAATACAGGAAGAAGAGGAGGAGAGAAAAGAAGAGATCCTTGAGCAAGATGAAAGTAACGAGTCTTCTCTTGAAAAAGAGGAAGCAAAGGTACAAGCCCCTGTTCAAGAATACATAAATCTTTTCAAGGAGCTCAGCACATCAGCGCAGAATATACCAGAGCTCCAAAAGGACTCAGCTCCAATATACATTGAGTCCTCCAGTTTAGAGAACGAAGGAGATGAAGGAGATTCTCTATCTCAA
Organism: Pinus albicaulis; assembly: GCA_034641835.2. Classification (NCBI taxonomy): domain Eukaryota; kingdom Viridiplantae; phylum Streptophyta; class Pinopsida; order Pinales; family Pinaceae; genus Pinus; species Pinus albicaulis. Next base: position 556,674,518 of record CM076581.1, on the reverse strand, counting down.
GAGAGTCTTCCTCTTGATCCAGTGGAAGGAGATAAAATCCTGGTTAAAGCCTGCTTGCCAGATACTCTTAACCAGGTATCATTTCATGATCCTTATGTGCATTTCTTGCAAACATTTGAAGAAGGATCAAGGGTCTTTTCTAGCAACATATTTCCAGCAGAGAGAAATTTTTTCAAAGCTGTTACTGTGGAACAAAAAGAAGAGATCCCACTGCCTTCCAAAATACAAGAAGAAGGTGATCAAGCTTTCGAGAGCCATATTGAAGATGCAGTGGAAAATGCAAAAATCAAAGCTGCCCAGGTTGAAGACAGCAGTGGGCAAGGTAAGTTCCAGACAAAAGAAAGGCTGGGCATAGAAATTAACAACATCAAAAGACTGATGATGAAGGTGCCTCAGAAACAACAGATAGCAGCAAGAAAGCAAAGAAAATTTGGCAATGGAAAAACAAGAACAGAATGTGAAAGCTTAGCTGGAGGCAAATTGCAGAACAAAATATGGAAACATAGAGCGGTACAGTTGAAGAATAATGTAACTAATGGATACCAGCAAAGCAAAGTATGGGACCCAGGAGGCGAAGACAACCTGGTGTATTATATTGTACATTAGTTTTCTTTTTGTTTCATCATTCTTTTAATAATGTGTGGGTGCCGATTAATTATGAAGTGAAAACTAGAGGTGCTAAAGAGCAGAATCCACTTAGAGCATGATCAGATGGTCTGCAGGTTCTTGACATGTCCAAGGATGAACATGCCGTCCCCAGATGGAGCTGATGTTGTACATATCAGCCCCTCCATTCAGAACTTTGGCCAACAGCCCCATTCAAATCCGTTTAAAACCCCTGTCGTGGCCTAAAACCCCCATATTCTGCTTAAGATTACTATTTCTGCCCACAAAATACACTGCAAAGGCTTAAACCCGCAATTAAAATTTATATCGGGTCTCAGCCCCTTTTGTTTTGATTCCCCATGTGACTTATGTGCAAAACCGTGTGTTAAAACGAAAGGAGCCCATTGTTTTATGTTTTCGGGCCAAATCTTAGCCCGACGACCCATATTTTAATCTACCATGGTGGCCCCCATGCCTGAAAATCGGTGGTCTATTCCACACCACCCATCCATAGCAGGCGGTATTTCCCGCAGACCGAGCGATTCCATATGCTGGGTGACGCGTGTCCCGGTGTACGATATCCAAACCACCCATTTCGCACATTATTCTCCGGACGAGAGTTGGGTAGCGAAATTATCATCGACCGTCCGATCCTGCGCTCTCCATCTGATGGTGGTCATTCTCCAAAGTCGCACGAGATTTAACCCAAGTCACGTAATTCTCGGGTCCACCATTCCACCGCTGTACAATGCACTCTCCACCGTTGATTTCATTTTTGATTGTGCGGCCAAGAATTGTTCACGCATTCCGTTAATTGATCAGGTCCACCTCCACATCGTCCCTCCCACTTAGCTTCCCATATGCCCACGTGTCATTTGCGTCCACCGCCACCATTTGTATTTTCTGTTTACATGTCTTATTACATGGTTTATGTTACGTACCATTGCCTTGTTCTAGCTTTACCGTTTCATTTTATATTCCATCACCACTCTGCACTTCCCCGCCATCCTTCTCAGTTCACGTCATCAGTCCATGGTCATGCTCGTGTCCACCACCTTTGTGTCCAGTCTTCTTAACTTACTTGTGAATTTTTCAGGTTGCAGCAACGAGGGATCGCTATAAATCTCCGCCTCCATTTCAGAAGCTGAGAATACACAGCAGGACCCTGTTTTAAGAGAAAAATTTATAGAAAAAGATCCAGAAGCTGCTGTGATATGACCACCATAAAGAGGGGCAAGGATCTAAGTCTGTTAAACCCTCCAAGGTCATTCAAATACACATGGTGAGCGGATGAAGAATTAATGGGGCAGCATAAAAATATCAGCGAAAGATCGAGAGATACAGCGCCCTGCATCAAAGGTCTTGGATTTAAATTTAAATATTGGAAGGTACAGTGTTCAGAAAGCAATATCCTCAAGGTGATATTTCAGTCAAGTTCCCTTCAGGAATGTACAGAATGTTCACGAAGAGTTACCCTTACGCCTTGTTCCTGAAGAGATTTTCTCTCGGTGCATTTATTTCAGCAGGCAGATCTCAAAGTACAAGATAATACCACCTAGTCATTTAACAGTATGGGCGCGAATGTTTCCGCCACTTTGTTTCAAATCAAATCATTAAATGTGCATCACCTACCTGGTTCTCTAGGGTTTTCTACCTCTCCTATAAAACTCCAGAAGAAAAACATTGTAAGGGTTCCAAATTTCTATCAGCAAACTGTGCAGTGAAAGGCTTTGTATCTTGTAGGGATTTTTGTATGAGCTCGGAGGCTTGGTAGGGTCCTCGGGAGTGGGAGGAGTTATAGCTGTCGTGAGATTGCATTTCTTTGGCTCTGATGCTCTGTAATTTTCTCTTATGTGTTAATATAAAATCTCATTCCATGCTATTTATCTTCTTGTATCATGTTCTAGAATGCGAGTGGCTCACTGGTCTTAAGTAAGGATTCATCTTAGTTGGTGCCCATACTTGGATTACTCAAGCGCTTTAAATAGGCCTAGTCATGATATTAAGTTCCATGTTCATTTCATCCATATTTTGCTATATTAGTTACTTGAGGAGGGTGCTTTTAAAACGCCATTGTCATGTATGGATTCTTAGTTGGATAAGCCCATATGTGGTTTTGTTGTGTATCTGGGTATCAGCCTCATGCTAACTAGTATCTTCTTCATGTATCTTCACTGCATCCACTTTCTGATATTTGATTTCTGTGGCATATTATTTGAACTGGCCCTCTTTGCAGTAAGTTGTCTCTTAACTGTCTGATGCTTTTGTATTGGAGTTTTTCATGTTGTTCCTACATTATTCTTATCTTTGTATCAGCTTCTGAGAGAGTTTGGTTCCATTTAAACTAATTTCCTTGTTTTACAAGAGATGTGACCATTTGGTTATTTTGACTATATTCTGCTCCCTTGTATGATAAGATGTCCTAAAACCTTGGTCTATAGCAACTCTAAGTACATCTCCTGAGGTGAAAAAATTTTCTTCTTTCTGGTAAGGTTTTTGGTTGCTATTTTAAAGGATTTTTGTTTTTGTCTACAACAGCGATGCTTTTATTTCTTCAATGCTTCCTTATGATCAAATTAACTAGTAGCAATAAGTTCACGCAATGAATTACATGAAATAATAAGAACGTATATGGACAAGAATGAATTGATAAATCCATGTTCTTTAGAAGGTTCTATGAAGGACAGGTAGGTGCAATGTTCAAGTAATTATCGGGAATAAAACAACTTCAAAATTTTCGATGCAACTAACATCCTGATTAATATCCTTTCTAAATTTATCTTGTGATCAATCTGATCCACATCACAAATAATTTCAACTATAGACTATAACATTTTTTTGGAATACATATCCTGGAAAACCTTCTGGGAACTTTCATGCACTCCCTTAGGGCACTTACTCTCATTGTGAATAATAAAGTTGTCGCTTACAAAACCACAACTTGTGACTTTTCAAACAACAAACCAAACTTATATATTTAACAATTAGTTCATTCATATCAAAATATATCTTGGGGTCGAATTTTATAAGAATCATAGATAGAAATTGTAACTGGTGATACAATCAAGCATGATCCATACACTAGATAATACTAGGAAGCTACTACAAAAACCTTATGCAAAGGTAATTCCGTAACATTACCTCAACTTGTCCCTACAAAATTACGAGGCATAATATTTTTTTTATTTTCTCTCTTGTTATATCAAAGGCATCTCCTCATGCTATGCGTAACCCAAGGTTAGTTCATTGAATAATTTTCTGGAAGCACAATCATGATAGGTTGCTGTTATAGTCACATTTCCAATGTGAGAACATACAATGGCTAATCTTGTTTCATAATGGGTACAATAACACAACATTCATAAGCCTATTATTTATTATATCTTTTATATTCCGTAAACCCTCAGGGATTGAAAAAACACATTGTTCGTTCTTATTTCACCTCAATATTACAAGAGTACATAGGGCCATGAAGGTATTAGTATTACATCTGCAAATAGAAGCATGGATACCATTTAATATTAGAAGGAATGAATCCATATCATTAATATAATATACATTTTATTAATGATAATACATCACAAGAATGAAAATGCATACAAATATAGAGTAATACTTATATTTTAATTCTAGTTTAGGAAACTAAGATAGGGACTATTCCTTTCAACCAAACTGTATATTGGGAAAAATTTTAGTCTTTTTTATTTCCCAATCAGCCTCATGCCATATCTTAGAGCTTGAGGGAAAGCACTCAAATAATTTTTGCTCTATCACTACTAGGACTATATAGTTGCTTTCAACTCCACCCAACATTCAACAGTTGATGCCCATTTCCCCTATTCCCAACCAAAAGTCTAGAAACCACTACAAACACTACTCATAGCAGTGTGAAAGAAATTTCCTCACTATTCTCTTAGCCCTTGTCTCTAACTTTATCAACATCCTCAAAGGAATCACTCCTTGTCCATGAATCTTCCTTTTCTTTGATAAATTATTGGAGATATTGTGCTCAGTGTAACACCTCCAAAATTTTCCCAAATTCACAAGCTTGCCAGGGTAAACATGATATGAGTGTCACTATTACATGACTCGGCCTCCAAGTTCTTGTTAAGGAAGTGGGGCCTAAAAACTGAACACTTGCTAACGTCCTACAAGGACTACAAATCACTCAGGAGCTAAACAACCACCCAAAGTGATCAATCCCTAAGCTATAACCCTTTTTCTCTGACCTAGCATCCCAAATGCACATAGAACAAGGAAATAGTGTAGTTAGAGGAATCCAACGGCATGAAATAGCATCCTTCCATGTCATCATGACTTGTACCCTCTAATTCTGAGCATGTGGTTCTGGGATCTATGCCACCTTTTCAGGTCAGCCTCAATAATATTGCTTGAACTTGCCTATAATTCTCCATACTGCAATCTAAGGTAATTACAAATCCATCCAATCAAAACTCAATAAATAAATTGACCCAAAGTTTCCTAATCCATAACAAACATTTCGTTAAACATTTCAAAAACATGTAAGCTATAGGTCATGAATGCATATTTGATCATAAAATGATAGTCTCCATTTGAGAATCACCAAGAAGGTTTTAATCCCTCTCTAGCTAGCTGAAATAACACTTGTTATCTCATGCATTCATCAATCATTAATTATCTTATCAAAACATGACAAGAAGAATAGATAGCATGCATCATATAACTAGCATATAACGAGAAAATAACCAACATAGAAACCATGGAAAATCAACCATAACGTCAACATGAGAACCAATACAAGTGATTATGAATCATAATAGGAAAACAACTCTTATTAACATATGCAAATGTTAACCAAGTCAGGGACTTCCGCGCACCACTCAACCATTGATTGGGATGAACCAAACCTATCTTTCAGCCAATCACCATCGTTCCATATTCTAAGCATGATTGTGGGATCTCATGGAATAAACCAAAACAAATCCAACCGGGGCTTCCAGAGGTCAAACCACCTCAACCCTCAACCACAATGATTCCACCTCTATGTTCCAAAAATCACTAACATCAACTAGATCATTATCTACCCAAGTCGTCCATGGCTCCATGAACTAGTAACTCAACCAACAACCTTATAGGGCTCTAATCAATTTGTTCAAACTGTGACTCTGGGGACTAGTAACTCAACCCACGAAGGGCTCGAGAGAAATTGTACCAACCAACAGCTCTAGGAACTAGTAACTCAACCCAAATTTTCCAGGGCTTCCAGAGAATTTGTTCCAACCCACAGACATAGAGAACATGAGCGCCAATCATAAAAACAACAAGTGGGAAATGCACACCACCATGTCTATCTGGGAAATGGAAAGGCAAGGATGAAACTAGTGTTGATCAAGGAAAATCTCCATGCTAATGAAAACACATAACCACAGAATTACATGGATATACCATGGATCCAAAAACCATCATTCTAAATCTCACATGCACACTATTACCTGCAATCCATAGCTAATTTTTTCCCTTACTTGTCATTGTCCAAGATTTCACTTGTGCACCCTTGATTTCGGTGTTTTCGTTTCCAAGTGTTTTTTCCTTATCCTTAGCTAATCCTCGACAAAGAATGAATAAAACATGCCAACTCATTCTCAGGTTTCTTTTTATCATTGATATATCTTTTTATTCATTTCCCTTCATTTTTCATCTAATTTTCCTTGTATGCAAATTTTTGTCTCTTCACCTCCCCTTTCACCTATTTTCTTTTATTTTCATAATTAAATTCCAATTATGGTCTCTTGCCTTTGTGAATGCCTTTTTCAATGCCTTTGCCAATTTCCTTAGTCATTATTAAACTACAAGTGATGCCCATTATAATATTTTCCTAGCATTCAAGTTGGAATACGTATCCCATGACCTTGGTCTTATTTTATTTACAAAGATTTCATTTAATTCTTTATGCTCAAATGACAAAGAATTATCTTCATTATTATCAACTTGTCATTTTCATTATTACTCATTTTTAAATTGTTAACATGAATCTAATGTTGTTTGACATGTTTTCATTTACACCACATCACCATACAGAATTTTATGCCACCTGCACAAAGGTATGGTATATCCCATGTTTCCATTACCAGTAATTTTCAAACAATTAGTAAAATATATTAGAAAATTGAGGATTTATATTTACAAAAGGTCAATATTTATAGTCATTATTAAACTGCATGTGATGCCCTTTATAATATTTTCCTAGCATTCAAGTTGGAATATGTATCCCATGACCTTGGCCTTATTTTATTTACAAAGATTTCATTTTAAGTCTTTATGCTTAAATGACAAAGAATTATTTTCATTATTATCAATTTGTCTTTTTCATTATTACTCATTTTTAAATTGTTAATATGTATTTAATGTTCTTTGACATGTTTTCATTTACACCACATCACCTTACAGAATTTTATGCCACCTCCACTAAAATATCTTATATCTCATGTTTCCATTACCTGTGATTTTCAAACAATTAGTAAAATATTAGAAAATTGAGGATTTATAATGACGAAAGGTCAATACTTATAAATTGATACAATATTTTTATTTTATTTTATTTATTTATTTATTTATATTTATTTTATATTTTAAAATAATTGATGTTTAATTAGGATATATATATATATATATATATATATATATATATATATAATGAATTAAAATTATATAAATATAAAATATTAAGATAAATTTTATTTTAAATACATGTGTGCTCGCCAATACTTTAATAATTTACTACAAAATTGTATAAACAATAAAAACATTGTATATATTAATGAAACTCTATATTCTATTTTTTTGGAATTTTTTAATCAATAAAGTTAAATATTCTAAAAATTATGATGTCAAAATATATGTATAATATTTAAGTGCTTTAAAATTAAGATGTTAATATTATGTGAAATAATATGCATTTATGTTTCATAATTAATATATTTGTCATATAAAAAATAAATAAATAAATATTAAGTAATAATATTTTTTTATGAAAAATTATATAATTAAAATATATAAAATTAATCTTATAAAAATATACACTTTAATATTATATATATATTTTGAAAAAAAATATTTTAAAAAAAATCAATAGTAATTTTTACAAATTTAATATTAAACATTTAATTTATAAGTTTAATATTAAATTTGTAAAAATTACTATTAATTTTTAAAAAAATATTTTTTTCAATATTTATCTATATATATAGTACACATATAATTTTATATATATATTACACATAGTATTTAATTATTTTCATGTAATTTAATAAATATATATATATATATATATATATATATATATATAATAAATTAAATTAAATTAAACAAATTAGTAAGTAATAATAGTATTTATTTAATTATTTTTCATATAATTTTATGAAAGTCATATAGTATAAATGATAATATATATCTTTTTCTAAGGTGCTTTCTCTTTTCATGGTAAGGACACGTGCATGATCCTCTAGCTCTCCCAATAGTGTATTGGGAATAAGGTAATAATTTTGGTTGTGAACATGTATTTAATAAGACAATTTATGTTTAGTGTTCTAAACCTTGACTTTGATTATGATATATTCCAATTCTAGATGGATAACTATAAAGATATAATGCCTTTAGTTTAAGTTTCATGTGCCAAGTGCCTTCACAATACTATTATTGAGTTTTAAACATATCTATATTCAATTTTTTCATTTAATAGTATGTAAGATTTTTTTATTTATATATATATAAAAACATATTCATGATTTGATATGACATATAGTTGTAAATCATAATATTCATTAACATCACAATTCTTATTCCCATAGCTAGCATTATAGAGAAAAAAATTTGGTATTTATAACCATATGTATTATGTACTTGGTTTTATTATCATTAGGGTTTTCTCATTGATAATACTTATTGTATGTAAATATTTTATCATTTTATATTATGCATATTGTATGTAAATATTTTGTCATCTTATATTAGATTGCATGTATTTATAATAAATTTCTCTGACATCAATCCATCTATATATATATATACTCATTATTCGTTACTTTCGTGCTTATCTAGGACTCCTCATGGGATCTAAGCCTTTGTATCATCTGGATGTCAATGCGCAAAATGTTTAGCTCATGTAACAACGGCATTTCACGCCATACGTAGCCCTAACAATTATGTTTTGATGTTATGAAAGTGCAAGTACTTGTCAGTGAAATATATAATTGAAGTGAAGTGTAATTTCTGGCCACACGTAGCCCTAATAATTATATTAGTGCAAGTACTTGTCAGTGAAAGATATAATTGAAGTCAAGTGTAATTTCTTGCTACTAGGAGATATAATTGTTGTGTGATTGTTTTTGATATTATGAAATGGTAAATACTTCCCATAAAGGTATATATAGATGGTTGGTATTGTTATATTATTATTTAATATTTTAGTTTTTAAGTTAAGGGATTTTTTTAGTTATATGGTAAAAATATTTTTAATTATATAATAAATAATTTTATGATATAAAAGTTATAGTTTTTATTTATGTGATAGGGATTTTGGATATAAAGATATTTTTAATTATATAATAAATAATTTTATGGTATAAAAGTTTTTTTTTAAGGATTTTGAATATTTTTAAAAACATAAATTTATTGAAATGTGGATAATTTTATTATTAAGGGAAATTTTAGAATTAATATTGAGAAGTGGGTTAATTTTTCAAGTGATTTTTAAAGAAAACTTTTATCAATTTACAATTTTTCTAGAAATAATTCACTTAAATTTTATAGTGTGTGGTTATTTTATTTTGAAAAGGTCAAATTCTTAGACTAATTATATAAAATTATTAGAAATTTTTAATATTTTTATAAAAATATTGTCAAACTTTTTATAATTTACAAGGTTTCTAAAATATTTACAAAATTTTTAAACTTCAAGCAACTTTTCATCTTGAAATTTTTCTTTGCTTACCATGTATATTGTAACTTAATATAAATAATATTATTTCATGATTTGTTTGTAAATAATTTGATGTTATTATTATTTTTTAATTTAAAATGATAAATTTTATTATAATTTAATTCTTAATTAGTAATGAAACTAATTATCATTTATTATTATTTTCCGGAGAAAAAATCGAACTTTTTATTGAAGATAACAAAAAGTTAAATCGTATATGCCATAGCATTCCATATGAGAGTACTGCCATATGAGGGTACTGCCCTGTGAAAAAACATGGCACGGGCAGTTAGTGAAGCCACATTTACACTTTGCCAGAAACACTAGACTTATCTTTTTTTCCTTTTTTTTTTGAACTTTTTGCCAGCCATCGAGTGAAGGAGCATAGTGTACTATGGAAAACTCCATGCTAGGAGAGATTTGGCCGTCTTTTTTAGAGTCAGAGCTATAGAGACATGTGCATGTTTGGTTTCCGCCACACCTTATTCACCAATCTACATATCCTGATGGAGGTCCGCTCTTGAAGGCGAAGAAGTCTTCCCCTTGGTTTCCACTTTGTCATCCCTTTTTCCTTCTTCCTTCTCATGTGCATCTTGCTAATTTTCTGATTCTATTTGCCTTTGGTTTACTTCCATGTATTTTTCCTCGTCATCTACCTGTGGCACATCTGAGAGCTGCCAACCATTCTTCTTTTGTGGCTTCTTGTTTGGTTTTTTCCTAGATAATGTACAGGAACCCTGTAAGTGCCCAGTTTGGTGACACACTCAACATCGAAACGTTGTGTTTTCGAATTCTAAAGTTTCATCCCATTTGAGGTCTTTATGAATAAGGTTGATACAGTCATGCAGACAGTTTCTTAGGTCCATCTCCACACAGATACGTGCGTAGGTGAATATCCCCATGTCCATTCTTTCTCGGTCCAGCTTTATGAACCTCCCTATAGCATTCCCAATGTTTTCCAAAACTTAGTGGTGCCAAAATGGGAGCAAGAGATTATGCAATCTCACCCAAAAAGGCATTTTTGAAACCACCATTTTGTTTGCATCAAAGCCAGGGAACCATGGGGTAATAAAGAGGCCTTCTCTACCCCAAAACCATGGTCCTTCTATAGTTGTAGCACTGTAGTCCTCTATTGAGTCAAATTGAACCACGAAGAATCCTTTTGCACAGAGGAAAATACCATAGTTCTTGGTCCAGTTTTGATATATCCATGCATGTAATTCTTCAATTTTGGCTAGAATCCATTGAAGCGGAAAATAACTGCTTTTGATGAAAAAGCATGAAATAGCCCAGTGACCTCTAGTATTTCAACTGCCAGATTTGGATTGTTCTCTAATTTTTCTACAATGTATGGTCCTGGAAGTGTTGGGTCTGGATTCTTTTTTTCCCCTGTGTGGGGGCCTTCACTCTCAGAATATCTTTGAGGGAGGGCATTCCTTTTCTTGTTGTTATTTCTCTGTTGGCAACAATTTTTCCTAGAGCACCCCCTCTGAGCCTTACATTCAAGAGAATAGTAGTTTCTCTGAAGCTGATATTATTTTAATTGAGATGTTTCCTATAATGCTCCGCCTAAGAATATCCGGCTCTATTTAAGAGCCTGAATACCTGTGACATTCTGGATTTTATCCTTCAATGCAGAGACTGTCTCATTTTCCTGCACCCACAGGATGAATGACCTCCCATTTATGGATTTGATGAAGATTTGGTGGTGAGACCGCTTTGCAGAAATCAGCATGCCCAACCCACTGCTATGGAGCTCTGTGTTTGTCCCCCTCGAGTGTGGGCTCCTAGCGGGAATCAAAACAAAACTTTTGGGAGTTTTTTCGACAGCCAAAAACTGCTGCAGTCGCATTTGTGCCTCACACCATTGCAACGACAGAGGCATGATGGGGAAAGACGACCCCCAACCCGCCCTCCCCCCGCCCCTCCCACTAAAATTGGGTATTGAAAATGATAAAAAAAAAAAATTGTAAACAGAGGAGTTGAATCGATAAGGCATACCCCGAGTGCCATAAAACCAGACAACGTTGGTCGATGATGCAGGAGACGGTGCATAAGACACCCAATTTTTCGGTGGGTAGACAATCTAGGTTAAGGTGCCCCCTGCCGACACACTAGTGAGGCCGCTGTCTAGTTGTGTGAAGTAGGTGCCGCCATAAGAAAACCCTGGAGCTTGCAGTCCAGTTTTGTTTTTGCCTAATGTGCCCGCTCTGCGTCTAGCAGGGGCCTCCAATCCCACACAAAGCACTCAACACTCCAATTGTTGGAAAAAACCAGTCTCCATGAACTCAACATGGAAAGGGAGGAAAAGAAAATGGCTATCAGCCCAACCGTTACTGGTCGTGTCGGCCTAGTAAGCCCTCTTTACACCCTTTCCATTACAAACGGCATGGACATAAAACATATTTTGGGGCAACATATAAGGGACATGGAGACAAAGGAACAAGGTATTGGAGTCTAGGTCCACCACCGTCCTGCCCCGCCCAAATCCATCGATAAGTCTCCAATCTGCATTCACGAGATATGGTATCCATTTCTTCCTAGACAGAGTCTACGGCCACCTTACCATGAAATCCTAGACCAATGTATTTTCCACCTCTTCGCTCCATCGCTCTCTCCATTCCTGAATTATCATCATTTATTAATTATTAGTAAATATAAATTAATTATTCAATTTTTTCATTTAATAGTATGTAAAGTTTTTGTATTTTTATATATACCTACATATATTCATATTTTGATATGACATATAGTTCTAAATCATAATATTTATTAACATCACAATTCTTATACACGTAGATAACATTGTATAGAGAAAAAGTTGTATGGTTTGTAGCTCTATGTATTATGTACTTGATTTTATTATCATTAAGTTTTGCTCATTGATTACATATTGTATGTAAATACTTTGTCTTGTTACATTACATTGCATGTATTTATAATAATATATGAATTTTTATATAAAAATATATATAAATATATAGTATATTAGCATCAATATTATTACATAATATATGAAATTTTATATAAAAAGATAGATAACTATATAATATATTCACATCAATATTATAGTTAATTTTAAAATTATATATATAAATATATATATATATATATATATATATATATATATATATAAATAAATATATAAATAAGCCTTTGTATCATCTCGATGTCAATGCTCAAAATATTTAGCTCAGCATTCAGGCTATACATAGCCCTCGATGTCAATGGTCTAAATGTTTACCACGGCATTTCAGGCTGTACATAGCCCTAATACTTATGTTTTGATGTTGTGAAAGTGCAAGTACTTGTCAGCGAAAGGTATAATCAAAGTGAAGTGTAATTGCCGGTTGCTAGGAGGTATAATTGTTGTTTGATTGTTTTTGTTATTATGAAATGGTAAATATTTTCCATAAAATATATATAGATGGTTAAAAGTATAAATAGACAGTTAGTATTATTATATTATTATTTTATATTTTATTTTTAAAGTTAAAGAATTTTTTAGTTATATAATAAAGATATTTTTAATTATATAATAAATAATTTTAGGTATAAAAGTTATAATATTTTTTTTATTTTTATTTATTTATTTATTTATTTATGTGATAGGGATTTTGAATATTTTAAAAAACCTAAATTTATTGAAATATGGATAATCTTATTATTAACGGAAATTTTAGAATTATTATTGACAAGTAGGTTAATTTTTCAAGTGTTTTTCAAAGAAAACTTTTATTAATTTATAATTTTTATTAAAAATAATTCACCTAAATTTTATAGTATAAGATTATTTTACTTTAAAAATGGTCAAATTCTTAGACCAATTATACAAAATTATTAGAAATTATGAATATTTTTATGAAAATATTGTCAAACATTTTATAATTTACATGCTATCAAAATTTACAAAGTTTCTAAAATATTTACAAAAACTTTCCATATTGAAAATTTTGATTGCTTACCATGTATATTTTAATCATAAATATTGTAACTTCATATAAATAATATTATTTCATAATTTTTTAGTAAATTATTATTATTATTATTTAAAATGGTAAATTTTATTATAATTTAATTATAAATTAGTAGTGAAACTCATTATGATTTATTATTATTAGTAAATATAAATTAATTATTATGATTATTTAATTTATAATTTTTTTATTTTTATTTTTTTTCAGATTATTATTTTTTATTAAATTATAAGGAAAAAATCTTTAATCATTAACAATAATTTGTTTTCTTACTTTAAAATCATAAAAACAAATCTAAAAAAAAAAAAAAAAAGGGTTAACATATCATAATATTAACTTGTAATAATTGTATTGCTAAAATTATAGCAATAAACTTATATAAATAATAAAACTGTATTTTCAAATAATATCCAATATTCTGGATGAACTACACTTACACTTGGTATTATGCATTGGGTTTTTGTGATGTTGACATTAATTTCTCTATTTGCAATTTTTTATTTTTATTTTCTATAGTTAAGCATTAAATTTTTTTATTGTTTATTTATTTAAATTATTTAAATTTATTTTTCTGATTTCTTATTGGTCTATAATTTCAACATGTTATTGGAAAATGCTTTGTAAAATGTGCTAAAAGTACAATGCATAATTAACAAGCATTTAATAACCCAAATATGTTGATAATTGGATCTCTATTAATGGACCAATTGCCTAAAAATTAAAAAACAATACATAATGTTAACTTTATAGTTGAAATTAATTAATTAATTTTAATATTTTAATTTTAATTTTTAATTTCATAATTAGTTTAGACTGCTGGACTCTATTTTTCAATCATTGTTTTTGCCGACATCTTTCATTTACTGTGCTGTTCCAGAACACTATACGTTGCTTCCTAATAAAAAATAAAGAAAAAACCTTTTTCTTCTAGGTATATGTGCTATATTCCTTATTCATTGTACACTAAATCTTGAATTTCAATGCCCCAAAAATAGGGTGCTATGGAAAGATCTATGTCGTCAGGATTATTATGCCCGAAAAATAGGGTGCTACCGAAAGATCTATGTCGTCAGGATTATTTTAGTGTTGTCAGGGTTATTTCAGTTTCATTAAAGTTACTTTTGTGTATTTACTATTTAAAAACTCCTCAAATTTAATAGCTGGACTGTGAAGGATATTAATTTAATTTTTATATAGTGTAGATTTTAAAAAGCTATATTTATATGTCATATTTATTTTTAGTATTTAGTTTTGTTTATATATAATGTAAAGTGTCATTGTAGTTTTGAAATATTTTTTTAATTGTACTTACTATCAATTTAATATTAAAGTATCTTGGTATAAATAAAAGTATATTTTTTATTAATAGAGTAGAAATTATTTAAGTAGTTAATTTTTGGTAGGGAATGTTTTAAATTTCTCAAATATAAATATGTTAAGAGTTAAATTTAAATTATTTATAATATATTTGATAATTTAAACTATTTTTAATATATTAGATAAGTGTAATTTTTTTAAAAAAAATTTGGGTAAGATAAAATTACATTTATATAATTTATTAAGGTATTTAAAATTTTATTATTTAGATTATACTATTATGTTTATTTATTATTTTATAATATTAAATATTGAAGTGCAATTGCAAAATACTCTTAATTTTAAAATAATTTTTTAGAACATAACTGAGTTGAAATAAATAAATAAGTTAAATATTAATTACATTTAACCAATACTAATTACATAATAACAATACAAAATAAATTAGTAATTAAATTAAACTAAGTAGCAAGAACTAAAAATAAAATTAACTATTTATTTAAAAATAAAAATAAATTTTTATAGTATAGAAGATATATAAATATTATGCAAATTAAATTTATAAGAACTTCATCATACCTAAATATTATAAAAAAATTACTGATAATAATAATTTAAGTGGAAATTTATTTTAAAAAATATTTTATTATATTTATTTATCATAATTTACTAAATTTACATTAATAAAAATTATATAAATTAAGAGTATTTTGCAATTTCAGTTCAATATTTAATAGTATAAAATAATAAATAAACAAACTATTAGCACAAATAATTTAAAGAGAAGTGGCAGATTGAATAAAATAAATATCTGCTCTATATATATTTATTAAGTATTAAATTATAATTAATGTAAATAAAAACTTATTTTTTAAACTATAATATATTTATAATTAGTTAATTTATGATTGAGCATTTTAAATGTGATAGATTCCAATCTTAAAGTGTTATCCATACGTTCTTACTAAGTGAATTAACAAGGCACTGAAAACAATTACTCATAAATATACTCAAACTCAAATTGTAACATTTCTATATTTACATTAAGGGGCAGGTAATAGCTACGTTGTAGTCTTGTTTAAGCATCAATTTTGCCCAAAAACAATAAAAATCAAAGTACCAGTAAATTTTTAGAAATAAAAATTATAACTATTAAATTTCAACATTTTAGAAAATAGTAAATACATACGTTTTGATGATGTTGAATCTATATCCTAAATAAATAAATAAAAGAAAAAAAATAAAAATAAAGAGCCTAATTCGAATTCTGTTATGTTTTATGTTTAAAATTCTTGTTGGGAAAATATTGTTAAATTTGGTAAAATGTCAATCCTAAATGACCTTTATACGCATTTTTATTGAATTTGTCACCTTAAAAGGACTAAATCGTACTCTGAGCTGCGTCATTCAATTCTTGACCATGCCAATGTTCATTGAGCACTTCCTATGGGCGAGCCTTATTTACAAGTCTATTGACCCATTAATGCCCCTTAAGAGTACCATCAGTGTCTGCATGGTCAGGCTGAAGTACACTCTACATCTGCGGATCATCATGCATGGACATGGGCATGGGGCAAGCTCCCGATCAGCCTGCGCCGGCGACCCCTCCCTTCTCCGGCTCAACGGTGGACCCCTTAGCTCTCCCGATGCAAGGCTGGGATATACGAATACAAGATATACCGTGTAAGCATTCAGTTCCAATACTCATTTTAATTTCAAATTTGAAACCCCGCCATTAAAATTTTAATTTCTATAACCGTGACCGCCTGGACGGTGCAAGGAAACGCTGTCAGTCCGGCTCTCTGGAGGGTGCAATGAAATGTGGTCTAGTGGTGGCGGTCATGGCGGAGGCGAAGGCAATGCCAAGTTCTCAAGTCGTCAGTGTGGTGGCAACACTGCTTTTGAGATGCAAAAAACTTCTCAGGAATTGTGCTCACTGCTTTTGAGATGCAGCTGTGCTCACGGCTAGTGTGTGGGATGATAGCATTTTATGGTGAATTGACCATACTTACAGGTAAGCGTTACATGCAAGTAATGGAGAAAACTTATTGTTATTTACCTCTGCCGTCGAAGTGTTTAAGGCCTCGCTCGCACCTTGTGTCGCAGGTTTGTTATTTATTCATTCATTGAGTTTTAAAAAATTCGCTATAATTTAGAGTGCAATCCTTTTAGATAAATCAATTTCGGTGAATGAGTTTTAAAAAATTCTCTATAATTTAGAGGGCAATCCTTTTATATAAATCAATGTCTGTGAATGTAGCGGTGAGCACGCGATGGATGGAAATTTCTCTGGCGAGGATCAGTTTATGTTCACAGACTTGGTTGAACTCTCTGAGAAGAAAGCAATTGGACACAATTGCCGAGAAACACACACCAACAAGAAGTTGCTGGTCGACTTTCAGTCTAGTTTTAATAATATCAGTGACCTGCAGGTCATGGACTGTAAAAATGGAACTATTACTCAAAGAGAGCTTTAAATTTTCATTGAATTCTGTTTTTCTTATTTTAGCTTTGTAAATAACTCGAATAACTAGAATCAAAGCAGATTTGCACAAAATATGTGGCCACTACCAAACAATTTGTGTATATATTCGCAATTGTACAATGTATTATGTATTTAATTTTTGGGTTAAAGTTAAAATTTCCAAACGCTGATTTTGTGCTGAAAAAAATTTGGCCATGTTCACGAATTGATGAGCTAAGGACTTATTTAGTCCAAACTCTTCCAACATGGGTCAACAAGTTTATGGTTGAGTTCTTTTTTCTAAATATTTTTTATTTCCAATGTTATGTTTTAAGTTTAGACTATAATTATTTTCAAAAGTGATGTTTTAAGTTTCAAATTTATGGTTATTTAATCACTTGTTTCAAATTTATGGTTATTTATTATTATAGATGTTTTTTAATAGAAATTTTGGATAAATATTTATAATTTTTTAATAGATTTGATTTGATTTATCCAAGTTTAAAAAAAAATAAAAAAACTATTTGAATTTCATTAAAATTTTATTTCTATATTTCATATAAAATCAATATTATAATTTCAATGAGTTAGAAAATTAAAGTTTTAGAAATTAAAATGAAATTTAAAATTGTAAAAGTATATTCTAACAAAACCTATTAAAATATTTTACTATATTAAAAACTATTAGCATATTCATGAAATTTTAAAATATTATAATAAACAAAAACTATTAGCATATTCATGAAATTTTAAAATATTATAATAAACAAAAATTTAAAACATTGCCACAAAGTTTAGAATTTGGTGAATTTTTAGGTTAAAAGTAAACCAATTTTAAAATAATCAATAAGATTGAATATTATGATATCATCTTAGTAAAGGAAACTAAGAAAACCCACATAAAGAGATTACTTGAAAATTCCAAATACCATTAAAAAGTCACTTTCCTCTTTTTTAACTATTATTTATTATTTATTTCAGAAAACTAATTTCAGATGTAAAAGGATCTCCTTATTACATAATTTATTAGTGCAAAAAAATGGTTAATGTTTTTCCTATAACTTTTTAATTCCCATGTTTAGAACTCTATATTTGTTATGTTATAAATTTGAAGTAATACACCAATACTTGACATACTAATTTCGATGTTCATTGATTTTACTTATTTACCGAGGAAAAAAAAAAAAAAGCATCAAGTTCATACTTTTTATTCTCTACATAAATTTAAATTTTTTATGTGGTATAAGCAACATTTAGGTACTAAAATGATGCACAAACACAACCATATAGCCTATACTTTAAAAAATAAAAATCATAGTTGATATAGCTATCACAAATTTCAATAGATAAAAATTATCTAAAGGTTGCACAATTTTGTACATTTTAGTGATTTATTCTATATATAGGTTCATAAGAATTAAAAATATGTATGCAATTCAAGGGGTGTTTCTTTCTTCATATTTCCATTGCATCTAAAATGTAAAAAAAAGACAATCATAAAATTGCACTTACCCACTTCTTAAGAAGAGTAATGTGTTTTGGAGAATTTGTTGCTTTCTATCACATGCTTAGGAATAAGTTTACATTCTTTGTTAATGATTACTATTACCATATTCATGCATGCAAATATTTGGTTGTCAACATGACAATACCAAAATAATAGTTAAAATGGAAAATGATTTATTTGGAAAATAAGAGGCAATGGTTGGAGGGGTATTACCAATTGGTATAATAATACAAGCACATATTCCAATGTATGAATGCATGATAAAATTAAAGAAGTCCCAATATCATTCAAAATAAGACATAAAATTCATCTTGATATATACCTTGGAAGAATTGGATACTTTATCTCAAGAGAACAATGTGACTAAGACTCTAGTAATGGTAGCGCCCCACAAGATATCATATGTATCATAATGAAAATAGGGCCCTACCTTTAGAAAGTCACTTGTAGTTTCTAGAAATAATATAGACAAGGATAAAATTATGAAGCCTCCTACATCAAAAGCTTCACCCATCTTGAGCTATTCACTTTCGTGGAGGACCTTCAAATAACTAGAATTTTCTTGATGGACTATGCTCAATTTTTAGCTCCAATTAATGAATTTTTTGTGTCCACAATAACCCCCTTATGTTTTGAGAAAAAATGGACTCCTCTCTTGATTTTTCACTAGTCTGGATATGTTTTTTTTATATGAATTGACTAAATGATTCCTCGTTACTAAATCCTTGACAATAACAAAACACCATGGAGAAAATTCATGTGGAATACAACGAATGTCTCAAGTGCCAAGGAGCAGAACTAGAGATTATGGGTACAATGAAGGTACATATGGAGCTATAAAGAATCGATTGACATACGCATAAAGGATTTTGCAAGAAGTTTGGATGATCTAAGAGCACATCCGGCTATGTGTTCCATCTCTGCCTATAAGTGTGATAGCATGGGCTTCTAAAAAGTGTACTCTATTGTGACATTATCACGTAGAAGGCATTTTATGTAGCAAAGAACTTAGCAAAGATATCAAGCAAGAGTGGTTAAGAAGAGTATTGATGGACTCAAGAAAAGAAGGATCAACAACGATATACTGTGACAACACATCAGCAATTGCACTATCCAAGAATAGTGTGTTTCATCAAAAGAGCAAGCATATTGATACTAGATATCACTTTATTCGAGAACTTGTGAGAAATGGAGAAGTTCACTTGAAGCCTTGTAGAACGAGTGATCAATTGGCTGATATCTTTACAAAGACATTAACAGTAGATTTGTTTGGGTTTCACAAAAGAAACTTGGGTGTTGTAAGCCTAGCCGAGACATAGACCAGTAGGCATGTTTGAGTTGTCATGAGTTATGTTTTAGTTTAGCGGTCGTAATTAAGGGGGAGTGTTAAAATATATAATTACTTCCTCATGCAGAAGTTAGACAAATAGTTAGGTGAATTAGTTGAGTTGAGTTACAGTTAGATTTGGTGAGTGAGTTAAGCAAGTTGATCAAGTTCAGTTATGTGTGAGAGAGTGTGCATGTCAATTAGATGAAATACCCTTCATGGGTTCATTGTTTTAAGAGAGTTTTATGATTCAGAATTTTATGATTAATTGAAGAGCCGCAGCTCATTGTTCGTGTGTGAAATATTTTCTTTATTTGTGTGATTGAATCCTTTGCCTTACCAACAGCTCGCACCTTGTGTTGCAGGTTTGTTATTTATTCATTCGTTGACTTTTAAAAAAATTGCTATAATTTAGAGTGCAATCCCTTTAGATAAATCAATGTGGGTGAATGAGTTTAAAAAAATTTCCATCCATCACGTGCTCACCACTGCATTCACGGACATTGATTTATATAAAAGGATTTCCCTCTAAATTATAGAGAATTTTTTAAAACTCATTCACCGACATTGATTTATCTAAAGGGATTGCACTCTAAATTATAGAATTTTTTTTAAAACTCAACGAATGAATAAATAACAAACCTGCAACACAAGGTGCTAGCGAGGCCTTAAAAACTTCGACGGCAGAGGTAAATAACAATAATTTTTCTCTGTTACCTGCCTGTAACACTTACCTATAAGTATGGTCACTTCACCACAAAATGTTATCATCCCACACACTTGCCGTGAGCGCAGCTGCATCTCAAAAGCAGTGAGCGCAATTCTTGAGAAGTTTGTTGCATCTCAAAAGCAGTGTTTCCACCACACTGATGACTTGAGAACTCGGCATTGCCTTAGCCTCTGCCATGACCGCCACCACTAGACCACATTTCATTGCACCCTCCAGAGATCCGGACTGGCAGCATTTCCTTGCACCGTCCAGGCGGTCACGGTTATATAAATTAAAATTTTAATGGCGGGGTTTCAAATTCAAAACTCAAATGAGTATTGGAATTGAATGCGTACACGGTAGATATATCTTGTATTCGTATATCCCATCATTGCGACGGTCAGGTGGTGGTGGCGGTGATAAGGTGGAGGCAGTTTCCATCGGCGAGCCTTATTTACAAGTCTATTGACCCATTAATGCCCCTTAAGAGTACCATCAGTGTTTGCATGGTCAGGCTGAAGTACACTCTACATATGCGGATCATCATGCATGGACATGGGCATGGGGCAAGCTCCCGATCAACCTGCTCCGGTGACCCCTCCCTTCTCTGGCTCGACGGTGGACCCCTTAGCTCTCCCGATTAGCTCTATTTCATATTTCACATTTGAGCGCCCTCATTTTCAAATTTCAAATTTCAGTTTTGCACCACCCAAAACACTACATGGCTACCTGCTGTATTTCTTCCATGGCTGCTGGATAGCCGCTCCCAATAGCCTAAGGATTTGATTTGAAGTATCCAAGTAATATATAAGTGAAGCTTGCAGGGTCCGTTCATAGCTCACTGATCTGCGCTACATTCACTAGTAAATGACAAGGTGATCTTTGTTCAACGATTCTGCTAGCTTACCTTTTATATCATCCCACTCTGCCATGTTTTTTTATTTCAGTGCAACTGTATCACTTTCACTTTATTTGCAGAAAAATCGAGGTCGAACACTACATCATCTCGAGAGTAAAGGAGATTGTGTGGTGAAAGTTAAAAAGGCCACATTTGAGCATTTGGATTCAGTGCAGGGCCAAACACAATGGTGGAAACAATTGAATAAATAAATAACGTTCATTTTTCGTTTTAAATAACTATAAATTACTGGTCAAGAATTAAACCATTAGATACACAAGAACATATCTAATATATATATATTCCAATATATATCACATTTAATGTTGTTACTTGCATGTTATTGTCATGTGGTAGGAGCTTCCCTGTTGGCTAAGACTATTGAGTGTAGGACTTACCAAGTGGCGACTAGTCAAAACATTGACCTGCTAGTCCCTCACCTGCCTTCATTGGCATTTGTAAATGGTTTAGGTCCCAATAGTTCGATTGACCTGAAAATTGTCGTGCTAGGGCTGGGGATCTCCCCTGAGAGTCCCAAGAGATCCCAGGACCTTGAACCGTTTGGAACAGGGCCATCCCCGTGTGAGTGTGGGTCTCAGCTACGCTTAAGTCACCTTCCCTTTGGTTCGAAAAAGAACTCGTCGAACTCGACGGACACACGCTTATTCACATGATACAAGATACATGTGGTTGATGCATTAAACACGTATATAACACTATGCCTAGCAATAAAAGCAATAAAGCATACACGCCGAAGGGAGGTGTTAGCTAACAACACATCTTTTGGGGTTATGCTTGTAGGCTATCTTCCCGACCACAAATACAGTTCTTTATGGATGAGGTGCCCCTTTACTTTTCTGAAAAGATAAAACGTAAATGCTAATAAACAAAGTCAGTTAACATCCATTAAAACAAGCAATCACATTGAACATCACTAACACAAGTACGGAAACCATAATGCATAAATGATGCCATTAAAGAGTGTAGTTTCATAGAAATTTCAAAATATGTTTGAAGCGTATTGAAATACTCATAGTGAAAGCACGTTATTAGCAAAACACATCAAGTCCAAAAGAAGTTTCAACAGGGTATTTGTGAGTTCATATACAAAAGAGTGGTATCTTTCAATACAATGTCTGTATAGCTCTTGAGCTCTAGAAAAAAGAAGATCCTTCACATTTTTCCCGGAGGAGTTTTATAGATCAAAACTTTCCCTTTGGGCTACGATGACTTTTCTCACGCCCGGCCGGTTGAGTTGCCTTGCGACCTGGGGAAAAGCGTGACTGCGACCTGCGAGTGAGTGCGACTGCGACCTCATGGGTGGTGCGACACTGCGACCCTTCTGCCTATCCCGAGTTATGAAGATGAGCCACACAGTGAGGTCGGGGCATAATCTTCTTTCCTTTGAGAAATGTCTTTCTAGGTCGATAGCTCTATCGCTATGGGAGAAACTAGGGGCGGGCCTCCCCTTTCAATGACTGCATGCACCAAAAGCATTTGGGATTAGAGTTTCCTTCTTTTGTGAGATCCGAGTTTGAAGAGAGGCGCTTGGTATAAATCCATACGGTGTGACAAAACCGCGCTCGGCTCTCTTCGTGATCTTTGTAGATCGGGAGTGACACAACTTGCCTAATGGGTGCTGCCCGAGAAATGGCTTGGATCTCTTGATCTACCGATCCCAGTGCTCTTTGCCTCGTCTAAATGCCTCAACAGGAATGTGGTGAAGGGTGTGCATCGAGTCGATGCCATTGATTAGTTGTTCGTATGCGCGCCATTACTTTGTCTAAATCCTTGGATAGCTTTCTAATCCTTGGGACTGCACATTTTCATCCGATTTGGACTTTGGCATCCAGCATCATGAATCCAATCCTTCTTTGGAAAATGCTCAGGGGGCACGAGGAGTACTTGTGCTATCCAAATCCATCATTACGATCCGAGCAGTCAGGGACTTCTTTTCGGTTTATTGCTAGCTTTACGCTGAGTCTCCTCTCGCGCTCTTACCAATGGGGGCGGATTGTTTGTTTTAGCTCACGGTGAACATTTCCCCCATACACTTGCCTCATGGTCGACTCTAATGTGCCGAAATCCTTTAGAATGGCAAAGCTTTTAGACTTCTTTGGCGGAGGGGGAGTTTGGTTTTGGAGTTGTTGAACCTCCTCTCTCAATGCCGCCCTTTTTAGTTCTATCGCTTTTTCCCATTGCTCTGCTTCTTGTAGATACTATTTGTAAGTAGAAATGATCTCTCTAATCATTCTAGTCACATTTTCTTCGCATGGCCCTAGTCAAATATGTAGCCAAGCCGATGCCATCATCACGGGCGTTAGTCTTGGTATCGCAGGACATCGAAATCTTTTTCCCGTTAGCGAATCGTGGATGCGAGAGGAAGGGATATGCGCCAGTGCATACTTCTCTCTCTTGCCGAATTTGAAGAGAACTGATCGAGGGTCAGAGCTCGGGTAGGTCGAAGACCTCTGTCTCTTGCCTCAGAGCAGTACGAGAGTGGGCTCGATGCTCGCCCATAGGTATGTCAAGGGGGAACACCTCGATATCCTCCGACATTTCATCCTCTTTATGTTTCTTCTTCTTTTCCTCCTCTTCCTTTTGTCGACATTTCGACCGACCTTCTCGTACATTCTTTCTTGCTTCGAGCTCTACTTCTTTACTGCCGTCTAGTCTTTCTTCCTCTTAAAGCTCAGCTGATGTGGCTTGCTCGCTTTCCACTTTTGTCTTCTTTCTTGAGTTCTTGTTAGTTGTAAACACGCTTCTTTTCATCTCTTTTTCCTTCTTGGCCTCCTCGGCGCTCAGCTTCTTCTGTTCCCTTTCAGGCGCTTCTTGCATTATCCTCATCCTCTTTCTATTTTCTTTTCTCTCTCATTTCTTGGGCTTTTTCCTCTATTTCTTTACGTTGGGTAGAGTGCTTTGCCTCTGTAGTGGTCGGAGTGCTTACTTAGCTAGATAGGAGGAAGCACCTCCAATTCCTCATCTACTCCCTTGCTTCAGTTTGGTCATCCGGGTCTTCTTGGCCGTGTCATGGTGTACGTCAGTCTATGCATTGTACCGTTCCTTCTTTCATCCTCTCGCGGCGTTTAGTATGTTGATAGTTCCATTGATTTAGCCTTCTTACATGTTCAGGGAACGTCATCCTTCCGAGTGCAGTATATTCGAGTATTATAAAGCCCTAAAGTGATAGATTTTCATTCTCTTGCCCTTCCTTTGCCTCTACCTCTCTGAAGTCTTTAACGTGTATGCGCGATAGTGAGGGGTAGATGCCAGGATTACACGTTTCTTCTTTCCTGCAGGACAGACCTAAGAGAAACGTGACATTTGAAATAGCACCTCACGTGCATATGAACCGCACATGCATTGTCAACAAGAACGAGCTGCAGAGCATGTGGTACACTGAACGAGCCCAAAGAATCGATGATTATGATATTCGAGCGATAGGGAACCAATGCGCCACTGCTAAGCGTCTCCATTGCTCGCCAGACATGTGAGGAGCGTCTTGTCGAAGCCAGCTTCTACGTATGAGACGGGGATGAACACTTGGAGATCGGCATTCATGTATGCGTATTTATGCACGGGACTAAAGCACCTTGGTGTTTGTAGTATGACGATGGCACGGGGCGTGTCCGTTTGGGATCCTAGGTTATGTACCCATCCCTCAAAGTGAAATCTCAAACAGACGGCATCCGATAGATAAGAGGCCACATAAAAGTCGCAGCGCAGCCCTTCATCCGGGTGCGCCATGCCAGAGGGATAAATTTGTGTGAATGGAGGTCATCGATATGTTTTCCTGCTGATGCGGTTTCCATAAATTGTGTGTACTCATGATAGTTGCCCATGAGCCGTTGAAGGTAGCGGCATCCAGCCACTCGTAAAATCTCGTGCAAAACGAGTGCCGCCACTAATTCTATACTACTTTTTCACGGTAGCTCGCCATCAGGTATTCTGGTCTTTCTTGACCTTAAAAGTCTCAGGGCTCCTCCCACCATTGCCTTATAGTGTCGCATGCGGGAACCGCATGAGCAATGGCCCATTCTTCTGAAATCTTCTTCCTCGACTACGCGGACAAAAGAATAATAAACATGGGCATCTAAAGCCTTTTAGTGCTGCGAAAGCCTTGCCTTCGCTATCTCGATCACAAACTTCTTGGGATCTCGCTTTTACGTATGATCCAATCCATCATCTATGGGCATGGGAATATCTGCCGGATGAGCACTGCCGATGGAGCTTAGGACGCTTTGACGCATTTACAGTATATCTCCCATGAGTCAGTGAGGTCTTTTCGGCGAATTCGCTTTGGCTGAACTCCCGATGGGTACATGTGCTGACCATCGCATGTTGATCCTCTTTTTAGCAAAAGGTGCAAGGTAGTCTCGATATCGAGCGGGTGGGGACGATTTATGTGTCTCCATATCTTCCACGCCACGTGCTTGTCTTTCTTAGGGACATTGGTGGGTCCCATATCGATGGAATGCGAGGAGACGGTATACACTCCAAGTCTGCTTCAAATTCATCGTCATGTTCATGAGAGAATCCCAAGATAAGAAAAGACGCCATGATGATACAAGAACAATTACAGTTTATCGACATTACTTCGACGGGACACAGGGAAGAACTGGAATATAGTGGTCTATCAGGTCGCGGATCGTAGGTTGTAAGAAAATGGCTACGGTGCGACCTTGCAACCCTTGTGACTAGGTCGTAAGGTCACTTGGGGTCGTGGGTTGTGAAGGATGAAAATGCGACCTTGGGCCTGGGCGGGGATCGGCGGGTCTGGTCGCCACTTTCGAGAGCGATGCCGGCCTTGGGCCTTGCGGCTGGGTCGCGGGGTTCGCTAAGTGCGAGGCGCGGAGACAAATGGAAGGGATCTGCGACCTTGTGACCTTGTGACTAGGGTCGCTAGGGTCACGGGGTCACAAGTTCCGAGGGCCGTGAGAGAATGTGACCTTGCGACCTCGTGACTAGGTCGCTGGGGTCGCGGGGTCGCAAGTCGCGTTAGATCCGAACAGTAGGCGTTTTGCGGCGCGTGACCCAGGTCGCTGGGTCGCATAAAAGTATACAGCCGGGTTTTAACTGAAAAATAAGGTGGGAGCGATTTTTAAATGCAAATACAAGTGCCAGTGTCTAGACAGAGTCAAGGGATAGCTTTTGGAGTAGGGGAACAGGCCATGAGAATAGCTGACATGAAATTGTGATGAGTTGGGCTAGTGTGAAAAACCGATCGAAGGAAACCCCAAGCTAAGAAATGCAAACAATGGGCTGAGGCAAATGACAATTTAAAGGGCCGAGGGATGTAGGGATTTGGCAAGAATAACCAAAAAGGGGAAACAACGGGGAAAATGGCACCTTACCGGAAAATCGCGCGCTAGTCGACACATCGACTAGTTTCTTTCTATTCGCTACGCATATGAAAAATACGACCTAGGGACGACCTCCTTTATATAAAAAATTCGCACGTGCGAAAGCATTTAATGAGGTGATGTCACACTCGTGTGATCGTAGATGTATATGCGAATTCGCGACCTTGCACGACCTCCGGGTCGCGGGAGCGCGGTTTCCAAAAAATGAGGTTTGCGACCTAGCGACTTGCTTATACGGACTCCTTACTTCAGCTTTTCTTTAAAGTTCAAAGGGGCTCAGAAAGAATTTTGAGAGTGGGGTTTTTGGAGGGTGTTGTTAGAGGCTACATCACATTTCATTGAAATTCATAATGGATCTCTATTTTCAATAAATTTCGTGAGTGAAAGACAATAGTTATTGTGTGTGAATCTCATGGCTCATGATAATGGGTGTGGATGGGAGTGAAAGCAAGGATGTGAAGAGGAGATGCCTTCTTGAATTTGATTTTTTTATTTTTGTAAACTAAGTGTGTGGCATTAGCCTTGTAAGTAATATTTTTCTTACAGAAGGAAAAATAGTGTAGTGTGTGGTGAGTGAGGTCTGAAAGATACTAACACACCATTATCTGCCAATATTTGTTGTCTTTGTGGTTTTTCTACATTTGCTCGTTATGGCCTTTCGTGATAGTTTCAGATAGGTTTATTTCTAGAAAATATTTAATAAAATCAAAAAGTATAGTAGTAATGAGGTTTTCCTTTAAAGTAAGGCTTTTCTCAAATTAACCTTGAGGTCTTGCCTTTGAAATTCAAAGGGGAAATCCCAACGAAATTCCTTTATTTATTTATTTGAGATTTGGTCGTGTATATACGAGATAGTATAGATGTAGATATTCAATATTTTTGAAATTTATATAGTAGAAAAAGTGTAATGCTAAAATATGGTATCCAAATTTCACTCAAACAATTCAAATTTTATCCAAATTTCATAGTTTGCTAGATTTGAACTGAAAACGAGCCATGTGATAGAGGCGCAGAAGAGTGTCAAAATTTGTGGGTTCTATGAGGCATATTTGTGGAAGAAAGACTGAAATATTAGTTGAACAGATGTATCTAAACCTCAGGGTGTATCGACACAACATGCAAAATATCTAGTTCAGTCAACTGACATTTCTATCTTTCTTCCACAAATATGCCTCATAGAACCCACAAATTTTGACACTCTTCTGCGCTTCTATCACATGGCTCGCTTTTCAGATCAGTTCTTCAAATTTAGCAACCATGAAAGTTGGATAAAATTTGAATGTTTGATGAAATATGGATAATTTTGGATACCCTTTTTTCTACTATATAAATTTCAAAAATATTGAATATCTACATCTATCCTATCTCGTATATACACAACAAATCTCAAATAAATAAATAAAGGAATTTCGTTGGGATTCCCACTCTGAATTTCAAAGGCAAGACTCAAGGCTAATTTGAGAAAAGCCTTACTCAAGGCAAACCTCATTACTACTATAATGATTTTATTAAATATTTTCTAGAAATAAACCTATCTGAAACTTCACAAAGGCCATAACGAGCAAATGTAGAAAAACCACAAAGACATACAAATATTGGCGAAATAATGGTGTGTTAGTATCTTTCAGACCTCACTCACCACACACCCGACATTGTTTTTCCTTTTCTGTAGAGAAAAAATATTACTTACAAGGCTAATGCCACACACTTAGTTTACAAAAAATAAAAAATCAAATTCAAGAAGGCATCTCCTCTTCACATCCTGCTTTCACTCCCATTCACACCCATTATCATGAGCCATGAGATTCACACACAATAACTATTTGCTTTCACTCCACGAAATTTATTGAAAATAAAGTCCATTATGAGTTTCAATGAAACTGTGATGTGGCCTCTACAACACCCTCCAAAAACCTCACTCCAAAATTCTTTCTGAGCCCCTTTGAACTTAAAGAAAAGCTGAAGTAAGGAGTCCGTATAAGCAAGTCACTAGGTCACAAACCTCATTTTTTGAAACCGCACTCCCGCGACCCTGAGGTCGTGCAAGGTCGCATACTTCTCTCGGATCACTGAATTGCACCACCTCATTAAATGCTCGCACGTGCGAATTTTTTATATAAAGGAGGTCGTTAGGTCGTATTTTTCATATGCAAGCGAATAGAAAGAAACTAGTCAATGTGTCGACTAGCGCGCGATTTTCCGGTAAGTTGCCATTTTCCCCGTTGTTTCCCCTTTTTGGTTATTCTTGCCAAATCCCTACATCCCTCACCTTTAAATTGTCATTTGCCTCACCCATTGTTTGCATTTCTTACTTGGGGTTTCCTTCGATCTGCCACCACACTAGCCCAACTCATCACAATTTCATGTCCGTATTCTCATGGTCTGCTCCCCACTCCAAAAGCTATCCCTTGACTCTGTCTAGACCCATTTAGCCTTGTATTTTTTCAGTTAAAGGGAAAATCACCCAACGCCGCACGCGCCTCAAAACCCCCTACAGTTCTGAGCAAGCGACTTGCGACCCCGCGACCCCGCGACCTAGTCACCAGGTCGCAAGGTCACATTCTCTCCGGCTGGAACTTGTGACCCCGTGACCTAGCAACCTAGTCACAAGGTCACAAGGTCGCAGATCCCTTCCATTTTCTCCGCGCCTCGCACTTAGCGAACTTCGCGACCCGCCGCAAGGCCCAAGGCCGGCATCGCTCTCGAAATGGCGACCGACCCGCCGACCCCGCCCAGGCCCAAGGTCGCATTTTCATCCTTCACAACCCACGACCCCAAGTGACCTCACACCTGTCACAAGGTTGCAAGGTTCGCACCTTGGCCATTTTCTTACAACCTACGACCGCGACCTACAGACCACTTATTCGCCTTCCCGTGTCCCGCCGAAGTAATTCGATAAACTGTAATTGTTCTTGTATCATCATGGCGTCTTTTCTTATCTTGGGATTCTTCATGAACATGACAAAGAATTTGAAGCAGACTTGGAGTGTATACCGTCTCTCGCATTCCACGATATGGGACCCACCAATGTCCCTAAGAAAGACAAGCACGTGGCGTGGAAGATATGGAGACACATAAATGTCCTCACCCGCCATATGAGATACCTTGCACCTTTGCTAAAGAGGACAACATGCGATGGTACCACATGTACCAGGAGTTCACAAACGAATTCCTGAAAAGACTCTGATCTGGGAGATATACTTAAATGCGCAAAGGTCCTAAGCTCCATCCGTGCTCATCCGGCAATATTCCCATGCCCATAGATGATGGATTGGATCATACGTAAAACAGATCCCAAGAAGTTTGTGATCGAGATAGCGAAGGCAAGGCTTTCGCAACGCTAAAAGGCTTTAGATGCCCATGTTTATTATTCTTTTTCCGGTAATCGGGAAGAAGATTTCAGAAGAATGGGCCATTGGTCATGCGCTTCCCGCAGCCGACACTATAAGGCAATGGTGGGAGGAGCCCTGAGAATTTTAAGGTCAAGAAAGACCAGAATACCTGCTGGCGAGCTCGTGAAAGTGTATACCTAGTGGCGGCCCTCGTTTTGCAGAGATTTTACGGTGGCTAGATGCCACTACCTTCAACGGCTCATGGGCAACTATCATGAGCACACACAATTTATGGAAACCGCTTTCAACTGAAAACATATCGATGACCTCCATTCACACAAATTTATCCCCTGGGTGACGCACCCGATGAAGGAATGCCTTACCGACTTTATATGGCCTCTTATCTATCGGATGCCGTCCGTTTGAGATTTCACTTTGAGGGATGGGTACATAACCTGGATCCCAAACGTAATCCGTGCCATTCATCTACAAACCAAGGTGCTTTAGTCCCAGATAAAACGCACACAGAGCCGATCTCCAAGTGTTCATCCCCGTCTATACGTAGAACCGCTTCGGCCAAGACGCTCCTCGCATGTCTGCGAGCAATGGAGACGCTTAGGCAGTGGCGCATTGGTTCCCTTTTCGCTCGAATATATAATCATCGATTCTTGGGCCTGCTCAGTGTACCACATGCTCTGGCTGCTTGTTGGCTGCATGTGCGGTTCATATGCAGTGAGGTCTATTTCAAATGTCACGTTTCTCTTAGGTCCCGTCTGCAGGTAAGAAGAAGCCGTGTAATCCTGCCACCCTCACTATCTACATGCCACGTTAAAGACTTCAGAGAGGTAGAGGCAAAGGAAGGGCAAGAGAATGAAAATCTATCACTTTAGGGCTTTATAATACCGAATATACGCACTCCTGAGGATAGTTCCCGAACACGTAAGAAGGCTAAATCAATTGAACTATCAAGATACTAAACGTCCGAGAGGATGAAAGAAGGAACTGTACAATGCAAGAGACTGACGACACCATGACTCCCGGCCAAGAAGACCCGGATGACCAAACTGAAGCAAGGGGCTAGAATTAGAGGTGCTTCCTCCTATCTAGCTAATAAGTCTCGACCACTACAAAGGCAAAGCACTTACCCAACGTAAAGAAATAGAGGAAAAAGCCCAAGAAGAGAGAGAAAAGAAAATAAAAGAGGATGAGGATAATGCAAGAAGCGCCTGAAAGGAACAGAAGAAGCTGTGTGCCGAGGAGGCCAAGAAGGAAAAGAGAGAAAAGAAGCGTGTTTACAACAACAAGAACTCAAGAAAGAAGACAAAGTGGAAGCCGAGCAAGCCACATCACCTGAGCTTTAAGAGGAAGGCCGACTAGAAGAAGAGAAGTAGAGCTCAGCAAGAAAGAATTACGAGAAGGTCAGTCGAATGTCGACAAAAGGAAGAGGAGGAAAAGAAGAAGAAACATAAAGAGGATGAAATGTCGGAGGATATCGAGGTGTTCCCCCCTGACATACCTTGGGCAAGCATCGAGCTCATCCATACTGCTCTGTGGGCAAGAGACAGAGGTCTTCGATCTACCCAGTTCACATTTCATCAAATTTCTTCAAATTCTAAGAAGAGAAGATGCCCTGGCGCAAAATCCCTTCCTCTCGCATCCACATTCGCAACGAAAAAGACATACCTGATACCAAGACTAACCCCGTGATGATAGCACGGCTTGGCACATATTTCACAAGGGCCATCGAAGAAAATGTGACTAGAATGATTAGAGAGATTATTTCTCTTACAAATGTATCACAAGAAGCAGAGCAATGGGAAAAAGGATAGAACTAAAAAGGGCGGCATTGAGAGAGGAGGTTCAACAACTCCAAAACCAAACTCGTCAAAGAAGTCTGCCACATTCTAAAGGATTTCGGCACATTAGAGTCGACCATGAGGCAAGTGTATGGGGAAATGTTCACCGTAGTAAAACAAACAACAGCCCCCATTGGTAAGAGCGCAAGAGGAGACTAAGGTAAGAGAAAAACCGAAGAAGTTTCTGACCGCTCAGATCTAATGATGGACTCGGATAGCACAAGCACTCCTCGTGCCCCCGAGCATTTTCCAAAGAAGGATTGATTCATAATGCTAGATGCCAAAGTCCAAATCCGATGAAAATGTAGTCCAAGGATAAGCTATCCAAGGATTTAGACAAAGTAATGGCCCGCATACGAACAACTAATCAATGGCATCGACTGATGCACACCCTTCACCACATTCCTTATTGGGCATTTGACGAGGAAAACCTGGGATCAGTAGATCAAGAGATCCAAGCCATTTCTCGGGCAGCCCCATTAGGTATTGTCACTCCCGACCCACAAAGATCACGAGAAAAACCCGAGCGCTTTCGTCACACCGCATGGATTTATACCACCATTTCTTCAAACTCAGATCTCACAAAAGAAGGAAACTCTAATCCCAAATGTTTTTATGCATGCATCATTGAAAGAGGAGGCTAGTTTCTCCCATAGCAAGAGAGTATCGACCTAGAAAGACTTCTCAAAGGAAAGAAGATCATGCCCCCGACTTCACTATGTGGCTCATCTTCATAACTCGGGCAGGCAGAGGGTCGCAGTGTCGCACCACCCAAGAGGTCGCAAAGTCGCACTCACTCGCCCAGGTCGCAGTCGCGCTTTTCCCCAGGTCGCAAGGCAACTCAACCGGCCGGGCGTGAGAAGTTATCGTAGCCCAAAGGGAAAGTTTTGATCTATAAAACTCCTCCGGGAAAAATGTGAAGGATCTTCTTTTTTCTAAGCCCTCAAGAGCTATACAAAGATTGTATTGAAAGATACCACTCTTTTGTATATGAATACAAATACCCGTTGAAACTTCTTTTGACTTGATGTGTTTTGTCGTGCTAACACTATGAGTATTTCAATACGCTTCAAACATATTTTGATTTCTATGAAACTACACTCTTTAATGGCATCATTTATGCATTATGGTTTCCGTACTTGTGTTAGTGATGTTCGATTGATTGCTTGTTTAATGGATGTTAATGACTTTGTTTATTAGCATTTCGTTTTATCTTTCGAAAGTAAAGGGGCACCTCTCCATAAAGAACTGCTTTTGTGGTCGGGAAGATAGCCTACAAGCATAACCCCAAAAGATGTGTTGTTAGCAACACCTCCCTTTCTCTGTATGCTTTATTGCTTTTTATTGCTAGGCATAGTGTTATATACGTGTTTAATGCATCAACCATGTATCTTGTATCATGTGAATAAGCGTGTGTCCGTTGTGTTCGACGAGTTCTTTTCGTACCAAAGGGAAGGTGACTTAAGCGTAGCTGGACCGACACTCCCACCTGATCCGTTCCAAACGGTTCAAGGTCCTGGGATCTCTTGGGACTCTCACGGGAGATCCCCACATAGCCGACAATTTTTCCCCGTCAATCGAACTATTGGGACCTAAACCATTTACAAATGCCAATGAAGGCAGGTGAGGGACTAGCAGGTCAATGTTTTGACTGGTTGCCACTTGGTAAGTCCTACACTCAATAGTCTTAGCCAACAGGGAAGCTCCTACCACATGACAATAACATGCAAGTAACAACATTAAATGTGATATATATATATATATATATATATATATATATATATATAGATATATATATTATTCCATATAAATATTAGATATGTTCTTGTGTATCTAATGGTTTAATTCTTGACCAGTAATTTATAGTTATTTAAAACGAAAAATGAACGTTATTTATTTATTCAATTGTTGCCACCATTATGTCTAGCCCTGCATTGAATCCAAATGTTCAAATGCGGCCTTGTTAACTTTCACCACACAATCTCCTTTGCTCTCGAGATGATGTTGTGTTCGACCTCTATTTTTCTGCAAATAAAGTGAAAGTGATACAGTTGCACTGAAATAAAAAAACATGGCAGAGTGGGATGATCTAAAAGGTAAGCTAGCAGAATCATTGAATAAAGATCACCTTGTCATTTACTGGTGAATGTAGCGCAGATCAGTGAGATATGAACGAACCTTGCAAGCTTCACTTCTATATTACTTGGATACTTCAAATCGAATCCTTAGGCTATTGGGAGCGGCTATCCAGCAACCATGGAAGAAATACAGCAGGAAGCCATGTAGTGTTTTGGGCGGTGCAAAACTGAAATTTGAAATTTGAAAATGAGGGCGCTCAAATGTGAAATATGAAATAGAGCGAATCGGGAGAGCTAAGGGGTCCACCATCGAGCCGGAGAAGGGAGGGGTCGCTGGAGCAGGCTGATCGGGAGCTTGCCCCATGCCCATGTCCATGCATGATGATCCACAGATGTAGAGTGTACTTCAGCCTGACCATGCAGACACCGATGGTACTCTTAAGGGGCATTAATGGGTCAATAGACTTGTAAATAAGGCTCGCCGACGGAAACTGCCTCCACCTTATCACCGCCACCACCACCTGACCGTCGCAATGATGGAATATACGAATACAAGATATACCTACCGTGTACGCATTCAATTCCAATACTCATTTGAGTTTTGAATTTGAAACCCCACCATTAGAATTTTAATTTCTATAACCGTGACTGCCTGGACGGTGCAAGGAAACGCTGTGAGTCCAGCTCTCTAGAGGGTGCAACGAAATGTGGTCTAGTGGTGGCGGTCATGGCGGAGGCTAAGGCAATGCCAAGTTCTCAAGTCGTCAGTGTGGTGGAAACACTGCTTTTGAGATGCAACAAACTTCTCAAGAATTGCGCTCACTGCTTTTGAGATGCAGCTGCGCTCACGACAAGTGTGTGGGATGATAGCATTTTGTGGTGAAGTGACCATACTTACAGGTAAGTGTTACAGGCAAGTAACGGAGAAAACTTATTGTTATTTACCTCTGCCATCGAAGTTTTTAAGGCCTCGCTAGCACCTTGTGTTGCAGGTTTGTTATTTATTCATTCGTTGAGTTTTAAAAAAATTTCTATAATTTAGAGTGCAATCCCTTTAGATAAATCAATGTTAGTGAATGAGTTTTAAAAAAATCTCTATAATTTAGAGGGCAATCCTTTTATATAAATCAATGTCCATGAATGCAGCGGTGAGCACGCGATGGATAGAAATTTTTTAAAACTCATTCACCCACATTGATTTATCTAAAGGGATTGCACTCTAAATTATAGCAAATTTTTTAAAACTCAACGAATGAATAAATAACAAACCTGCAACACGAGGTGCGAGCTATTGGTAAGGCAAAGGATTCAATCACACAAATAAAGCAAATATTTCACACACGAACAATGAGCTGCGGCTCTTCAATTGATCATAAAATTCTGAATCATAAAATTCTCTTAAAACAATGAACCCATGAAGGGTATTTAATCTAATTGACATGCACACTCTCTCACACATAACTGAACTTGATCAACTTGCTTAACTCACTCACCAAATCTAACTGTAACTCAACTCAACTAATTCACCTAACTATTTGTCTAATTTCTGCATGAGGAAGTAATTATATATTTTAACACTCCCCCTTAATTACGATCGCTAAACTAAAACATAACTCATGGCAACTCAAACATGCCTGCTGGTCTATGTCTCAGCTAGGCTTACAACACCCAACTTTCTTTTGTGAAACTCAAACAAATCTATTGCTAATGGCTTTGTAAAGATATCAGCCAATTGATCACTCGTTCTACAAGGCTTCAAGTGAACTTCTCCATTGCTCATAAGTTCTCGAATAAAGTGATATCTAGTATCAATATGCTTGCTCTTTTGATGAAACACACTATTCTTGGATAGTGTAATTGCTGATGTGTTGTCACAGTATATCGTTGTTGATCCTTGTTGTTTTTGCTTGAGTCCATCCAATACTCTTCTTAACCATACTACTTGACATGCTACTGAAGTTGCTACTACACATTCTGCTTCCGCTGATGATAATGTCACAATAGGCTGCTTTTTAGAAGCCCATGCTATCACACCTGAACTGAGATGGAACACATAACCGGATGTGCTCTTCTGATCATCCAAACTTCTTACAAAATCACTATCTGTATATCCAATCAATTCTTTCTGTTATGTACTTGCATACATTATGCCATAATCTCTGGTTCATGCTCCCTTGCTGCCAGACATTCCGTAATCCACAAGAACGTTCTCCATGGCGTTGTGCTGTTGTCAAGGATTTTGTAATGAGGAATCATTTAGTCAATGTATATAAAAAATAAACATATCCATACTAGTAAAAAATCAAGAAAGGAGCCCATTTTTTTGTCAAAACATAAGGAATTTATTGTGGACACAAAAAATTCATTGATTGGAGCTAAAACTTGAGAATAGTCCATCAAGAACATTCTAGTTATTTTAAGGTCCTCCATGAAAGTGACTAGCTCAAGATGGGTGGAGATTTTGATGTAGGAGGCTTCTTAATTTTATCCATGTGTATATTAGTTTTAGAAGCTAAATATGACTTTATAAAAGTAGGGCCCTATTT
This sequence comes from Pinus albicaulis, assembly GCA_034641835.2. Lineage (NCBI taxonomy): Eukaryota > Viridiplantae > Streptophyta > Pinopsida > Pinales > Pinaceae > Pinus > Pinus albicaulis. The sequence goes on along the minus strand of CM076581.1, from coordinate 556,637,579 downwards.
TCATTATGATACATATGATATCTTGTGGGGCGCTACCATTACTAGAGTCTTAGTCACATTTTTCTCTTGAGATAAAGTATCCAATTCTTCCAAGGTATATATCAAGATGAATTTTATGTCTTATTTTGAATTATATTGGGACTTCTTTAATTTTATCATGCATTCATACATTGGAATATGTGCTTGCATTATTATACCAATTGGTAATACCCCTCCAACCATTGCCTCTTATTTTCCAAATAAATCATTTTCCATTTCAACTATTATTTTGGTGTTGTCATGTTGACAGCCAAATATTTGCATGCATGAATATGGTAATAGTAATCATTAACAAAGAATGTAAACTTATTCCTAAGCATGTGATAGAAAGCAACAAATTCTCCAAAACACATTACTCTTCTTAAGAAGTGGGTAAGTGCAATTTTATGATTGTCTTTTTTTACATTTTAGATGCAATGGAAATATGAAGAAAGAAACATCCCTTGAATTGCATACAGATTTTTAATTCTTATGAACCTATATATAGAATAAATCACTAAAATGTACAAAATTGTGTAACCTTTAAATAATTTTTATCTATTGAAATTTGTGATAGCTATATCAACTATGATTTTTATTTTTTTTAAGTATAGGCTATATGGTTGTGTTTGTGCATCATTTTAGTACCTAAATGTTGCTTATACCACATAAAAAATTTAAATTTATGTAGAGAATAAAAAGTATGTTTTTTTTTTTTTTTTCTCGGTAAATAATTAAAATCAATGAACATCGAAATTAGTATGTCAAGTATTGGTGTATTATTTCAAATTTATAACATAACGAATATAGAGTTCTAAACATGGGAATTAAAAAGTTATAGGAAAAACATTAACCATTTTTTTGCACTAATAAATTATGTAATAAGGAGATCATTTTACATCTGAAATTAGTTTTCTAAAATAAATAATAATTAATAGTTAAAAAAGAGAAAAGTGAATTTTTAATGGTATTTGGAATTTTCAAGTAATCCCTTTATGTGGGTTTTCTTAGTTTCCTTTACTAAGATGATATCATAATATTCAATCTTATTGATTATTTTAAAATTGGTTTACTTTTAACCTAAAAATTCACCAAATTCTAAACTTTGTCGCAATGTTTTAAATTTTTGTTTATTATAATATTTTAAAATTTCATGAATATGCTAATAGTTTTTAATATAGTAAAATATTTTAATAGGTTTTGTTAGAATATACTTTTACAATTTTAAATTTCATTTTAATTTCTAAAACTTTAATTTTCTAACACATTGAAATTATTATATTGATTTTATTATGAAATATAGAAATAAAATTTTAATGAAATTCAAATAATTTTTTTATTTTTTTTAAACTTGGATAAATCAAATCAAATCTATTAAAAAATCATTAGTTCAAAAATTATAAATATTTATCTAAAATTTCTATTAAAAACCATCTATAATAATAAATAACCATAAATTTGAAACTTAAATGTGATTAAATAACCATAAATTTGAAACTTAAAACATCACTTTTGAAAATAATTAAAGTCTAAACTTAAAACATAACATTGGAAATAAAAAATATTTAGAAAAAAGAACTCAACCATAAACTTGTTGACCCATGTTGGAAGTGTTTGGACTAAATAAGTCCTTAGCTCATCAATTCGTGAACATGGCCAAATTTTTTTCAGCACAAAATCAGCGTTTGGAAATTTTAACTTTAACCCAAAAACTAAATACATTATACATTGTACAATTGTGAATATATACACAAATTGTTTGGTAGTGGCCACATATTTTGTGCAAATCTGCTTTGATTCTAGTTATTCTAGTTATTTACAAAGCTAAAATCAGAAAAATAGAATTCAATGAAAATTTAAAGCTCTCTTTGAGTAATAGTTCCATTTTTACAGTCCATGACCTGCAGGTCACTGATATTATTAAAACTAGACTGAAAGTCGACCAGCAGCTTCTTGTTGGTGTGTGTTCCTCGGCAATGGTGTCCAATTGCTTTCTTCTCAGAGAGTTCAACTAAGTCTGTGGACAAAAACTGATCCTCGCCAGAGAAATTTCCATCCATCACGTGCTCACCGCTACATTCACAGACATTGATTTATATAAAAAGATTGCCCTCTAAATTATAGAGATTTTTTTAAAACTCATTCACCGACATTGATTTATCTAAAAGGATTGCACTCTAAATTATAGCGAATTTTTAAAAACTCAACGAATGAATAAATAACAAACCTGCGACACAAGGTGCGAGCGAGGCCTTAAACACTTCGATGGCGGAGGTAAATAACAATAAGTTTTCTCCATTACTTGCCTGTAACGCTTACCTGTAAGTATGGTCAATTCACCACAAAATGCTATCATCCCACACACTAGCCGTGAGCGCCGCTGCATCTCAAAAGTAGTGAGCGCAATTCCTGAGAAGTTTGTTGCATCTCAAAAGCAGTGTTGCCACCACACTGACGACTTGAGAACTTGGCATTGCCTTCGCCTCCGCCATGATCGCCACCACTAGACCACATTTCATTGCACCCTCCACAGAGCCGCAGTGGCAGCGTTTCCTTGCACCGTCCAGGCGGTCACGGTTATAGAAATTAAAATTTTAATGGCGGGGTTTCAAATTTGAAATTCAAATGAGTATTGGAACTGAATGCGTACACGGTATATCTTGTATTCGTATATCCCATCATTGCATCGGGAGAGCTAAGGGGTCCACCGTCGAGCCGGAGAAGGGAGGGGTCGCTGACGCAGGCTGATCGGGAGCTTGCCCCATGCCCATGTCCATGCATGATGATCCGCAGATGTAGTAGGTACTTCAGCCTGACCATGCAGACACCGATGGTACTCTTAAGGGGCATTAATGGGTCAATAGACTTGTAAATAAGGCTCGCCCTTCCTATGGGATGACAGCACGAACTTGGCCCGTTATAGGACGTTATCATTTTGGGGCAGAGATTGAAATCCAGGTGTCAAGATTCTAAATTTTCCAAACAAGCCCTGCCGTGTTCTGCGTTATAATCATCGAGATTCGTACACGTGGTAATGTCGGAAGAACGTTTGTACAGAGAATGTACGTAATACTATAATGACACGTGTCCATACCGCCTCTGTTACTCCGGTCTGGGGTAGGCAGACCGATGCGTGTCAATAATGGACGCTGCCCGGGATTAAGCCCAACGGCCCTTCCTGTTCTTTGCTTTTCGTCAATTTCTTTTTCTCGTTGCATAATGAGAGCGCTTTTTGTGATTGTAGCAGCTATTTTAAACCTTATTTTGTTTGCCATCTGTTAAAGAGAAGCATAGATTTTGGACTGCTGGGATTTCCCGTGTGGGCCTTAACTTCATTTCTGGAAGCCAAAATATGACCGAGCAATCCTCTGTGCAACACATGCCGATACAATATTATGGTGCAACGGCTTGTCCCCCTCCGCTGATTCTGCGACCCCTTGACACATTTCAGCAGCCTCCCCCTTCTCTGTATGCTAATGCACCTGCTTTATCTTTTTCTGCTCCTCTGAATCAATTGGCGTACCACCACCAAAAGCAGCAAGAGGAAGTTGAGATTTGCTGGGCCAACAAGGATTCGAACCAGCTATCAATTTCAGAAATCACAGCCTCCCTCTGGCAAGAATCAAGAAAATAATGAAATTCAATTTCAGAAATCACAGCCTCCCTGTGGCAAGAATCAAGAAAATAATGAAATTAGACGAGCATGTGAGGATGATATTCCGGCAAAAATTTGCCGGAATCCGATTAACCAAAATTTGATAAATCATGTGCTTGAAGTGTTTAAAATCTATTTTTATGCTGGAAATGGATTCAGCGCTATCAAAAATCCTCAGGGTACTCAAAATATTAAAATTTAACAACTGCAAACAAGTTTCTGAGCAAATATTTACCGGATTTTATAAAAATGATCACGAGATTCTGGATAAAAACACGTGGTTTTTAGACTACGCTAATCTTAAACCCAATTAAAACATTCTATATTAATGCTAACTTTATTTTCTATTTTTTTTTGTTACGAATTTTTTAAAGACAATTAAAACATTGTATATTAATGCAACTCTAATTCTATATTAATGCTAACTTTATTTTCTATTTTTTTTTGTTACGAATTTTTTAAAGACAATTAAAACATTGTATATTAATGCAACTCTATTTTCTATTTTTTGTTAGGAAGTTTTTATTTTAAAAATTATGATGTCAAAATATATGTATAATATTTATGTGTTTTAAAATTAAGATGTTAGTGCTATGTGGAGTGGTGGACAATATAAGTCATTTGATATATGGTTAAGAAAATAAAAAGTAATGCCATAAATAATATGTATTTATGTTTCACAACTATGATATTGTTCATACATACAAAATAGAATAAAAAGTAATAAACTTTTATGAAAAATTATATAGTTAAAATATATTAAATTAATCATATGAAAATATGTATTTTAATTATATATATATAACATTATTGTAATCATAGATACTTAAAAAAAATATTAAAAAAAAATCAATAGTAATTTTTACAAGTTTAATATTAAATTTGTTAAACCAAATATAAAACTAAATCGATATAATTCATATATATTTTATTTAACATAATTTACCAAAACATTATATTCTAACAATATGATTTAGTAAAAAAAATAAGATACAAATAACGCACCAATTATATATATATAAAACTAGTACACGGAGTGTTTGTTTAATTATTTTTTTATATAATTTTATGAAAACCATATAGTAAAAATGAGAGTAAATATCTTTTCGTAAGGTGTTTTCTCATGGTCGGGGGTGTACGTCTATGATCCACTAACTCTCCAAATAGTGTATTGTCAATAAGGTAATAATTTTGGTTGTGAACATGTGTTTGAGAAGATTGATATTTATAAAGAAATATTGATGATATATTACAATTTTTGATAGATATTTCTAAAGAAAAAATGTTTTGTAGTTTAAATTTCATGTATCAAGTGCTTTACTTTAATGTTATTGAGTTTTATTGATATGTAAATATTTTACCTTATATTTATACATGTGTAATATACATGCCATTATACATGTCCATATTCAATTTCTCATTTAGTAGTATGTGATATTGAATATAGAATAGGTCTATATTCATTTTTTTTCATTTAATGATTTATAGTAAAACATTGAAATTTCTTATTGTTTGTTTATTTGAATTATATAAATTTATTTTTCTGAGTTTTTATTGGTCCATACTTTCAACATGTTATTGCAAAATGTATTTCACCATCGTGTACTCCTACCACCACTGACATGTACATAACGTTATACCTGTGGACGGCCGCTATCGTACACTTGCAGGGTTGTTCGCGTCAGTGCATAAAGACACTGACGTACTGGATACAACACATTAAAGAACTATAGAAAACGGGCAGAGGGTGATACAGCTATGAAGAAAATGTCATTTTTTAAGAGAATGTTATCAATTCAAATACAAATTATAAAGGAGTAGTCTACTGGGGCCGCGTTTTGGCCCGAAAAACCTTGCCCGTCGTAAAACTTCGCTGCCCGAATTCGAAGTCATTTTCATGTCGCTGAGTGCCTCGGGATCACGACATGACCCCACTTTTTTCAGACCTCCGGAAGGCCGTGGCGGCGGCGAGTTGGTGGGTGACGGAACTGGCATTGTACGCGGCCTATTTCCGCTGGCCTCTGTTTCTCAGTTGACGTCCATCCTCTCCATCTGTATCTCTTCGTTAACTTCTCATGCTATCTATGCTATGTATTGGTGGAATCCATACATCCATAAGATTCAAATGGAAAATAACGATGGACTTTGAAATTGAAATTTGAATGGCACTGGAAGGCGTGCTTTGAAATTTAAATTTGAATGGAACGGAAAGGAGGGTTTGAAATTTAAACTCCTGTCTTAGAGGGATGATTCCCACATCCCTATCTATTTTTGCCAGCAAAACCAAGATGAATTCCTTTCTGTTAATCTGCACAACGAGCAATGCAGAAAGTGCTTGGCAGCCATCCCCTGAGATGTGTTTGGCTTGGCTTCCAACATCTTCACCAGAGAGGGAATACACTCTGTGTCACCCAATGTCTTATTAGTTTCATTGTTGAATGAAATATTGCAGATAGAGGAAGTAACCAGTTGCTGAACAGTCAAAAGGTCTCTTTTTTTTAAGAATAGAAGCCAACTTTTTCAGAAACCTGAAGAAGATATCAAGGCCTTACTGGCTCCTGCAATTTGGGCGTAGTGGGTTCTTCTAAAAGGCGTTCCTCTTTCAAAAATTTTACCACATACGACAAAATTTTCCCCTCGCCATTTATACAAACTTTGCTTCTCTACACTTTTTGGTGGTAAGCGTTTGGAGCTTCCAAGAGGTAAGATTTGGTCTGTGATTAATTCATCGCAGCAGCAACGATGACTGCAGGTATGAGCATCTCCGTAATTCTTTTCAAGCATTTATTCCATGGAAAATATCAGTGTATGGAGAAAACCAAGAATGAAAATCTGTGGAAAGCATGAATATGTTTTTGTTGCATTTTTCTTTTCTGACTCCAAAACGTTAAAGTTAATAAAGTTCCCAGAAATCGGTTGTTTCATCGTGTGATTTCAAGATTGTAATAAATCTTGTAGAAATCTAAAGACTGATCTATAAATATGTAGTGAAAATTCCATTTACTTTGTCAATCATCTTGACACATTTTCTCATCATGGGATGCACGAACTATATTACATTTTCTTGCGCAGACTACGTGCCAAAAGAAACCAGATTGTTCAACATGTTAATCATGTAATCAAGTTGTCACAACCTCAATGATCTAGTTGGAGCAATGGGCCAAAAGGGGATTTGCAGTTAGACGTTCAAATTTACAAAAGCTCCGGATCTTATAATCAAATCATATTTTTTATTAAATCAATATTTAAAACGAAAGTGAGACGTTCAATTGGGTTTTGAAAATAAAATGTTAAGGTTGATATAATGTTAATTTTTAGAACTTATTTAGAATTTCTTTCCCTTTCTTAGAGAGAAAACAAAAAAAACAAAAAAAACATTAATATGATTTTATTGTCATTTTTTATTAAGGTTATTTTTATAATTATTTTAAATTTTAAATTCCTAAATAAATTTCTTATGTTCATTAACTTTATTTTTATAATTATTTTAAATTATCAAGTTCCTAAATAAAATTTATCAACAAAGATTTATTTTTAATAAGTTTTAATATATATTTAGGAAATTATTAAAAATAAAGCTTTATTTTTTTGTTTTTTTTTGTTTTCTCTCTAAGAAAGGGAAAGAAATTCTAAATAAGTTCTAAACAACATATAAAATTATATCAACCTTGACATTTTATTTTCAAAACCCAATTGAACGTCTCACTTTCATTTTAAATATTGATTTAATAAAAAATCTGATTTGATTATAAGATCCAGAGCTTTTGTAAATTTGAACGTCTAACTGCAAATCCCCTTTTGGCCCATTGCTCCAACTGGATCATTGAGGTTGTGACAACTTGATTACATGATTAACATGTTGAACAATATGGTTTCTTTTGGCACGTAGTCTGCGCAAGAAAATGTAATATAGTTCCTGCATCCCAAGATGAGAAAATGTGTCAAGATGATTGACAAAGTAAATGGAAATTTCGCTACATATTTATAGATCAGTCTTTAGATTTCTACAAGATTTATTACAATCTTGAAATCACACGATGAAACAACCGATTTCTGGGAACTTTATTAACTTTAACGTTTTGGAGTCAGAAAAGAAAAATGCAACAAAAACATATTCATGCTTTCCACAGATTTTCATTCTTGGTTTTCTCCATACACTGATATTTTCCATGGAATAAATGCTTGAAAAGAATTACAGAGATGCTCATACCTGCAGTCATCGCTGCTGCCGCGATGAATTAATCACAGACCAAATCTTACCTCTTGGAAGCTCCAAACGCTTACGACCACAAGTGTAGAGAAGCAAAGTTTGTATAAATGGCGAGGGGAAAATTTTGCCGTATGTGGTAAAAATTTTGAAAGAGGAACGCCTTTTAGAAGAACCCACTATGCCCAAATCGCAAGAGCCAGTAAGGCCTTGATATCTTCTTCAGGTTTCTGAAAAATTTGGCCTCTATTCTTAAAAAAAAGAGCCCTGCTGACTGTTCAGCAATTGGTTGCTTCCTCTATCTGCAATCTTTCATTCAACAATGAAACTAATAAGACATTGGGTGACACAGAGTGTATTCCCTCTCTGGTGAAGATGTTGGAAGCCAAGCCAAACACATCTCAGGGGATGGCTGCTCAAGCACTTTCTGCATTGCTCGTTGTGCAGATTAACAGAAAGGAATTCATCTTGGTTTTGCTGGCAAAAATAGATAGGGATGTGGGAATCATCCCTCTAAGATAGGAGTTTAAATTTCAAACCCTCCTTTCCGTGCCATTCAAATTTAAATTTCAAAGCCCGCCTTCCAGCGCCTTTCAAATTTAAATTTCAAAGCCCGCCGTTCTTTTCCATTTGAATCTTATGGATGTATGGATTCCACCAATACATAGCATAGATAGCATGAGAAGTTAATGAAGGGATACAGACGGAGAGGATGGACGTCAACGGAGAAACAGAGGCCAGTGGAAACAAGCCACGTATAATGCCAGTTCCGTCACCCACCAACTCGCCGCCGCCTCGGCCTTCCAGAGGTCTGAAAAAAGTGGGGTCATGTCATGATCCCGAGGCACTCGGCGACGTGAAAATGACTTCGAATTCGGGCAGCGAATTTTTCCGACGGGCAAGATTTCCAGGCCAAAATGCGGCCCCAGTAGACTACTCCAATTATAAAAAGGACCTTATTGTGCAATGATTTTTCTTGGGCGCCATCGTACACTTGTAGCCCTGTTCGTGTCAGTGCATAAACACTGAAGTACTAGATGCAACACTTTAAAAAACTATAGAAAATAGGCAGATGGTGATAATAGATATAACTATGAAGTAAATGTCATTTTTTAAAAGAAGGTTATCAATTCAAATACAAATTATACAAATAAACCCAAAAAATAAAATATCATTCATTAATTATTTACCTAATTCAACTTGAATTGTTTTTATTATTATACCTATACCTACGGCTGGAGGTATATTGCATTAAGTTTGTTCTTGATTGGACCAATTTTGTTTTAAAAGATTTATGCTTTTGCCATAGTTTAATTTTAGTAATTTTTATTATTTATTTATTTTTATTTTTTTAAATTTATTTTTCTTAGTTAATATTATTAATTTCATATTGTTAATTGCAAACAAATCGTCAAATCACTGGGTCAGTGATTGTTATGTGAATAAGTTTTATTTGATATTGTTATTGTACCTGCTCCCAATAGGTATTATGCATGAAGTTTTTTTTGATGTTGACATTAATTTGGCTATGTGCAATTTTTTTTGATAATTTTCCATAGTAAAACATTGAAATTTTTTATTGTTCATTTATTTAAATTATTTAAATTTAATTTTCTGAGTTTTTATTGGTCCATACTTTCAACATGTTAATGGAAAATGCTTTGTAAATTGTGCTAAAAGTACAATATAGCATGATGTGAGTAGCTCAATATTAAATGCTAAAAGTATTTTATGGAAAAAAAAAAACAAGAGCATCTTCGAAGCACCTTGATATTAAAATGCGAAAGCTAGTTGGGTATTATTTTAGTTAAAAATATGTACAGACTGCTGCTACATTTATTTGTGTATCTGCTTCCATTACTCTTCGATGGGTATCGGGCTTTTATTATGTATCACTATAATTGCAATTTTTCCTTGTTGGATTTGTACTGTACTTTTTATTTTAATATCACCCAAAAACAATGATATTTATGCCCAAGGCATTCTTTTACCCGATCGGACGGTTGCAATTAAATCGCACTGTCACTATCGCTAAGTTCAATGGCTTGCTCCACTGCTCTTCCTGCAAGCTGATGTGATGGATCCCCACGGATCCGATGGCCAATTAAACTCGTCTTTATAACTTTCAGACCTGTATTTCTTCATCGCATACTTACTTCGCCGATTGCGATTGCGATGGATCCCCACGAACCCGATGGCCAATTAAACTCGTCTTTATAACTTTTGGACCCGTATTCCTTCATCGCATACTTACTTCGCCGATTGCAATTGCGATCGCATCGCAACAACACCATCGCTACTTCGCATTACTTTGGTTCTAGTTCAAACTTCGCCACTTTTCTACTCTGTTGCTTACGTTCGCCTTCTAACTCTGCATCTTCATTTGAAATGGTTTTCTAAACCATGCCCCACCGAAGACCATTACAAGCTGCCAAGTCTTCACTTCCTGCAAAATGCAATATATATTTTGGGGTTTGCTTAAATTTCTCTTGTCCAAATGGAATAAATGCATGCCACTCGTTCCTGCACCTCTTCGTCAACATACCTATGGTGCTTATAAATGACACGCGGGAAGTGGTACGATCGAGCGGGGTTCGAATCTCTCTAATGCATGTTAATACTTTTTGGCACAGCGGGAAATGGATGGTATCCATATTTTCCCTATATACGTGCATGGATGAATACTTGTTTTTTGATAGCATGGATTATTACTTGTCTTAATTAGGATTTACCAAATGGCATTAATAATGCTATTGGTGTTGAGCCATATAAGTTTTATTTCATTTCAATATAGTTTAAATAGTTTAAATATACATTTAACTAATAGTAATTACATGATAACAATACAAAATAAATTAGTAATTAAATTAAACTAAGTAGCAAGAACTAAAAATAAAATTAAATATTTATTTAAAAGTAAAAATAAATTTTTATAGTATAGAAGATGCATAAATATTATGCAAATTAAATTTATAAAGATTTCATCATACCTAAATATTATAAAACAATTATTGATAATAATAATTTAAGTGGAAACTTATTTTAAAAAATAATTTATTATATCTATTTATCATAATTTACTAAATTTACATTAATAAAAATTATATAAATTAAGAGTATTTTGCAATTGTAATTCAATATTTAATAGTATAAAATAATAAATAAACAAACTATTAACACAAATAATTTAAAGAGAAGTGGCAGATTGAACAATATATATATATATATATATATATATATATATATTAAGTATTAAATTATAATTAACGTAAATAAAAACTTATTTTTTAACTATAATATATTTATAATTAGTTAATCTATGATTGAGCATTTTAAACGTGATAGATTCCAATATTAAAGTGTTATCTATATGTTCTTACTAAGTGAATTAACAAGGCACTGAAAACAATTACTCATAAACATACTCAAACTCAAATTGCAACATTTCAATATTTACATTAAGGGGCAGGTAATAGAAGATGTATAAATATTATGCAAATTAAATTTATAAGAACTTCATCATACCTAAATATTATACAAAAAATTATTGATAATAATAATTTAAGTGGAAACTTATTTTAAAAAATAATTTATTATATTTATTTATCATAATTTATTATATTTATTTATCATAATTTACTAAATTTACATTAATAAAAATCATATAAATTAAGAGTATTTTGCAATTGCAGTTCAATATTTAATAGTATAAAATATTAAATAAACATAATAATATAAAATAATAAATAAACAAGCTATTAGCACAAATAATTTAAAGAGAAGTGGCAGATTGAACTATATATATATATATATATATATATATATTAAGTATTAAATTATAATTAACGTAAATAAAAACTTTTTTTTTTACTATAATATATTTATAATTAGTTAATCTATGATTGAGCATTTTAAACATGATAGATTCCAATTTTAAAGTATTATCCATATGTTCTTATTAAGTGAATTAACAATGCACTGAAAACAATTACTCATAAACATACTCAAACACAAATTGTAACATTTCTATATTTACATTAAGGGGCAGGTAGTCGCTACTTGTAGCCTTGTTGATATTATGAAAGGGTAAACATTTCTCATAAAGGTATATATACATGGTTGGTATTATTATATTATTATTTAATATTTTATTTTTAAAGTTAAGAGACTTTTTTAGTTATATAATAAAGATATTTTTAATTTTTAATTATATAATAAATCATTGTATTGTATAAAAGTTATAGTTTTTTTTTTTTTTTAATGTGAGAAGAATTTTGAATATTTTTAAAAACATAAATTTATTGAAATATGTATAATCTTATTATTAAGGGAAATTTTAGAATTAATATTGCTGAGTGGGTTAATTTTCAAGTGTTTTTTAAAGAATTTTTTTATCAATTTATAAATTTTCTAGAAATAGTTCACCAAAATTTAAAAGTATAAGATTTTTTTTATTTTAAAAATGGTCAAATTCTAAGACAAATTAAATAAGATTATTAGAAATTTTGAATTTTTTATGAAAATATTGTCAAACATTTTATAATTTACATTTGATCAAAATTTACAAGATTTCTAAAATATTTACAAGATTTCTAAACTTCAAGCAACTTTCCATCTTGAAAATTTTCTTTCCTTACCATGTATATTGTAATCATAAATATTGTAACTTAATATAAATAATAATATTTCATAATTTGTTTGTAAATAATTTGATATTATTATTATTATTTTAATTTAAAATGATAACTTTTATTTTACCATCGGATCACTCTTAGAATCATTGCGGGGGAATGTCGCAATAGTAAAGTAAGTCAACCACTTTTGTTGCTTTGTGGACTTTAGAAATGCTTTCGACATTATTCCTCGGGATAAAATTTGGGAGAGACTTAAAGAGATCATGGTCCCTCGTGAGCTCAGGATTGCTGTGATTCGTCTCTACGAGAGCATCACTGCCAAGCTTAAGACCAATGAGGGGAGGTCTAAAGAAATTAAAGGCAATATTGGAGTTAAACAAGGGTGTCCCCTATCCCCTACCATTTTTGGCATATACATTGATAAGCTAGAGGAGTGTCTAGAATCCGTGGGGTGTAAGGGCACCGAACTTGTTGGTGTTCTCATTACTCTTCGCCTCTATGATGATGATATTGTTTTCCTCACAAAAAGCCATGATGACCTTGACAAGCAACTCCAGATTCTTCATGACTACTACTCCAAGATGGGTATTGAAGTTAATAATGACAAGACTAAAGTCATGATCATTAAATAGAAAACGATCGCCCATGGTAGTTTCATGTATAATAACCTGTTCTAAGAGCAGGTTTCTTCTTATAAGTATTTGGGCATTGACTTCTCTCATCATCTCAACTGGAATTATAACATTGAGAAAATGATTATTAGGGGCTGAAAAGCTTATTATGAGCTTGAAGACAACTGTAAGTTAGTTGATCTTTAAATTTGGAGTAAAAAGAGGTTCCTTTTTAGACCCTTTTCACCCTTGTTTTCTTATGCGTATGTGAAGTTTGGGGTTGCAGTATATCCAGAGAGTCAGGAAGGAAGATTGAGATGATTCAAAAGCAATTCATAACCTACAACCTTAAGATCAAGCGTAATACTCCCTATCATATCCTCTTGATTGAATATGGTTTTTCCCCCATTGAATGTTAAGCTATCAAATCTGGTTTGTCCCCCATTGAATGTTTAGCTATCGAATCTGGTTTATCCCCCATTGAATTTTTAGCTATGTTTAGATATCTGATGTACAAGAAGAAGCTTGAAAACATGGAATAAAAAAGGCTCCCTAAAATTTCTCCTAACTGTAGTCAAAACCCTCATCTTTGCCTCAAGCGGGGTGGCATAAGGATGCCCAGTCCTGGCTCAACCATTGGGGAATTAAGGAGGAGCTCAGTATGGAAAGAAAACATTATAAAAAATACTATTACCTTCAAGTTTAAATACAAGCTATGGGAGGATCAGGAGCTGGAGGGTAAAAGGAATCTTATCTACTAAAAGGAAGTGACCCCACCCTGGATAATCAGAATTATCTCTCTGTGTTGTCCAACAATAAGAAAAATATGAAAAATATGAACATCGCTAAGATAAGAACTAATTCCCATGAGCTTTGGAGTAAGACCGGGCGATGGTCTATTCCCAAGACCACTTGGAACGATAGAATTTGTCAGATTTGTGATTCTAAGCAGGTGGAAGATGAAAAACACTTCCTTTTAGAGTGCTCTACTCTTACTTACATTTGCTCTCAATTCCCTACCATCTACAACACTTCCAGTCTTCTTGACCTATTAAGCCAACCCACCTATAGTGATCTTGGAGCACTTATTTCTCTTCTCTTTTACCATAGAAACAAGATTTTGAAGAATCAAACTCAGATTCTTTCTCCTTTCCTAAGGTCCGATAGACCGCACTTGTCTAGACAAACGGTAACCGTTATCATCATGATTATATATTAATTAGGAGTGAAACTAATTATCATTTATTATTAGTAGTAAATATATTTTAATTATTATAATTATTTAATTTATAAAAATATTTTTATTTTTTTTAAGTATTATTTATTATTAAATTATAAGAAAAAATCTTTAATCATTAACCATAAATTTTTTCCTTACTTTAAAATTATAAAAAAGATTCTAATTTAAATAAAAAAAAGGTTATCATATCATAATATTAACTTGTCATAATTTCATTGCTAAAATTATAGCAATAAACTTGGATAAATAATAAAATTGTATATTCAAATAATATCCAACATTTTTCTCATGATGAACTACACTTACACTTAGTAATTTGCTATAAATTTGGATATGATTTTTCTTGAAGAATTTTATAGAAAAATAATAAATAATATTTATTAAAATTATAATTTATAAAATTTTTTATTTTAAAAAGATTATATAATAAACATTTTTGTGATATATAATTACATTTTTTGTTTAATTAAAATTTTGATTAATTTAACAAATATAAATAAATTTAGAAAAATAAAATATTCAATTATTTTATTTAAGCATCAATTTTACTTGAAAACAATAGAAAATCAAGGTCGCATAAATTTTGGTAATGCAAGTTATAACTATTAAAATTTGGTAAAATTTCAATCCTAAATGACATTTATACGCATTTTTATCGAATTTGTAACCTTAAAATGACCTAGCTACCATTGGTAGCGTACTCTGAGCGGCGGCATTCACCTTGACGATGTCAATGTTCATTGAGCACTTCCTTTGGGATGACAGCATGAACTTGGCCCGTTATAGGAGGTTATCATTTTGGGGCAGAGATTGAAATCCAGATGTCAAGACTCTAAATTTTTCCAAACAAGCCTCGCTGTGTTCTGCATTATTATCATTGAGATTCGTACACGTGGTAATTTCGGAAGGGCGTTTCTGCAGTGAAGGTACCTAATACTCTAATGACACGTGTCCATACCGCCTCTGTTAGCCCGGTCTGGGGCAGGCAGACCGATGCGTGTCAACAATGGACGCTGCCCGGGATTAAGCCCAACGGACCTTCCTGTTCTTTGCTTTTCGTCAATTTTTTTTTCTCGTTGCCATAACGAGAGCGCTTTTTGTGATTGTAGTAGCTATTATAAATCCTATTTCGCCATCTGTTAAAGAGAAGCATAGATTTTGGACTGCTGGGATTTCCCTTGTAGACTTTAACTTAATTTCTTGAAGCCAAAATATGGCCGAGCAATCCTCTATGCAACACATGCCGATACAATATTATGGTGCAACGCCTTGTCCCCCTCCGCAGATTCTGCGACCCCTTGACACATTTCAGCAGCCTCCCACTTCTATGTATGCTAATGCACCTGCTTTATCTTTCTCTGCTCCTCTGAATCAATTGGCGTACCACCAGCGAAAGCAGCAGGACGAAGTTGAGATTTGCTGGGCCAACAAGGGATTCGAACCAGCTATCAATTTCAGAAATCACAGCCTCCCTCTCGCAAGAATCAAGAAAATAATGAAATTAGATGAGCATGTGAGGATGATATCCGCAGAGGCCCCGGTGGTTTTTGCCAAGGCGTGCGAGATGTTCATCAGTGAACTTACTCTCAGGGCCTGGAATCACACTGAAGCAACCAAGAGACGGACCCTGCAGAAAAGCGATATCGCTGCGGTAATTACCAGAACTGTTATATTCGATTTTCTGATCGATATTCTGCCTAGGGACGTTTTGAAGGAGGATCAGATTATTACTATTGGAACCCCTATATCTTCTATCTCGGTTGGAAGCAGCAGTTATAATGCTGGTGGTGTTGCTAATACTTTCCACCGTTATTATTCACCCAACCTGCACTCTGCGCCTCATGGAGTTACTGTTGGGAAACCCATGCATCCCGCTACTTATATGCAGCAGCCACTGTCTCATGTGGCCTATGTGCAGAACCCATTGCAAGGGGAACACATGTCAAGGTCACGCAATTCTAGTTAAGAGCATGGCCTGATCATGTGTGCTTTTCATGTGCGGTCCTCGATTCTGCACTGCAAATATAGTGTCGTCTTTTGCAGCCATGGAGCAGATATAAAAACACTACCAAGCTCTATATCGAAAAGTATAAAAATTCATTGTAATCAATTTAAGTATCAGTAATCAATAGAAGAGTTACAACTCTCGTGTTTGGATTATTTGTCTTCACATTTCTATCTTTCCAATATAAATTTAATGGGATCTTTCATCAGTGAAGGATATTTTTTTATGATGGATTTTCTTTTAAAAAGTTGTTTGATTTTTATTTTTAACCATAATTTAAATATCATGTATTATTTATTTTTGTTAATTTTATGTTGTGAAAGTGAGGTAAATAGTAAGGATTTAACTTCCATGGAATATTTTAGAATATTCATACTAATATACACAAATGAATGGTTGAGATTTATCTCAAAAGTAGTTATGTTATTTTAATCATTTTAATTAAATTGATTAATTAAAAAAATGTCATATGAAGTGAGTTGTGATTTTTTTTGGACATGTGGTATTGATAAGGCATGGTATTGTCCCATATGATTGTAACAAAGCCTATTTATGGTTCTCTATGGTAATTTTCTCCATGGTAAAGTGGAGGTAAATCTCCATGATTAAGAATCTGGCTCCATGTTTTTGGAAATGTATGTATGTGTAACTTATACAGTAACTAATTTTATAAATAATAACAATAATATTTAAAATAATGTCATAATTTATTTAGTTTTCATGATTTTTTAATTCTAGCAACATGAGATGCTTATGATTTTTTTTTTTTTAATTCTTACTGATGGATTGATGCAAATAAGATTTTACCATCCATATCTCTCTCTTTCACACACACACACACACACACGAACTTTCATGCTCATCCTTCCTCTCTCTTCTATGATCTCTCTCTCACCTTCTCCCCCCAACTCTCTCCCAAACCATATTTATCTCACACTCATGCTCTTCCTCCTTCAATTTCTCTCCCGGTCTTCTCCCTCTCCTTCTCTCTATACCCCCCACCTTTCGCTCTCTCTCTCTTACCTCCCTCACTCTATCATTTTTCTCTCAATCATTTCATCCCTCTCTTCACCCTCTCTTCTACATGGTCTATGCATGTTCCTCTCCCCATCCTTTTTCTCAGTATGTCCTTCTTGTCCTCTCTCTCTCCCTCTCTCTTCCCCTCTAACTCTCACCCCCCTCTCTTTCCCTCTCACACTTACCTTTTCCCTCTCTTTTTATTTCTCTCTCCTCCCACCATTCTCTCACTTACTCTTTCCCTATTCTTGTCCCTCTCCCCCTCTCTCACATTCCCTTTCCCCCATTCTCTCACTCTCTTTGCCTCCCTCCCTCCTCCTCTCTCTCTCCCTCTCCTACTTTTTTTCTGCTTCCCTCCCTCCCTCCTCCCCCATCTATCCCTCCCTCTCCCACTCTCTTCCTCTCTCCTCCTTTCTCATTCCCTCTCTCCTTCTCTTTCCCACCCTATCTTCCTCTTTCCCTCTCCCCCCCTCTCCCTCTTTCTCCCTCTCTGCCCCTTCCTCCCTCCATACTTTCCACACTCTCTTTATCTCTTTCCCTCCCACCCTTCTTCCTTCCGCCCACAACTCTCTCTCTCCCTCCCTCTATTGTCCTCCCTTGCTGATCTACCTCTCTCTCCACCCACCCTCTCTCTCCCTCTACCATCTTCCCTTGCTCATCTGCCTCTCTCTCCCCCCACCCTCATCTGCCTTTTGCAGTAGAGGATAAAATATAAATAAACTCAATGATATTCTAATTCAAGGAGAATTCATTAATAACAAAAGTGTTTATTTAATTTTATGTGTTTAGAAATTAATTTAATTATTATGATTTTGATATCAATAAGTAAAAATAGCTAAAGAATACACTCAAAAATTGTTTTATAATGTAGAAAATTTAAATTACCACTTTAAATTCAATTACTACATAAATATGCAGGAGAATATGTTTCACATTTTCAAT
Source organism: Pinus albicaulis (assembly GCA_034641835.2). Lineage (NCBI taxonomy): Eukaryota > Viridiplantae > Streptophyta > Pinopsida > Pinales > Pinaceae > Pinus > Pinus albicaulis. The sequence continues at coordinate 556,619,250 of CM076581.1, read as the reverse complement.
CAATAAAAATGAGTTAATGCAAGCTTAGATCCATCTTTAGTTTGAATCTACCAAGCTACTAGAGGGATCAAATCTCCTTTCACTCTAAAAGATATTTATACCTCAAGAGATTCGTTCCATCCAAGAGCTTGGTAGATCCAAAATTAAGATGAATCTAGGTTGGTGTAATTTATAAAGATAAATATAAATTTCAAGAACTCACTAAACTTAAAACTAAACATTGGTTCTATGTAATTTTTTTGAAAGATTAGTATAAACTTTAGAAGTGATTAGCCTTAAATTTGGAATAACTAAAACTTTGGTCTATTTTTATTGTAATAAATTTTAACAGATAAAAAAAAGCATGGATATCCATATAAGGATTTAAAATATTATTTTTAACAACAAAATTTATATTTTTTCTACAATATTCAATCGTTTTACCTAGACATGCATGTCTTTTTCTTAAATTATTGTTGTGTTATTTTTATGGCATCAACACAATGCTTTTACCTGATCCTCCCACTAGATTTTTGAACTTGAATTTGATGGTGAGAGCCTTGCGACACCATTATTGTATATGGTTATTTTTCATATGTTCTCCATCTATAATATTGTTTTCACTATTCATTCTCTTATGTATTTTTATGATATATGTATGTAAAGCTTGTATTTTTCCTAATATGAACACCTGAATAAGGTAATCCATATGGGTGTTTGGATTTAGAATTTTGGTTTAAATATATGTTAACAAAAATTGTAGTCTTTTAATTCATTATCAAATATATGAGACAATGCTATCTCTGTGCATCCATTTAAGGAATCCTTGTGCAAGTTGAGCATATGAACCATTCCATTTAGGAATTTCCAAGTCATATTTTGTCACTTAGATATTGACACTCATAAAAAAATACTTTAGGTGTGTCTGCTTGTTGACAAGGGTCAATACATATATTTGGGTATGTCCAATTGAATAAGGAAGGTTTCAAGTTTTTCTATAACATAAATCCTTCATTTGATGTGTAGAAATGAAAAAAATAGCAACATGCTTATGTATTGGAAATGCATTTATTTTCAATGAGCATATAAAAGTAGGTGAGTTGCATAGAGAGATAATGAGGCCACTGCTATCAATGCCAAATGGCCTGCTGATGATGTTGTTGGACTGTCCTATTTGTTTGTCTTTCGTTCTAGTAACATGAATGAAAAACTCTAGAATAATCATGGTTCCCTCTATTGAAGCTTTTATGCCACTACTGTTCTATGACATGGAACTATGCGAAGGAAAGTTGGATCATCGATAGAATCCACTAATCAAACATCTTTCTAAGCTATTGGTCCTAGTGTTTCTTACCATGCTTGATCTAAGGCTCAAGTTTTAGCTAACAATTGAAAGTACTCGAAATTTCTTCAAACTTGAACGACCAGATAGAGATCGTTGCCAATATTATGGCGCAACTCGTTTCATCAAAATATGAGTTCGTATGACTGAGTTATCGTCTGTTGTTCCTTTTCCAAAACAGACAAAAAAATGAGCATAATAGGTACAATGTTGATGCAGTAGGTATAGTCAGCATTTGCAGGAATATCCTCGAGAAACAACCAATGACACTGCGCCAAGTGGCACCACCAGATTCGCCGATGATGACTAGGAAGTGAATTTTTTTTATTGCTAAGTCTAAGTGAAATTTTATAAAATTGGTATTTTATTTTATATGGTGGTCAATAGGGAAGGGCCATGTGGCATGCCACGTACCCCCCCATGGTAGGACATGTTGGAAGGTCGAATGACAAGTCATATCAAATTTGGACTAAGGTTGGTCGAATTATTATTAGTGGTGGTATTATTCGAATATATATATATATATATATATATATATATATATATATATATATATATATATATATATATATATATATATATATATATATATATATATATATATAATGATTTTAAACCACCAACCACGACGGATTTAGCTAAATCTAGAAGCATTCTAATCAATGTGGCAGACGACCTAGAATGGAGGATGGACAAAGTTAGCAGTGGAGGTCTTCATGACTTAGAGAAAAATTATATGGCGGGGTCGAGGCTCGAACCCCTGAACTACCGCTTGCCATATGCATGCTCAACCATCTCTCCTACGGGGTAGTTATTACCCATACCATATTCCACATCTATTTGAATTATAACCGCCCGACCATTGAGGGTTGGCGGGGGCCAGCCCCATGGACCAATCCCTTCTTCATGTGACCAAAAGAGCACAACTGAGAGCTAGTTCAAATGAAAAACCAGTGGAAATAACCTCTTTTAATTAATGTTTAAGAGCGCGATTGAGAGCCAGTTCAAACGAAATACTGGCGGAAATAAACTTGTTTAATTGATGTTTAAGTGTGGCTTAATGACGTTAATACGTCATTAGCGCGTAAAGCGCAGTTAAACTTTAATACTATCTTATCCACCGCTAATCCTACTTATGTTAATTAATCCCCATAATTAAACTGGCGGAATTTTTGAAGGCAACGCCAAAATTTGCGGGAATGCAAATTTTAGAAACTTAACTCGTAGTTTCTTTAGTTTTCGAGGAGAAATTGGGGCAAAGTTGGTTTTGGTCATAAATCACTCAATTTTTGACCAAAATGAGCTTAGTAAAAGTCATTCCTGGCTAATTTGCATGCTAGTAACTCAATGAAGGAGGTTTCAGAGGCAGAAAAGGTGATCTACAAGTGTTTTAGTACACTTGAATATTTTTGAAGGCTAGGACCAACAACTGTTGGGGTCATTTCCAGAGCATCCAGTGTCCAAATACAACAAAAAATAATAATTTTGGGAGATTATGATGTTAGTAACTCATTGGAACATGTTCCAAGAGGTTCTGAAGCTTGTAACAACAATTTGAGCACACTTGAAGCTAATACAAAGGTCACACTCTGAAGCTAGACAAAGGAGATGTAGCCCACGAGGGGTGAACTCCTTTATCAAAATTCTCTATGTTAAGCTCTATTATATGTGCTTGTTGTGTTTACTATTTCTTCTGTTATGTCATTTAAAATTATGCTTTTTAAGCTTATGAAAAACTCATAATTTCATTAAGTACACTGTTTTCCAGTCACATGCTCTTAAACAAACTCATGAAGGATAAGTAAAAAAATGCAAATAAAAGTTTATATCTAAAATGAAACTAGCATAACATTAACTAGTAAGTAATTTCAGATCAATTTGGTATCAGAGCACAAGGTTACTTGCTTGTTTTACTTGAAGAGTTTTTAATAGTGCAAATTTACTGATTCTTACAAGATTGAGATTGCAAAGAGGATAAGGGAAGATGCTTATAGCTAGTCCAAAAGTTAGGAAAAGAAGGAATAAGGCTGAGATAACATCATCCTTACCCAAAGGACCACTCAAAAAAACACTTGAAGCACAAAAGGAATTAATTGCAGAAGAGGCTGAAGTGGTTGAAGAGATACAAGCTGCAGAGATATAGCTTGAATCAACAGCCAAAATGTCAGGCCATGAAGGAGCTCATGAAAATTCCGAGGAAGAGGATGTTAAGAAGGAGTTAAAAGAAATGAAAAGGATGGTGAAACTTATGTATGAAGCTTTTATGGCAAAGGAAACTGGATAAGGTTCAAAACACCCTCATAGAGAAGAATCTTCAAATAGTAAAAAGGAGGAAGAGAGGAGCTCAAAAGCTAGTGGTGGAAAACCACCTCCTTCTCCACCATCGTCATCATCATCATCTTCATCTTCCAAATCCACTACAAAAACTCATACCCATACTCATTCCAAAATCCCAAAAGGTAAGAATCTTTTACTCAAGTTGGACATCAAATTTGAACTTCCTACATATAATGGAGAAGTTATTGCTGAAAAAATAGATAATTGGATTCATCAATTAGAAGTTTTCTATAGAATTCAAAATTTTCAAGAAGGGAATATTAAAATCCAATTGGATTCATTAAGGCTAGAAGGAGCAACATTAGTTTGGTGGGAGGCAAAAACACAAGAGGAAATGTGCATCTATGGTAAGATTTCCATTACTTGGGTCGAATTCATTTCTTCCATTAAAAGACAATTCTATCCATTAGCCTATATGCAGAAAGAAATAATGAGTTGGAAAAACTTTAGATACCTTAAAGGTCAAAGCTTCCAAGAGTATACACAAGATTTTAAGAACATGGAGTAGACTTAAATTCACAAGACACACTCTTAGAGTATATAGGAGGTCTTCATTCATACTTAAAACACACTATTCTCATGTTTAACCCGAATAACTTATATGAAGTATGTGTGCAAGCCACACATCTTGAAGCAAGGGGTAAAAAAATTTCTGAAGAGGGTAGTAAGAAGAAGCCATTCAAGGGTTGTGGAAAAGAGAAAGGAGGAAAATGGAAAGGAAAGAAGAATGAAAGTGTGAAGCAAGAAGGGGAGAAAATAACATGCAAACATTATTCCAAATAGGGGCATGATGAAGCTCACTGTTGGAAACTACATCCCGAACTAAGACCAAAGAAACCAAATAACAAAGGGAAACAAAAGACAACTTCCACCACCGAAAAGGATCTTGGATCTAATTCAAGAGATGAAACCAAGATAGTTGCCATGGTTAACAAAGGAAAGGAAGCGATTGCAAGTTTTAGTACCTCAAACAGTCATAATAACACTTCAAATGAAGATACAAAGATAGAATTATTCCATGTTAGAGTGATTTTTAATCATATAGAGATTGATGCCTTATTTGATACAGGGTCATAAGAAAACTTGATTTCAGAGGACTTAGTTAAAAAACTGAACCTTGAAATTGTACCTCATCATAAACCATACCCTTTGGGTTGGAGAGTTAACAATGAAAATTTATAGGTGACAAGGAAATGTATTTTCAGATTTGCTATTACTGCAAACTTTGTTGATGAAGTTGAGTTAGATGTTGTACCACTTAATATTTTAGGCATTATCTTGGGTAGTCCATATTTGTATGACAGGAAAGAGGTATTTTACCGTCATGAGAACAAATATCATTTGATCAAATATGGAGTGGAGTATATTGTGAGAACTCATCGAAAGAAACTAAATATATCTTTAGTTAATGCAGGGAAAATGAAGAGTCTAGTAAATGCAAGTAAAAAAATTGTGCTTCTTATGATCAAGAAAAAGGAAGATGTTAACTATGAATATTTTGAAGGATGTGATGAAAAATTGAAATCTAATTTGTTTGATGTGGTAATTCAGCATGGCGATATGTTTCAAGAACCAAAGGGGTTTCCACCCAAGAGGGGAATTCAACATGAGGTTCACCTGTAGCAGGATGTTCCACTTCCGAATATTGGTATGTATCGCATGTTAATCATGGAAAGTTTTGAAATCAAGAAGAAAATCCAAGAGTTTTTGAATAAAGGTATCATATGCCCATATACTTCGCCATGTGGTTATCCAATAGTTTTGGTTCCAAAGAAGTTCGGGACTTGGCGCATGTGTATCAATTTCCATGCACTGAACAAAATCACAGTAAAGAATCGCTACCCACTTCCACACATTGATGATTTTCTTGATCAATTAAAGCATGCAAAGTATTTCACTAAGTTATATTTGAGAAGTGGTTATCATCGAGCTAGGATAACTGAACAAGACATTTGGGAAACTACTTTCAAGACTAGACAAGGATTGCATGAGTTGTTAGTTATGCCATTTGGCTTAACAAATGCACCAGCTACTTTTATGAAAGTGATGAATGATGTTCTTAGGTCATTTCTATATGAATTTTTCATTGTTTACTTAGATGATATAATCATATTCAGCAAATCAAGAGAAGAACATGTCATGCATGTGAAGAAGGTACTTAATGTTTTGAGAAAAGAGCAATTGTTTCTTAAGATGTCAAAGTGAAAATTTCGCAAGAATTCATTGGTATATATGGGACACATAGTTGGAGGAGGTGAATTAAAGATTTATCCTTCCAAATTTTAGGTCATTTTGAATTGGCCCAAGCCCAATACAATTACCGAGGTAAGAAGCCTTTTAGGGGCAGCACAATATTGGAGGAAATTTATTGCTAATTTTTCTTCCATTGCAGCACTGTTACATGCATTGACAAGCATAAATAAGGTCTTCCATTGGGGAAATTTGTAGGAGAGAGCATTTGATGCTTTAAATAAAAAGATAAGTTCAACATCAGTACTAGTAATTCTAGATCTAAGACAACCATTTGAGATCCAAAAGGATGCAAGTGATTATGCTATCGAAGCAGTGCTCATGCAACATGGTAAGCCTATCTCATTTCATTATGAAAATTTTAATGGAGCTGTGACTAAATATCCTACATATGCTAAAGATTTATATGCATTGGTACAAAGTGTAAAGAAATGGAAGCATTAATTGATGGGAAAAGAGACCATTATCCATATCGACCATCAGCCATTCAGTATTTACAATCATAGTCCAAATTGCAGAAATCAAGAAATTTATGGTAGATGGGTTTTCTACAACAATTTCACTTGGTTCTCAGGTGCAATAAAGGAATCTACAGTAACGTAGCTAATATGCTCTCTAGGCATATTGTAAATCCAGCTATTATTAACAAGCACAATTATATTATGCATGAAAGTTACATTGAACAATATGTGAATGATAGTGATTTTCAAGATGTGTATGAGAACTTGAGTACGGGAAACCAAAGTGAAGAGTTATATTATCATGTGCATAACAATTTGTTTTATCACATGGGCAAGTTATGTATACCATAGGGAGAAAGAAACATTATCATAAGAAAGGCGCACACATCATTGATTGCAGGACATTTCGGTGTAGGAAAGACAATAGTGCATCTGCAAAGGCATTTTTATTGGCCACACATGAATGAAAGTGTTTGTCATTTTATTAGAGGATGTTCTTTATGTGGAAAAAGTAAGCCTAGCAATAGGAAGCTTGGTTTGTACACACCACTTCCAGTTCCTTTTCATCCTTGGGAGAGCATCTTAATGGATTTTGTAGGAGGCCTTCCTATGTCAAGGAAAGGTCATGATTATTTGTATGTTGTGGTAGATAGGTTCAAAAAAATGTGTATTTTGATGGCATGTAAGAAAAATAGTACAACTGAACAAACCGATAATCTTTTCTTTGAAAATGTACGGATCCATTTTGGTCTTCCTACTTCTAATGTAAGTGATCGATATTATTGATTTGTTGGGAATTTTTGGTCAAAATTGTGGGACATGATGGATACAAAGTTGAGGAAGAGTATAAAATTTCATCCAAAAAGAGATGGTCTAACAGAGGTGGTAAATAGGATTGTTATTCATCTTTTAAGAGGCTATTGCAGCAAGCATCCCAAGTTGTGGGATGAACAGTTACACTACATACAACATGCATACAATAGGGAAAAACATTCTTCCACAAATACATCACCGTTTGAGGCATGTTTTGGTTACCTGCCAAGATTTACATTGGAATTTATCTTTGAGAAATATGTTGCTATATATGGACATAGTGACATAGATAAAGCAAGAAATTTCATTGAGAAAATTCAGTTGGTACATCACGTAGTACAAGAGAAACTTGAGAAGAGTCCAAGCAGCTACAAGACAAGGCATGAAAAACATCGGGTTGCTAAAAAATTTCAAGTTAGAGATGAAGTTTGGTTGTACATAAGAAAATTAAGACTGCAAGGGGAAGGTAAAAAGCTCAAACCAATCCTATATGGTCCATCTAAAATTCTAGAAAATATTGGTACAAATGCATTCAAGCTAGATTTTCCTCCTTATATGCAAATCTATTTTGTCATTAATGTTGAGAATTTGAGATTGTTTGAGCCTCTTTTAATTGATTATCAAGGAGAGCATGTTCAGCTGCCATCAATAGATGATTTCTCGCTAGAATATTTTGATGAACTTCAGCAAGATATCATACTTGACAGAAGAATTAGAACTTCAAGAAGAGGGAATGTTGAATACCTTAGAGTTGGACTCAAAGGTCAAAATCCTTCAAAGGAAAAATGGTTGGAGATTGAAAAAGTGAAGGAGCTATACTCTCGCTTGCTGAAAAATTGAAAATATATTTTCGGGTCCAAAAGGCTTCTAGTGGGAAGGAACGATCTAAGGCTCAAGTTTTAGCTAAAAATTGAAAGTGCTTGAAATTGCCTCAAACTTGAATGACTGGATAGATTTCATCGCTAGGATTCTGGCACAACTCGTTTCATCAAAATACGAGTTTGTATGACCGAATTATTGCCTATTGTTCATTTTCCAAAATAGGAAAAAAAATGAGCAAAACAGGTACAGTGCTGATGTGGTAGGTACAATAAGAATTTGCAGGAATATCCTCCAGAAACAGCCAATGACACTGCACCAATTTGCACCACCAGATTCGCCTATGATGACTAGGAAGTGAAATTTTTTTATTCTAAGTCTAAGTGAAATTTTATTAAATTGGAATTTTATTTTATATTGTGGCCAATGGGGAAGGGCCACGTAGCATGCCACGTACCCCCCCATGGTAGGAAAGGTTGGAAGGTCGAATGAAAAGTCATATCAAATTTGGACTAAGGTTGGTCGAATTATTATTGGTGGTGTTATTATTTGGATATATATATATATATATTATAATTTTTTTAAACCACCAACCATGGCGGAGTTAGCTAAATCTAGAGGCATACTAACCAATGTGGCGGAGGACCTAGAAGTAGATGGACAAAGTTAGTAGTGGAGGTCTTCATGACTTAGAGAAAAATTATATGGCGGGGTCGGGGTTTGAACCCCTGACCTCCTGCCTGCCATATGCATGCTCGACCATCTCTCCTATGGGGTAGTTCTTACCCATACCATCTTCCGCATCTATTTGAATTGTAACTACCCAACCATTGGGGGTTGGAGGGGGCTAGCCCCGCGGGCCAACCCCCTCCACATGTGACCAGAAGAGCATGACCAAGAGCCAGTTCAAACGAAAAACAAGCAGAAATAAACTCGTTTAATAAATGTTTAAGTGTGGCTTAATGACATTAATACGTCATTAGCGCGTAATGCGCAGTTAAACTTTTATCTATCTTATCTGTCACTAATCCTGCTTATGTTAATTAATCCCGAAAATTAAATTGGTAGAACTTTTGAAGGCAGTGCCAAACTTGGCGAGAATGCCAAATTTAGAAACTCAACTGGCAGTTTCTCTAGTTTTGGAGGAGAAATTGGGGCAAAGTTGGTTTTGGTCATAACTCACTCAATTTTCGACCAAAATGAGCTCAGTGAAAGTCATTCCTGGCTAATTTTCATGCTAGCAACTCAATGAAGTAGGTTACAGAGGCAAAAAAGGCAATCTATAGGTCTTTTAGTACATTCGAATATTTTTGAAGGTTAGGGCCGATAGGTGTTGGGGTCATTACTAGAGCATCCAAAGTCCAAATACAGCAAAACAATAGTCACTTTTGGGAGATTGTGATGTTATAAACTCATTGGAATAGGTTCCAAGAGGTTATGAAGCTTGTAACAACAATTTTAGCACACTTGAAGCTAATAAAAAGGTCACACTATGAAGCTAGACCAAGGAGATGTAGCCTAAGAGGGGTGAACTCCTTTATCAAAATTCTATGTGTTAAGCTCTGTTATATCTGCTTATTGTGTTTACTATTGCATCTGTTCTGCCATTTAAAATTATTCTTTTTAAGCTTATGACAAACTCTTAATTTCACTAAGTACACTTTTTTCCAATCACATGCTCTTAAACAAACTCATGAAGGATAAGTAAAAAAATGAAAAGAAAATTTTATATCTGAAATGAAACTAGCACAAAATTAACTAGCAAGTAATTTCAGATCAATGCCCTTGGTGGTGCAAGCCAATGGAAGAAAATTACAAAGTAGAAATTAAGTCTTCTAAAATTAATGAAATAACATAGTTGGATGGTGACCACCATTTGAAACTTCAACATTTTAGTGTTTTAGAGACTCATTACGGTCTGTATATGCTCATCAAGAAAATCCCTCGTACATTTTCTTTCTCCTTAGTCTTGTGTTCAAGGTTATGATTCCTATCTTTTGTTTTAGGAAATGGTATCGAAAGCCCGAGAAACAATTGAGAGGATATGGCTCTTGTCCTATTAGTCTAGCCAAACTGGAATTCAATGTCAGAAAGGAAAATTAAAGGCACTAATTACTGAAGGAACCATCACCAAAAAAAGAATGAGGCAGTTATGGTCTCTATGTGCTTTCCGATTGTAAAATGAAGTCTAGATTTCATCAAGATTACGCGTATTGAAAGTTTCAAATGATGAAAAGAAATACCAAGTCTGAGAGATATACTAAAAACATTTAATGTTACTAAACTAATGTTATCATTAGCTAGAATTAGTTTATTTTTGGAAAATGGTTAATGAAATTTAACTTATAACATAAGATCTACACCTGGCAAAGAGGCCAAATAATATCTCAAACTCAAGCATAAGTTAAAATGTGAAAGATAACGCATGATTTGGATGTAACTTTGGTTTAAAACAATGATATATCATGGTTTTTTGGGCCTAAGTAATTGACTATGAGAAATTGATTCCTATTGTCTTTATAGCTTGATTAAAAATACATTGATTCTCAAACTTATATATTATTATTTTTTAAATATTTAATATTTTAAAATAATTTACTTTAAGATCATTTAAAATAAATTTAATTTCTACTTAAAAAAAATAAGATATTCCTTATAAATAAATAAACAAATGTCATTTTAATAAAAATATTTGAAATAATAAGAATATTAATGAAAACATATTAGATATTCTTGTTTATATTGTCATCTATTTAAGTTAATGTATTCCTCATTGAGCAAGGGTAATAATACATTTTGGAATACAAATCTATTAGCTAGAACCCTCTCCTAGCTTAAAGATGTTGACATTAAGTGACTCTCTAGTGAGCTTTAATGAAAGTGGGAATTAGTGCAGAAAAATTGTGACCATGATAAACAATCTTGACTTCATCTTAGAATGAACTACAACTTAATGAAACATTTTTAACAGTTAGTAAAAGAAAGAAAAAAAATCCTAATGTTCCTTGAAGTAACGAAAGGCAAAAAAAGCGCATATCTTATACGTTGGAGTAAGGAGAAAGAAGTACCCATTTGTTGAGAGAAATATAGGAAGTGGGATAAATAAGAAGATTGTGTTTTCATATATCTCTTCAATATTACATAGTTTTCAAATAATTTCACTTTTCCATTTTCTCCATTTTTATCTATTGCTTGCGTTGTGTTGGAAATTTTATTTTATTTTATTTTATTTATTTATTTTTTATTATTTTTTATTTCTGGTCTATATGTCAATATGGTTAGTACTTTGAGTTTGAGTCAGAGTTGGATTCCTCATTGTGGGTTTGAGTTGAGATTATATACGTGAGAAAGAGGAGGGTGGCCTTCAAGGGTTGTGGATTTTATATTCTGTTAGATGCGAATAAGCTACTCTATGGTTGTTTTTCTCAATAATGGTATGTATTACATTTTAGACTATTTTTATTTTAGCTTGACATTTTTCAATTTTAAATCTACTTTGGTCTCCTTGATCTTAGCTTCTTAAATCTAACTGCCCTAGTATGTTAGTAGTTATTTGAAATCTCATTTTGGACTTACTTAGGACATTCATAACAACATGCTAAAAATGGTAAAATGTGTTGATTGCAATGCAAGTAATGAAAAAATTGACATCATGTATTGTTGCTCAAAACCTCAACAAAATAATGTAAATCCATGATTTAGATATGCGTACATTTTTATTTCGATATTAACTCACCTCTTGTTGCATTTCAAATTTTTATTTGTGCCACATTTGTTCAACCTGTTACTAAAATAAAATGAAATCAAATCTAAAAATGAGTTTCTTAGACTTTCAAAGTGATTTTCTCAATTTCCAATGCATGTTGTATATGCCAAAACAATATCATTTTATCAATCTCATATCGTCCATTATTAACCCCTCTCTCTCTCTCTCTCTCTCTCTCTCTCTCTCTCTCTTATGCGAAATGCAATGTATCTGGCCTTCCCCCTTTTCAACAAACTATTTCAATATTCTATTTCAGTATTAGAGAAACTAAATAATTAAGACTATCAACTTTTACCACTATCTATTTAATTTATATTGCAATGCTAGTTGTTAATAGTAATCTTATTTTGTCATCCACCACGCTCCCAACTATTTCAATATTCTATTTAGTATTAGAGAAACTAAATAATTAAGGGTATCAACTTTTACAATCCATTTAATTTATATAACTATGTTAATTTTTAAGAGTAATCCTATTTTATATTTTGATTTCCATAATTCTTGCATTATACATATTTACATACCTACTAACGTTTATTATACTTCATAAATTTTTTTCAAATAAATTGCATTATGTTGTCAACCTTTTTTTTATCAACAATACTCGTGATATCTAATTTATCTCTAAAAAAAAAAATATATTTTCAATAACATTTATATATTTATTATTAATTATACATATATTTAAATTTTATTTTAATAACAAATTATTTATCACATTTTATTTCAAAAATATATTTTTCCAAATTATGAGATAGTTATGGTCTCTATTTGGCATCACATTTTTCTTACGGCATCCCTTGGTTAATTTTATTTCAAAAAATTAATTAAATTTTCAAAACAGATCAACTGAATTGAAATGATATACCACTTTTTAATAAGCATTATATTTTTTAGTTTATTTTTCTATCCACAATTATAAAATTTATAATATATATACATTTATTATTTAGAATGTTTATTTTAATTTATTTTCATGTGAAACTTTTTAATTTTCATTTAAAATATAAATATTTTATATAAAAAGTTAAATGGGTTTCGATTTTTTATATATTTTATTTATAAATTTTGTTATATTAACCCTTTTATCATAATGTAATATTTTATTTTATTTTTCATTTAAAATATAAATATTTTATACAAAAAGTTAAATGTGTTTCAATTTTTTTATATATTTTATTTAAAAATTTTGTTATATTAACCTTTTTTATCATAACGTAATATTTATATATAGTAGTTATAAAACTAAAATCTTATCTTATGACTTTACAAAAAAATTTGGACTATTTCACTTGTGGGTGCTAATTTAATACACTTTTATTTATATATGTAATAGTTTAATAATAGTATTTTATTTATCTTTTTTATATTTTATTTTATTTTTAGTTTTTAGTAATTATTTAATTATTTTATGTTTTAGAGTTTTTGGTTTCAATTTGAGAAAATAATTTTTGGTTAAATCAAGTTTTTGTTATCTAAAATATGTTTTTGAATGCACAAATAGATTCAATTTTTTGAAAATTTTTGTGGAGGCTTGTATTGTGTAGAGTTTACACATCAAACTATGATATAAATTGTTAAAATCGCTGATTAAATCTTGTTTGAAGAGTTATCTATATTTAGAGAGTCAGTTAACTAAGTTTTGAGTCAAGTCAAGTGATAGATAAATTTAGTAAGTGTGTGCATCTCATGTTATATAGCCAAAAAGGTATAAAAACCCTTCACGAGGTTTATTGTAATCAATTCAAGTGTGTGTGATCAATATAAGAACCACAACTTGTGTACTATTGTGTGTGAAATATTTGTGTTATTTATGCTTTTATTCTTCTTCATTTACAACAAATTAATATCAAAGCAAGCTTACACAGATTAAAAAAAAAAACAGATCAACAATAATCCGTGTAAGAATCCGTGTAAGAAGAGAAATTAGTTTTCTCTTGTTTGAAGCTATAACGCACCTCGTAATTTATATACAGGGCGTTATAACATGCTAAGGAAATAGTAGCAGCCCCATTAAAAGTGAAAAACTTACACTTTCACGTCACACATGCTTTGTAGGTTTTCTCGTTCGTTAGGAACTAACGCGGACTGTAGTAACATAAAGGGCGTTAAGCCTATATCCCTCCACTCCACGACGCATTAGTAAAGAAAAAGTCAACAAATAATTTCAAAGGTGTACGTATGGTTCTCATAGGCATATTCGAATTTTTTTTATTTTTGTTTAAATGGTCTTAATAAAAAGGTTTTGAATAATCCAAGGGAGTATTTAAAAAAAAAAGAGGTTTTGAAAAGATTTTTTCGAAAGGAATTTTGAAAAGATATTATAATAAATTTTCCAAAAAAAAACTATATAAATATTTTTCTTAAAAGATTTTTTTATATAAAAATAAAACTTATAAATTTTTTGAAAGAGAAGCTTTGCAAAGTATATTATGATTTTAAAAGAGATTTTTTTTATGAAAGATGTCATTAACTAATTTCGAGCCACAATTTCTTCCTTTCACATAGAAGGATTATGATGTATGGGCCATTAAGATGGAGATCACGTTGAAGGCACATGATGTTTGCAATCATGTCCATTTTGGGTTTTCAGAACTTAAGAGTGAAGTAGAAGAACAAGATCTCACTTATGAAAAGATGGAACAATTGAAGAAAGACAAAAGGAAGAATGCACAAGCGTTGGAACTTATCTAGTAGGGAGTAGACCGAGCAATGTTCCAGAAGATTATGATCAAGTCTTCAGCAAAGACAACATGGGAAACTTTGGCAACAAGCTATCATGTATGACCAAAGTAAATATTGTTAAGTTGCAGAATACTAGGAGATATTTTGAAATTCTGCACATGAAAAAGACAAATGACATCAATTTATTCACGAATTTGGTCATGAATGTCGTAGATCAGTTAAAAAATTATGGTGAAGATATTAAAGATAAAACACTGGTTGAGAAGTTCCTCATATCTTTGTCTACCAAATTTGATGTTTTGATAGTAGCTATAGAATAAGCTAAGGATTTGGAAACACTAACAGTTGATGAGTTGATGGGATCACTTCTATCACATGAAGCAAGGATAGATAGAAATAAGGATTCAATTCTAGAAATTGCTTTCAAAATTCTTGTTTCTATCTCAAGAGACAAAGGTCAAGGTAGAAGTAGATCGATAAGCAGAGGACGAAGATATGGTGGCCAGAGAGATGGCCAAAAAGAGAAAGAACATGAAAGTGGATGCAACAACAGAAACTTCAACAATAATCAAAGGTTTGAAAAATCAAAAGTGAGATGTTATTATTGCAATAAATTTTTCCATTATGCCCGTGATTGCAAGAAAAGGATAACTTTTCGAGGAAATAAGAAAACTAATGTTATTACAAATAAATTTACTAACTCTATGTTCCTATATTTCCATAACATGCATGAATCATTTGATAATGTGTGGATATTACACAGTGGTTGTACCAACCACATGAAAAGAAACAAGAATTCGCTTGCAAATTTGGATCAATTTGTGAACACAAAAGTAAATTTTCGGAATGATAAGACTGTGAATGTATATGGAAAAGGATTTGTTAACATTATGATCAATCAAGGGGAGCCAAAGACAATCTCAGAAGCATATTATGTTCATGGTATCAAACATAATTCGATAAGTGTTGGTCAATTGATGGAGAAATGATACATAGTTATATTTCAAGGACAAGAGTGTTATTTATGACAAGCCCCCAAGCAGGCCGCTGATAGAAAAGGTGCAAATGAAGAGGAACAAACTCTTTCCTCTAATTATGAATTATAATGATCACGTCAGTTCATTTACAATTTCATGTTCTAATGATTAGAGTTTCGTTTACACTATTACCTTCAATCCATAGCTAATTTTTGTCCTTACTTGTCATTGTACAAGATTTCACTTGCGCACCTTTACTTTTGTTATTTCTTTTCCATGTGTTTGTTCCTTATCCTCAACTAATCCTTGTTATTTCCTAAATCTACCTGAGGCTGAGGAAGATAGAGTCTAGGGTAACATCAAACCACACTTAACCTGGTAGCTAGCCCTACCAGATCGGGAGAGGGCTCTCTCCTGGTCAAT
Source organism: Pinus albicaulis (assembly GCA_034641835.2). NCBI lineage: Eukaryota > Viridiplantae > Streptophyta > Pinopsida > Pinales > Pinaceae > Pinus > Pinus albicaulis. The sequence continues at coordinate 556,603,398 of CM076581.1, read as the reverse complement.
CTCAGCAAAAATAATCAGTGAGGCTTGAGATGGCTTGAATAAAGGCTGATTTTAGGCTAGGTATATATGTAATAGATTTTGATTTGATTTTGAGGGTGTTTGTTGGATCAAAGGGAAGGGCAGGTTTTGGGTCTGGGGAATGAGGCCTAGTTTTTGTAGAGATATGAATGGGGCAAGCTAGGCAATTGTTTTGACACTTCAATTCTGAATGAAATGGATAGCTCAGACCGGTGAGGAGTTGAAGAGGGAAAGAAACTTTCAGGAATCCTCTTCAAACAGTTGAAAACATAGAAAATTAAACAAACCCTAGGTAGAGCACTGCAAATTTTAATGAATTCCACCTTTATCATTGTTTGTTTAACTTAAGAATAAATAAGAGGGAAAATGATACACATGAAACACCAGTAAACTTACATTAACAGAGAGAAACACATCATCAAAACAAAGATCCACATGAATCTCAAGGAGTGCTGCAAATCTTGGTCTATTCCTTTGCCAAACTGCAGAGATGAATGTACAATGATGCTCAAAGAAATCCCAAGTGTCCAACCATGCTAATGACTGAAAAACTACAAGATATAGACAAATAATAACTCATCCCCAGCCTCTAGGGGTCGAGCTCACAATTTTAGGAGTTGTTTCAACAAGATCTAAACTGAGAACTAGAAAATAGACAGTGGAACAACTTACTTCTATGAGATAGGAAACTAATTCATTCAATTGCAATTTACCTTTTGATGGATGAATCTACCTCCATGAGTAAAAATTTAACAAAATTACATCAAGGTCGATCAAGGTACATCAAATTACATCATGAGTTTAAAATTTGGAAGCAAGAAAGTCAAAATGTCAAAAACTAGGCGAAAAACAGAGTTACTGAGTCCAAAATGAGCAAAAATCCCCAATGCGCTGCGCCTAATTTCTCTATGCGTCACGCCAGTTTGGAGCTGATTTCGGAGGCCTTCTTGGTGTCCAAATTAGGCGTGGTATAGCGCGTTGGAAAGCTTATTGAGTCTACTTTCCAATCCAACTAGAATTTTTCAATTTGGAGTTTATTTTCGTTGTCAAAAATCAAATCTCCCAAGACTGGTCAAAATGTGCAAAATTAGGCTGCCTCAAGGAAGAGTGCTGTTGCAGTCAACTTTTGAAGGTCTTCCTCAACTCCAAATTGAGCTCATGATAGCTCATTGGAAATATCTTTGTGTATAGTTAGCATTTGACTCATCAAGAAAGTCATTTGGCCAACCAAGCTAGGAGAAAGCTTGATTTTCCCAAGGTCACTTCAGAGGTGCATCAATTCTCCTGAGGGAACTGTATTTTTGACATTTCTCTAAAACCATAACACCTGTGTAGAAAGGGAAGGAGGTTTTTATTCCTTGGCCGATTTTGGAAAAAAAATTCTCTTATTTTTCTAAAATTCATCTTTTATTGCTCAGAAACATCATTGGAGTAAAACCTATCCCGATGTGTGGAACAAGGGATTTGTCAAAATGAAGTGAAATGAAGGGGATAAGGGGCTTATAAATTCTTGAGAAAATTTTGGGAAGTAGGGAGGGATGTTAGGAAGCAGGGAAAAGTGGAATTTCAAATATTTAGTGAGAGGAAGGGGTCCAAAAGGGCAAAACACAGGCCTATCCTAGAAAATTGTCAAGTTGTAGCAAGAAACCAGGGTTTGTGCGAAAATGAGGAATTTGAGGGATATCAGTGATGGGAAGTGTTTAATAAGGTACATTAAGGATAGGGGAAGGTGTATGAACATCAGGATACAAGTTTTGCTGATGATTTGACCATCCAAGGGAAATTACCTTCAAAACCCTAGGAGAGGGAAATGAACCTTACCTAGGCACAACTGAAGCATGAACAAGGTGTAAAATGACCCATTGGAACCTAAAATGATGACGAAAACCCTCTAAATGACGGTACACTCAGTTGAATGGTGACATGGACCGAAATTTGGAAAACTTTGACAAGAGTAAAAGCAAACCCTAGACCTAATACCTAGTGACCAAATTTTGCTTGAAGACTCACTGAAATGACAAAATTTGACCTTGAAACCTTAAAATCACTTTTTAAGAGCATGTTTGATCACTGGAGGAAGGCTGCAAAGACTGACACTAACATTGGCTCCAATGGGGTGGTAGCTCCTTGGAGGTGCCAAGAATGGCAGATCTTTGGGAGAGCAGACCAGTGCCTTATCCATTGGGCAATGGAGTCAAAAACTCAAGCTAAGATGCATGACTGAAAACTGACGACTTGACGACACAAAATAACTTAATTACAAGACTGAAAACTGACTCGAAAATGACTCAAACAACTGACACACCAAAACTGAAATCAGACCTTCAGTTTTATAGCCTTCACTTTGGGCCCCAAAATGAATGAATGATGACAGTACACACTTGCTCTGAAACTATGTTGAAACTGAGTAAAACAAAAATGACTCAATACCTACTTAACTGAAATTAGTACTTACAAAGCTTTTTTAATGGCAGCAGTCCATCGAGATTTGAGGGCTTCAAATCATGATGAAAACCAACTGCCTACTGATGGAATATGTACAATCATGTGTAGTGAGCCTTCCAATGTAACGAATCCAACAGATGGCTACATACCAAGATTCTGCTCTCATTTTTCTCAAGCAGGTAGAACGATGTACATGTAGGCAACTCACAATAACCACTGAAACCAAGGCTTATGATAACGAACCAGGCAACATTTATCTTTTCTGATGCTTGCAAAAGAATGCCGAAGGGATCTTGAAAATCCTGAAGCACTAGTTGGTCTTGAGATCCAGTAGCAAAATTACAACTACCCGCTTCATTCTGATCTGAAAGAAAAATTGATTGCCGAGTGACAGGAAGGCACAGAGAGGTATAAGCTTCTACCATCTGAGTGTTAGCTGTAAGTTCCTTGACCATGAGAAATTCTGGCATATTTTCTCTCTCAAGCTCATATTCCTCAACTTCATGGTCTAGGTCATTCTTAAACAGAAAAAAATCTTCAAGATTATCAAACATGACAACCTTATCATCTTCATGAAAGAAAATATTATCTTTTTGTTGATCTATAAAACTAATTACAAGACCGTCATCATTTTTAAAAGAACAAGAATTTTCACCAACACTTTCTTGACCATGTGGGCACTACAAATCTGCTTTAGCTTGGGATGTAACATGACCTTTCAGGAGTTGATCTATCTCATCTTCAGACAAAGGAGATAATACTTTTTGTTTTATTTTTCTCAAACAATGATTGTATTCATGAAATAACATTTTAAAACATGAAAAACCTGAATGACAGTCCTTAATTCCCTGATCTTCTGAAATTTGAAAACATTGTTGATCATCTTCATATGACATGGCAATCAAATTATCATTTATCACTGAGTTATTGAAAGAATATTTTTCACTTACTTGAACAAAGATCTCATATTTTTTTTCATGAACTGACTGGATTACCTCCTCATGAAGGCTTTGTTCTAATGAAATGAGAACATTTGGATCAATAACTCTGTCTTCTTCATTCCATATGATATCAACAACAGAGCTCTCCTTCATGGGATTCAACACAAGGTATTCTTGATCATCACGATCTGAATCTAGATCTGAAATAACTGACTTGACTTTATCACATTCTGAAATTGAAACTTGAATTTCCTGCATATTGTCTTCTTCTATGGACAGATCTAAAATAAAACCTTCTCTTTCATCATTTTCCATTGTACTAAGATCTTGATCCTGCTACAAATTTTCCTGAGCATCTTGATGGGTATCCTCTAAGTTCTCTTTATGCTGCTGAAATGGATTTTCTTACAGAGCCTCCATGATCTCATCGTCCATGAAGTCATCATCTTCATAAAATTTTTCAAGATTTTCAGTAAAACTATGAGCATGGCTACAAAAGTTCTGAACTAAAGTTAAGGATGGATAAGATTCTTTAAACCTTTCAAATAACGTGGTATGAAAATACTTTAAACAATAAATACAAGCAGGCGGAAAACTTTCATACCAAGATCAGGCTTCACCTTCCAGAGTGGCCGTGAATATCTTCATCAAGCAGTCTTCAGGAAAATAAACCTTCAACTTGCAAATATGTATGTGAAATCTAACCAGATGTAAAGCAATATCCTTCCTATCATCATCTTTAAACGTAGGCAAATTCCTTTGCCAATCTACCTTAGGAATTTTATTTGGAAAACCTGGAATGTGATCTCGACTCATGGGAGCATACCTTCGATCCAGCGAAACCATTTTGATAACAATGAATTCACCAAGAAATTCCTCAGGCTACTGATTCTTGAAGAGTAGAGTCGCCATAAAAATTTCGATGGAATCGCTAGGTGAATGATTTCAGCCTTCCTATGTCTGATCGTTGTCCACCATCAACAATCAGATCTGAACTTGATTACATTTTACTGAGGAAACCAGATGTTCAATTCATAAACTAGACCAGAGATTGACTAAAGCAGCATTCATCTACTTTCGCTCATGCAAAGCAAGAGCGTTTCAAAGGCTACCTGGCTAACTTCAGGCTCCGTCTGTAGTTTATAAAGAAAACAAAAAATTTTTCTTCCCCAGTATAGTTGCCACTATGTTATGGCCTAAATCTACCTCAGGCTGAGGAATGCAGAGTCTAGGGTAACATCAAACCACGCTTAACCTGGTAGCTAGCCCTACCAGATCGGGAGACGGCTCTCTCCTGGTCAATATCAGAAAAAATAATCAGTGAGGCTTGAGATGACTTGAATAAAGGCTGATTTTAGGCTAGGTATATATGTAAGAGAGTTTTATTTGATTTTGAGGGTGTTTTTTGGATCAAAGGGAAGGGCAGGTTTTGGGTCTGGGGAATGAGGCCTAGTTTTTGTAGAGATCTGAATGGGGCAAGGTAGGAAATTGTTTTGACACTTCAATTTTGAATGAAATGGATAGCTCACACCGGTGAGGAGTTGAAGAGGGCAAGAAACTTTCAGGAATTCTCTTCAAACAGTTGAAAACATAGAAAATTAAAGAAACCCTAGGTAGAGCACTGCAAATTTTAATGAATTCCACCTTTATCCTTGTTTGCTTAACTTAAGAAGAAATAAGAGGGAAAATGATACACATGAAACACCAGTAAAATTAAATTAACAGAGAGAAACACATCATCAAAACAAAGAGCCACATGAATCCCAAGGAGTGCTGCAAACCCTGGTCTATTCCTTTGCCAAACTGCAGAGATGAATGTACAATGATGCTCAAAGCAATCCCAAGTGTCCAACCATGCTAATGAATGAAAAAATACAAGATATAGACAAACAATAACTCATCCCCAACCTCTAGGGGTTGAGCTCACAAGTTTATGAGCTATTTCAACAAGATCTAAACTGAGAACTAGAAAATAGGCAGTGGAACAACTTGCCTCTATAAGATAGGAAACTGATTCATTCAGTTCCAATTCACCTTTTGATGGATGAATCTACCTCCATGAGTAAAAATTTAACAAAATTACATCAATATCCATCAAATTACATCAAATTACATCATGAGTTTAACATTTGGAAGCAAGAAAGTCAAAATGTCAAAAACTAGGTGAAAAACAGAGTTATTGAGTCCAAAATGAGAAAAACTCCCCAATGCGCCACGCCAGTTTGGAGTTGATTTTGGAGGCCTTCCCGGTGTCCAAATTGGGTGCGGGATAGCTCGTTGGAAAGAGTATTGAGTCTAATTTCCAATAGAACTAGAATTTTTCAATTTGGAGTTCATTTTCCCTGTCAAAAATCAAATCTCCCAAGACTGGTCAAAATGTGCAAAATGAGGCTGCTTCAAGGAAGAGTGCTTTTGCAGTCAACTTTGGAAGGTCTTCCTCAAATAAAAATTGAGCTCATGATATCTCATTGGAAATATATTTGTGTCTAGTTATCATTTGACTCATAAAGCAAGTCATTTGGCCAACCAAGCTAGGAGAAAGCTTGATTTTCCCAAGGTCACTTCAGAGGTGCATCAATTCTCCTGAGGCAACTGTATTTTTGAAATTTCTCTAAAACCATGAAACCTGTGTAAAAAGTGAAGGATTTTTTTCTTCCTTGGCCTATTTTGGACAAAAACCTCTCTCAGTTTTCCAAAATTCATCTTTTATTACTCAGAAACATCATTGGAGTAAAACCTATCCCGATGTGTGGAACAAGGGATTTGTCGAAATGAAGTGAAATGAAGGGGATAAGGGGCTTCTAAATTGTTGAGAAAATTTTGGGAAGTAGGGAGGGATGTTAGGAAGCAGGGGAAAGTGGAATTTCAAATATTTAGTGAGGGGAAGGGGTCCAAAAGGGAAAAACACAGGCCTAGCCTAGAAAATTGTCAAGTTGTAGCAAGAAACTAAGGTTTGTGCGAAAATGAGCAATTTGAGGGATATCCGTGATGGGAAGTGTTTAATATGGTACATTAAGGATAGGGGAAGGTGTATGAACATCAGGATACAAGATTTTCTGATGATTTGACCATCCAAGATAAATTACCTTCAAAACCCTAGGAGAGGGAAATGAACCTTACCTAGGCACAATTGAAGCATGAACAAGGTGTAAAATTACCCATTGGAACTTGACATGATGATGACAACCCTCAGAATGATGGTACACTAAGCTGAATGGTGACATGGACCAACATTTTGGACAACTTTGAGAGGAGTAAAAGCAAACCCTAGACCTAATACCTAGTGACCAAATTTTGCTTGAAGACTCACTGAAATGACAAAATTTGACCTTGAAACCTTAAAATCACTTTGTAAGAGCATGTTTGATCACTGGAGGAAGGCTGCAAATACTAACACTAACAATCCTAATCAAAGAATGTGTAAAATATTTCAACTGATTCTAAGGTTCCTTTTTAGCATTGATATATCTTTTTTCTTCATTTTCCTTCATTTTTCCTCTAATTTTCCTTGCATGCAATTTTTTCTCTCTTCGCCTTCCCTTTCACCTATTTTCCTTTAATTTCATAATTCGATGCCAATTATTGTCCCTTGCCTTTGTCAATGCCTTTGCCAATTTTCTTAATCATTATTAAATTGCAAGTGATGCCCACTATAATATTTTCCCAGCATTCAGGTTGGAATATGTATCCCATGACCTTGGTCTTATATTATTTACAAATATTTCATTAAAATATTTATACTCAAAGAAAAATGATTAATCATTGTGATCAACTTGTCATTTTCATTTTTACTCATTTTTAAATTTTTAACATGAATTTAATGTTTTTTGGACATGTTTTCATTTACACCACATCACCATATGAAATTCTATGCCACCTCCACAAAGATATAGTATATATCATATTTCCATTACCAATTATTTTCAAACAATTAGTAAAATATTATAAAATTGAGGAATTATAATGACCAAAAATCCATATTTATAAGTTAATATAATAATTTTTTTTATACTTTGTTTTTTAATTTTTATTTAAAATATATATTTTTTTAATATTTTAAAATATGTAATTAAAATTATATATATATATATATATATATATATATATTTTGAAATAAATTTTATTTTAAATATATGTGTGCTCGTGCATGCCAATACTTTAAGAATTTACTACCAAATCTTATAGAGAATTAAAAATTGTATATGTTAACGAATATCTATTTTCTACTTTTGTTAGGAATTTTTTAATCAATAAAGTTAAAGTATTTTAAAAATTATGATGTTATATATATATATATATATATAATATTTTTAATTGTTTTAAATTTAAGATGCTAGTGTTAGTGGTACACAACCTAAGTCATTTGAAATATGGTTAAGATAATCGAAAGTAATACCATAAATAATATGCATTTATGTTTCATAATTATGATATTTGTCATACATAAAAAATAGAATAGAATAGAAAGCAATTATGAAAAGTTATATAATTAAAATATATAAAATTGAGCTTATTAAAATATGCATTTAAATTATATATAGTACTATTGTAAATATAGATTTAAATTATATATATAGCGCTATTGTAAGTATAGATATTGAAAAAAATATTAATTTTTTTTTTTTACAAATTTAACACTAAATTTATTAAACCAAATATAAAACTAAGTCAATATAATGCATATATATTATATTTAACATAATCTACCAAAACATTATATTCTAATAATATGATTTAGTAAAAATAGTAAGATACAAATAACCCATCATATATATATATGTATGTTAAAGTAGTACACAATGTTTGTTTAAATATTTTTCATGTACCTTTATAAAAATCATATCGTAAAAATGATAATAAATAACTTTTTCTAAGGTCTTTTCTGGTGGTGGGGGCATGTGCATGATCCATTAGCTCTCCAAATAGTATAGTGTGAATAAGGTAATGATTTTGGTTGTCAACATGTATTTGACAAGACAATTTATTCTTAGTGTTCTAAACCTTAAATTTGATGATATATTCCAATTTTAGATGGATGTTTATAAAGAAATAATGTCTTTACTTTACTATTATTTATTGAGTTTTAGTGATATGTAAATATTTTATTTTATATTCATACATGCCATTACACATGTCCATGTTCAATTTCCCCATTTGGTAGTATGTGACATTGAACATGTCCAATTTCAATTTTTTCATTTAATAGTATGTAATATTTTTATTTTTATATTTACCTACACATATTCATGATTTGATATGACATATAGTTCTAAATCATAATGTTCATTAACTCACAATTATTATACATATAGATAGCATTTTAGAGAGAAAAAGTTGTGTGGCCCTATGTATTATGTACTTGGTTTTATTATCATTAGATTTTACTCATAAATAATACATATTGTATGTAAATATTGTGTCTTTTTACATTATATTGCATGTATTCATAATATATATTTTTTATAATAATATTTAAAATTTTATATAAAAATACATAACTATATAATATATTCACATTAATATTGTTACATATGGTTACATTAATAATTAATATTATAATTAATTTGAAATTATATATATATATATATATATATATATATATATATATATATATATATATATATATATATATATCCAAACTCATTACTCCTTACTTTCTTTCTTAGGACTCATCATGGAATCTAAGTCTTTGTATCATCTAGATGTCAATGCTCAAAATGTTTAGCTCAACATTTTAGGCTATCCATAGCCCTAATAATTATGTTTTGATGTTATCAAAGTGCAAGTACTTGTGAGTGAAAGGTATAATTGAAGTGAAGTGTAATTGCTTGCTACTGGGAGGTATAATTGTTCTTGATATTATGAAATGGTAAATAATTTTCATAAAGGTATATATAGATATTTTTTTTATGATGGGTATTGTTATATTATTATTTAAAATTTTATTTTTAAAATAAAAGATTTTTTTAGTTATATAATAAAGATATTTTTAATTATATAATAAATAATTTTATGGTATAAAAGTTATAGTTTTTTCTTTTTGTGATAGGGATTTTGAATATTTTTAGAAACATAAATTTATTGAAATATGGATAATCTTATTATTAAGGGAAATTTTAAATTAATATTAATAAGTGAGTTAATTTTAAGTGTTTTTCAATTTACAATTTTTCAATTTTACAGTATAAGATTATTTTACTTTAAAAATGGTCAAATTCTTAGACCAATTATATAAAATTATTAGAAAATTTGAACATTTTTATGAAAATATTGTCAAACATTTTTATGAAAATATTGTCAAACATTTTATAATTTACATACTATCAAAATATACAAGGTTTCTAACCATTGAGAAACTTTCTATTTCGAAAATTTTCTATGCTTACCATGTATATTGTAATCATAAATATTATAACTTAATATAAATAATATTATTTCATATTTTTTTTTGTAAATAATTTGATATTATTATTATTTTTAATTTAAAATGATTGTGACAACTGCATCTAATGATAACTAGTTGTTAACTAGTTAAATGCCATTTTAATTATTTGTTTACAGAAAAGACTGAGGCTATTAATGTTTTGCTGGAAATGCTATTTTCATTATTGGTTAATTGTGAATAATAAAATCAGTTATGGAAAGTTATTCCATAAAAAATAAAAGGCTGATGGTAAATTTTTTCCAAGAACTGAAAGGTGGTTGGACAGTTGGGGATAGTTACCTGCTCCTCTGAGGATAAGAGACTCATCCCAGTGAGGAGTGGGGGTTTTGTTAAGAGATTAGGGAAAATTGGAAATTTTTTTCCTGAGCTGGTAGAGACCAGTGGAAAAACACTCAGTTGTCCTGAAATATTTTGGTAGTGACTGGACTTGTGGTCCTGAGATCAAAGCAGAATTAAACTGCCAACCTGTACCTTTCAGTGGAAGCATGGGGGAAGATCAGGACGTCATTGCCTCTCTTGAAGGTTGGTAGGAACATCATCAGTAGTAAATAATCTTAGATAAGTATTGATTCGGTTCGGAATTTGAAGTTTACAGAAAAGGTATTATAAGATTTTTACACACGCGTGTGTTAATTAACTATTTATTATAAGTTGTGATGTGAATGGTATAAATAATTATTCGAAAGATTCAGAAAAACTAGTAGAGAACTTCTGTAGGTTAAATTATAAGAATAGTTAAACTATCTGTAGATGAAATATTGTTTATTGCAGAAGAAATTATTGTACTATTTGTAGAAAGAAAAAAATGTTTATTGCAGAAGAAATACTGAAATAATTACAGAAAGGAAGTACTATTTTATTTGTAGGATAAGATACTGATGCAATAAAAGGAAAAACTATTGCTGCTCAACCCAGAAAACCAACAGTGCAGTGTATTAAACCTACTAGATAAAGACGTAGAGCTTTTATATAATTTGCAACATAGTATATATAAAACTAGAATTTTAGTACAAGAAAAGAAGTTAAAAGAACCTTGATTTTAAAATGTGAATTTACGTCCAATTATTTTTAACATTTAATCACGAAGGATGTAAACCATTTCTAGGTTTGAACTAAGTTCTAGAGGAGTATGCTGTCAAATCTGAGTATGAGGAAATTCCTCAACTCGAATTTAGTCGTTGCTCCAGCGTAAATAACACGGACAAGAACCTAGGTGGTCCAGTCACCTACACCCTAGTAAAGATTTAATTTTAGTATGGAAACCCTTGAGATAGAAAAGAGTAAATAACTGTGTAAATGAATAAAATATTTACATAAAGTACACAGAGTAGAAGATATGCGGGTCAGCCAGAGGCTTAGACCCTATGATATTCAAGAAGACAATACCTTACTTCATTGTAAAATAGAAAATATTACACTGTATAACAAACCTTGATATTTCTTTATTCGGTGTAACCAAAGAAAAGTACAAGGCCGAATCCGACAAGTATGTGCCAAGCAGTAGGAAAGCATAGAAATATTTACTCGTTTATGTATGTATATATATATATATATATATATATGTATGTATATTTAATAGAAATTACTCTGAGGAACTGAGAAGCCAGACATGATAGGTAAACTAAAAATTTAAATATTGTATAACTGAGTAGTTCATGCACATGGAAAGATAAGCTTTGAACGAATAATGTTATAACAAAACTTCTCTTTGCAATTTCCTTTTACAGTGCAAAATATTTCCAATAAAATCCAAAACAAAATAAGAGTTCAACCATAAAATATCATAGGGTTCATCGTAAATAATGTTCTCGGCCCTTAAGCCCTAATGAAACCCTAGCTCTAAAAAGAGGAAGCATTAACAAAGAAATTATGCTGAAGATCATTCATTTAGATCAGAGTTGATAAATCTGGGAGTTGAGCTTGCAGACCATTTAAGGTCGACAACAAAATACCTGGATATGCAAATGGGCAATGATTTGTCCATGATCCCATTAAAAGATCAACACAACCAGCTTTGGCGAGAGTTACCTGGAAAGAAGCACAAGCGTAAATGCATTAATTAAGAAAAAAAAAACCAGACAGGAATTTGGAAACGAAAACTTTGAAAGAGAAACTAGACTTCTAGTGTCTCATTATACCTGTAAATAGGCATGTCTTCGACTAAACTTGCCTAAGAATGAAATGGTTTTCATGTAACCCAAACAGTATAGGTGAGGGTCACATTTTTAAACCAAGTTAATCGACTATAAGGGAAACCTGCAAAATAAATATGAGTTTGATGAATTATTTATTACCTATCCAAGAATTATACGATTTTGCTAAGGCTTCGAGCATTTGACAGCATGTAAACCAATTCTGCCAGGAGCCAAAGGTAATAAGACCATCCAAGTCAAAAATCAAGAAAAATATAAAACATTTCTGAGCAAGGCTAGACACAGAATCTCCCGTCCAAGACTAGCCGTAATGGGTTAACGCAACGGGCCTCTCTAAGGCAGAGCCACACTTGGGCCGCGATAGAGGAGAATGAGGTAAGTGAATGGGTTTTCGGGGTTTAACCTAGGCCTTCCCGCCTTGATCACAATCGTTGATCGAAGGAAGATCAGACGGAGTATGTGAAGACAAATGGCCAGCAAATCCAAAAGTTGTACGCCGATCGAAATGTATAATCTAACAACTAGCCAGCCATAAAATGGATCCGGTTATGTCACCATCAGTAGTACGCAGAATTAATTCAAGACGATCCAAGGCAAAAGGGGAGGTTGGAAAAAGCTGGCAGCCAAGGAAAGGACAGAAAAGTAGCTCAAACTTCAAAGGTGCCAAAAAAAATAACTTTAATAATTCTGCATGAGGTTCTGTCACTAAAAAATTTGGCAAAAATCATCAAAGAACCTGATGGCTAGCGGAAGAGAAGCCTACAAAGGCATCTAGCAAACCAGAGCAGGGGCAGGTGACCAAGTCACCTCTATAGTGTTGGGGGTGAGGTGAGGCACACTATTATAAAAACTATCCACAATGAGCGAGAAGTGAAATGATTTCAAATTTGCAGGAGGCTTCTACAGTAGGTGATGTGGCACGAAACATTCCTTGTATCAACGCAGCATTGGAGGATCGATAGGAAGATTATCAGCCAACAATGATTGAGTTGGAAGGTAAATTACTGTCTCAATTTGTTTCTATTTTGGTAGACCCAGGTGCAATTCTAAGTTATGTTAGTCCCAAAATATTGGAAATTTGTAAATTAAAAGGGCAGAAATTCAAAAACGCATGGCTGGTACAGCTAGCCACAGGATAAAAAAGGAGGGTAATTGCCAAAATTTTGAACTGCACATTAGAAATTGAAGAACAATAGTTAAATGTGGACTTGAACATACTACCATTAAGGTCCTATGATGTTTTTCTGGGCATGGATTGGCTAGAAAAAAATTGGACTTTAGTGGACTGCAAGGAAAAGATCATTTATTACAGGATACAAGATGGAACACGCAAGGAGATTCAAGGAATCAAGAAGCCGCTAAAACTACGTCCAATTACAGCTTCCCAAATGAATAAATGTATGAGGAAGGGATGTTAGATATATTCTATTCAGGTAGGATATGTTAATAGCAAGGAAAAATCACCTATGATGGAAAACATACCAGTAGTACAAGATTTTATCGATATTTTTCCAGAAAGTATCTCTGGATTACCACCAAGGCGAGATATTGATTTCACCATAGAATTAATGCCCGAAGCATCTCCTATGTCAAGGGATCCTTACAAAATGAGTGTTCTAGAATTAACTGAATTAAAAATGCAGTTACAAGAACTAATAGACAAAGGTATATTCGTCCAAGTGTATCCCCGTGGGGAGCACCAATGTTGTTCGTTAAGAAGAAGGATGGAACCATGCGAATGTGCATGGACTATAGATAGCTCAACAAGTTAACGGTTAAAAATAAATATCCTCTACCAAGGATTGATGATATGTTCGATCAGGTGAAGGGGGCCACAATATTTTCAAAGATAGATTTAAGATCTGGATATCACCAGATCTGAATCAAGGATGAAGATATTTGCAAGACTTCTTTCCATACTAGATACAGGCATTATCAATTTGTGGTGTTACCCTTTGGGTTTAAAAAATCACCAGCAACCTTTATGAGGTTAATGCATGGTATATTCCATCATTTCCTAGATAATTTTGTACTTATATTTATATATGACATTTTAATCTATTCTGAAAACTAGGAAGAACATAGAGAGAACTTAAGGATTATGTTGGAAATGTTAACAAAACACCAGTTGTACGCTAAATTTATCAAATGTGATTTCTTTAAAACATAAATCCAGTACTTAGGCCATGTAATTTCAGCAGAAGGGATTGTTATTGATCCAGAGAAAATCAAGACAATCATGGAATGGTGAGTACCCCAGAATGTGGCAGATATTCGATCCTTTATGGGATTAGATAGGTACTATCGGAGATTTATTGAGGGATTTTCCATAATTTCTTTCCCCATTACCTCCTTGCAGAGAAAATGAAAAGTCTTTAAGTGGACTGTTGAGTGCCAGAACAGTCTTGAGAGGCTGAACCAATTATTGACCACTGCACCAGTATTGAGGGTAGCTGACCCCAACAAAGAATTTGAAGTATGTACAGAAACTAGTAAAGAGGGTGTTGGGGTAGTTTTTCTCAGGAATGAAAATTAGTGGCATATGAGTCAAGGAAGTTGAAGGAACATGAACAAAGGTACTCAACCTATAATCTAGAATTAACAATAGTAGTACATGCACTCCAGGTATGGAGACATTACTTGTTGGGTAAAAATTTTGTGCTAAAGATAGATAATAGCATCTTAACTAGTTATTTCAAACAAGATGATTTAAACTCCAGACAGGCAAGATGGAATTTCTTTTTAAGTGAGTTTGATATGGATATCCAACTCATGAAAGGTAAGGAAAATCGGGTGGCTGATGCTTTAGGTAGAAAGTTGCATTGTGTTTATGAGCTTTACTACAATAAGCTTGAATGTAAATTCTTAGATCAAGTAAAGGAAGAAGCACAGAAAGATCTGGAATATCAATTCCTATAGCAAAAAATCGAAGAAAACTTAAAGAAAGGAAGTACTTCTAAATATGGAGTTAATAAAAATTATATGCTAACCTTTAGAGGGAAGGTGCATGTACCAAACCGTGTGGACCTAAAAGAGTTGATCATGGATGAATACCATCGAAGTAATTATGCGGGTCACCTAGAATACCAAAAAATACTAACTACTATTAGAAAAGTATATTTCTAGCTAGGTATGCGTACAAATATTGTTGAATATTTAAATAAATGTTTGGAATGTCAACAGGTCAGGGTGGAGCACCGACATCCCGCAGGATTGTTGCATCTCATACCAGTACTTGAATGGAAGTGGGAGGTCATATCCCTAGAATTCGTTATGAGATTACCACGTTCAAAGAAGCACAATGACTCCATCATGGTGGTAGTTGATAGATTGAGTAAATATGCACATTTCATACATGTATAGTCTACTTACAAGACTCTAAATATAACACATATTTTCATGAGAGAAATATTCAGACTACACGGCATTCCAAAAACTGTTATTTCGGACAGAGCTGTTAAGTTTATTTCTGCGTTTTGGAAAACTCTGTTTACAAGTTTGGGGACCTAAATAAACTTTAGCACTTTTTATCATCCACAGACAAATGGAAAAACAGAGTGGGTAAACCATGTTCTGGAAGACATGCTGCGCATGTATGTGATGCAACTGACAACCAAATGGGAAGACTACCTGCATCTAGTAGAATTTTCTTACAAAAATGGTTATCAGGAGTCCCTTAAGATCAGTCCTTTCGAGGCCCTGTATGGGAGGCAATGTTGCACACCCATAAATTGGAGCATCCCCAAAACAAAACTAATGTTGGGACCAGAAATGCTGGCTGAAATGGAATCAGAAGTAAAGAAGATAAGACAAAATTTAAAGGCTGCATAATATCGGTAGAAGATCTATGCAGATAAGAAGAGGACTTACCGGGAATTTGATGTGGTAGATCATGTGTATGTGAGGATCAAACCCAAGAAGAGTACCTTGTGATGGACATTTTGTGCCAAGTTGGCCCCTAGGTTCTGTGGACCTTTCCAAATTTTGGAAAGGGTAGAACCTATGGCCTATTGGCTGGCTTTACCCAGTCACATCCGAGTACACAATGTGTTTCATGTGTCCCTGTTGAAGCTTTATGTGCATGATTCGAAGCATGTAATTCATTAGCAGAATATATAGGTAGGATAGAATTAAAAATCCTAACTTGAAATATTATTTCTTTAAGAGAATTTGACAAGGAACTTTGTTGTTTGCAGGTAGAGCCAGACAACGAGTTTTTGGTCGAGCCGCAACACATACTTGACCAGAGGGAAATTATGCTCTGGAAGCGAGTCATCACCCATATTAAAGTGTAGTGGAAGCACTTCAGCGTGGATGAGGCTACTTGGGAGGACGAAAGATTTGTGCGTGAGGCTTACCCAGAGCTCTTTTATGAGCTAGAGTGAAACACTGAGGAGGGTGTTACTTCCAAGGGGGGAAGTTGTGATAGTTGCATTTAATGATAACTAGTTGTTAACTAGTTAAATGACATTTTAATTATCTGTTTAAATAAAATACTGCGATTATTAATGTTTTGTTGGAAAATTTATTTTCATTATTGATTAATTGTGAATAATAAAATTAGTTATGGAAAGTGATTCCATAAAAATTAAAAGGCTGATGGTAAATGTTTTCCAAGAACTGAAAGGTGGTTGGACAACTGGGGACAGTTACCTTCTCCTCTGAGGATAAGAGACTCATTGATCCAGGTGGATATTGGTGGTCACCTGCCTATTCCACTTGGGGCCCCACCATTGTCTCTTTCAGTTTTTCAGTTTTGGCACAACTTACTATTTTTAGCAGTTTTTCGGGTCTTCAACTTCCGGAGCTGTTTTGAGGCCCTAAACGACGTTTTTTGGGAAAACTGGGAGCAACATGGGTCCATGGACCGATGTTGATCACTCAAAATTTTTATTCCTCGGATAAATCTTTCTAACGAGGTATGGTTCGCATAAAACAGAGATCGTATGCCAAAGCTACGTCCTCGGGAAGTTGAAATACCAATTTACCCAAATGGGGTCCATAGTTTTGGTGCTTCATCTCCCAGGGTTAGGGTTTTGGATGTTTAGGGTTTTCCATTGTTTCTAAATAATCAATAGGCCCTCAAGCCTCATTATAACTTAGCTCAGAGGCCTATAGCTGCCACATATCTTCTTAGAGATAGCTAACAGTGCCCTAGCTAGTTTATTTCCATTCCATTTGGTAAGCAAATTTCAGTTCTTTAATATTAATGAAATAAAGTGTTATTTCGGTGAAATATTTGTATTTATGGTTATATGTTTATTCTATTGCGTTCCTGCATAAATCCAGATCAGTGGTATCAGAGCAGTCTGATTTTTCTCGATACTTCTTTGCATGTCCCCAACGAGGTCGGGGTATAAGGAGTTAGCGCTCGATCTGGTGGAACCTTTGCAAGATCAGCCTCGCAAACCCTGACGGACACCCATGGGGGATGAAAAGAAAGATGAGGGATCAAGAGATCCTATCAAAATATTGCTCGAGGAGGCCCTCGAAAAAAAAGGAACGCGATGATGGATAACTTTGCCCAGATCCTTCAACAGCTGCCCACTGGCGACGAATTTGCATCTACCAGCCACTTTGGATGTGAGACTCCCTTTAAGGTACAAGTAAATTTTAAAATTCCCATATTTGAGGGTCAAATAGATGTAGATGCCATAGATATATGGTTGAATATATTAGAAGGATATTTCTCGGTTCATGACTTTTCCGACCGGGAGAAGATTATTTTTGCACTCCTTAAAACTACCCCCCATGTCAAGGACTAGTGGGAAACCTACTATGAGAAAAAGGATGAGACAAAACCCTCTCTGTTCTCAGCCGTACCCACTTGGAATTCTTTCTGAGATTCCATCAAGGAACAATACTATCCTGTGGGGAGCTATGAGGACAAGTACATACAATGGACCACACTGCGACAACAAAGGGATCAAGATGTGCATGAGTTGAGGAATTTGTTCCATACCCTGCGCACAAAGTTGGGTATCAAAGATTCAGAGAAACATCTAGTGCTAAAGTATCGTAGTTGTCTGCACAAATACATTCAAGAGGAAATGGAGTTCCTCGACATCTCCTCGCTTGGTACGACATACTGGTATGCTGCCAAGATTGAGCATAAATTCAAGCAGAAGAAGCGAGACTTTGAATATGTGAATCAAAAACAAGGGAAAGGTGCTCCCAAACCACATAACAAAGGACATAGCCAAGGCATGGTGGCTCAAGACAACCTGTCAAATCCACAAGAAAAGAACAACACCGCAAAGCCAAAGAAGGACACGAGAAAGTGGTGTGAGTTCCATAAGAGCCCCACTCACAACACAAGTGAGTGTCAGGCCAAACAGTCACTGGTGGCCAAGATGAGGGCTTCTGAGTCAAATGCATGCTCTGACTCTGAATCAAAACCTGACAAGGGGAATGACAAAGGGAAACATATTATTGATGCAGATCCCAACACCACTCTTACTACTACGAAGATCTAGAAGGAGGAGCCAGAAGATCCAGAGGAGGAGGAACGTCTCTTCCACTCCCAAATGTGGGTAAAGGGCTCCCCGATACAGTTCATTATTGACAATGGGAGCCAAAAGAACCTCATCTCAGTAGACGCCTTGAAGTGGTTGGGCTTGCCGACTATAGCTCACCCACATCCATACACCATCGGGTGGCTTCACCAAGGACGAGATCTCCACGTCAGCCAGTAGTGCTGCCTTCCCTATAGCATCAAGCCCTTCATGGATGAGGTATTATGTGAAATTTCTCGTATTGATGTTTCTGATGTATTATTAGGACAACCATACTTATGGAAGCATCATGCTGTGTATGAGTCTCGGCATCGCGCTGTTATTGTTACTTTGGGAAATAAGTTGTACAGGATACCAGAGGTACCACCTCCTGCCGCTGTCTCTTTGGTTACTACAAAACAATGCAGTAAGCTCATTTCCCAGACCAGGAAATTAGTTTTCCTGATGATCTGCCCCTAGGGAAAGAAGAAGACTCTGGCCACGACCTCCAGACAGGGCTCCTCTACACGACAACAATAAATGGACCAAGTTGTGGAGGAGTATGGGGACATCTTCACAGGGGTTCCTCTGCACTGTCAGGTCAAACACCTGATTGATTTGACCCTAGGTGCGCTGCTACCCAATGGACCGGTCTATCAGCACTCTGTTTTGGAGAACGATGAAATCAAGAGGCAGATTCAAGAGCTGCTACAGAAAGGTCACACCCAACCAAGTTCATCGCCCCGTGGGAGGCCAATCGTGTTGGTACATAAGAAGGATGGGATGTGGAGACTTTGTATTGACTATCGAGCGCTAAACAAGATCAATGTCTAGAATAGGTACCCGATCCCACGGATTGATGACCTTTTGGACCAACTCAAAGGGGAGAAATATTTCAGCAAGATCGACTTGAAGTCTAGGTATCACCAGGTACCAATCGAACCCTCCGATGTATGGAAGACTGCCTTCAAAGCCAAGGAAGGCCTTTTCGAATGGCTGGTCATGCCTTTCGGGTTGACGAATGCTCCCACAAACTTCATGAGGTTGATGGACGACATCTTTCGGCCATTCACCAACTCATTTGTAGTGGTGTACTTGGATGACATTCTGATATTCAGCCAGACTTTGGAAGAGCACCTCCACCACATCCGAAAAGTCCTCCAAGCACTGCGGAAACACAAGTTGTGTGCAGATTTTGAGAAGTGAACTTTTGGAATGACCCAGCTTCAATATCTGGGATACATTGTTGATGAAAGGGGGGTGCATGTGGATCCAACCAAGAACCAAGTCATTCGGGATTGGCCAACCCCAACCACTATAACAGAGCTTCGCAGCTTTCTGGGTCTTGCTAATTTCTACTATAGGTTCGTGTTGGGATTCTCTCATATCATTTGGCCCTTGAGTCAAGTCACCAAGGGAGGAGCGAGAGAAAAATTATTTTGGTCGGAATCTCAACATAAGGCGTTCACAGAATTGAAAAATCGCCTCTGTTATGCCCCAGTGCTCACATTACTAGACTTGCAAAAACCATTTGAGATCAAGATAGATGCCTCTGACTATGCTATTGGGGCCGTTCTTACTCAACAGGGACATCTAGTGGCATATCACAGTGAGACATTGTCTGACACAGTTCGCAAGTATCCCACTTATGACAAAGAAATGTATTCCATTGTACAAGATTGTCGACAATGGAAGCATTACCATTAGGGGAATTTTGAGGTCTAAAATGGGCCTCCTAAGGAAATAATAAAATAGTAGCTAAATCAATAAAATAATATTTATGAATTTGCAATTCACTTTTTGCACCACAATCAATGTAACCATGGTTAAATTCAATTCAAAAGTTGTACCAAAATAAAATTAATAAAATAAATTGTATTGATGTGACTATAAATAAAAATGAGTTTTTCAAGAAAAATTCATTATCATTGAACAACTAATGCATTTGTCCTTTGTACTTAAATAACTGAAAATAAAATATAAATATAAATTCATAAATTATTACTTTTATAATATGTTATTAATTAAAATTAATATGATTTAAATTGTATAATAACATGTAATTAATGTACTATATAAAAATAATATAATAAATGTAATATTTTATTTTATGTATGAATTTTATTCAAAAAATGTGAAATGACATTTAGTATGAGTACTTTACTTTGACTTTAAAATTACTTAGAGCACTACCATGGCTAAGCATGAAAATAATATAATAAATGCAATATATTATTTTATGTATGATTTTTATTTAAAAAATGTGAAATGACATTTATTATAAGTACTTTACTTTGACTTTAAAAATACTTAGAGAACTACCATGGTTAATCATGAGTTTTTATCCACCATTAAGAATGTGACAAGTAAGTACCTTTAACTCAAGCAATGCCACCTCAACCATTAGGGATGATGTCATCCTCTAAAATGTGATTGGTTCTCATAAAGTGAATTTTTAGTGTACATTTTCCTTAGGAGGCCCATTTTAGACCTCAAAATTCTCCTAATGATTTTTGGGAAGGAAACAATCATCCACACAGACCACCGGCCCCTACAGTTCATACATACACAAGGAAAGTTGTAGAATGATTTCCATCATAAGTGGTCCACATATCTGCAAAAAACTTATTTGAACATCAAGTATAAGAAGGGTAGCACCAATAATGTTGCAGACTGCCTTAGCCGACCACCAATCATGGCGCTCACCACTGTTCTCAACTCTTGTAGGCACAAGACTTCTAATTGGCCACTTCTCTATGAGAGCGACCCAGAATTCGGCCACACATACAAGGCACTCTTGGGGGGTACACAAGTTCCAAATTTTCACCTCCAAGATGCAATTTTATGTCACCTGGGACACCTTTGTGTTCCTTCAAGCGAGCATTCAAAGATGATATGGGAAGCACACTACAGTCGAGTCACTGGGCATTTCGAGGTCGAGAAAATAGTAGCAGTACTACAGAAATATTTCTATTGGCCGAACCTTCAAAAGGATGTCAGGAAGCACATTAGATCCTGCATTGCTTGCGCCATTGCCAAACCGACCATTAAGAAGCAGGGCCTATATACTCTGCTACCTACCCCTAGTCGACCTTAGGAATCCATCTCCATGGATTACATGTCGGGCCTACCTACTACTAAGCATGGAAATGATTATGTTTTCGTGGTCGTCGATAGATTCTCGAAGATGGCCATTATGGTAGCCTGCAAGAAGAATATCACAGCAGAAGCCACTGCTAAACTCTTCTTTGAACGAGTGTGGGTGCACTTTGGGATCCCACAGTCTATCATATCAGATCGAGATAGCAGGTTCCTCTACAAATTTTGGTCTAGCCTCTGGTCAATGCTAGAAACCAAGCTCACCAGGTCCACAGATTTCCATCCCCAAAAAAATTGCCAGACAGAGGTCGTCAACAGAATGATTGTACACATTATGTGCATGTACAATTCAAAGCATCCACACACATGGGACGAGAGCCTCCCCTATGTACAACATAGTTATAACCGGGCTCTCCACAGCTCAATTGGCCACAGCCCCTTTCAGGTGGGCTTGGGATTCCAGCCACTATGTCCCATTGACGTAGCCATGCCATTTGCGGCTACTCAGGCCGATTCGGCTCATGTCCAGTCTGAATTTGACAAAGAAAATAGCTTCATCGAGTGCATTCAGCACATCCGCCAACAGGTTCATGAAATATTGGACAGAGCCAATTCTAAGTACAAGCAACACCATGATCAACATCGGGTTCCACACAACTTCCAGGTGGGCGAAAAAGTGTGGCTACATTTGCAGAAGGAGCGCCTCACTAGAGCCCACCGCAAGCTTCGCCCTCTCTGATACAGGCCATACACCATTACCAAGGCTGTGGGGAACAATGCTTTCGAGCTTAGTATTCCACCATTCCTTGGTCTGCACCCAGTATTCAATAAGGACCGCCTTCGTCCTTACTTCCCACCTCTACTTGACACCTCTGACATTGCAGAAAAACTCACACCAACAAAGTTAAACCCAGAATGCATGGAACAAGCCACCAAATATTGTATCATGGACATGCAAATCAAGAACACTCGCCAACAGAAGATCCAACTGTATCGGATTGTCAAAGCTAGCCAACTCCTGCACCAAGGAAAGTGGTTCACCAGGGACCAAGTTCAACAGAAGTTTCATCATCTCATGGAGGAACTTAATTCAATGGGGACCATTGCTTCCTAAGGGGGGAGGAATGATCCAGGTGGATATTGGTGGTCACCTTCCTATTCCACTTGGGGCCCCCACCATTGTCTCTTTCAGTTTTTCAGTTTCGACACAACTTACTATTTTTAGCAGTTTCTCAGGTCTTGAACTTTCGGAGCCATTTTGAGGCCCTAAACGACATTTTTTAGGAAAACCGAGAGAAACATACTAGATGTATCTTTCTAAAGAGGTATGGTTCGCATCAAACAGAGATCGTATGCCAAAGTTACGTCCCTGGGAAGTTGAAACACCAATTTACCCAAACGGGGCCCATAGTTTTGGCACTTCATCTCCTAGGGTTAGGGTTTTGGATGTTTAGGGTTTTCCATTGTTTTTAAATAATAAATAGGTCCTCAAGCCTCATTGTAACTCAGTTCAGAGGCCTGTAGCCACCACATCGCTTCTTAGACATAGCTACCAGTGCCCTAGCTAGTTTATTTCCATTATGTCTGTAAGCAAATTTCAGTTCTTCAATATTAATGAAATAAAGTGTTATTTCTGCTGCATCTTTCTATTTATAGTTATATGTTTATTCTATTGCGTTCTTGCATAAATCCATATCACTCATCCTAGTGAGGAGTGGGGGTTCTGTTCAGAGACTAAGGAAAGAGTGGAAAGTTCTTTTCCTGAGCTGGTAGAGACTAGTGGAAAAACACTCAGTTGTCTTGAAATATTCTAGTACTGGATGGACTTGTGGTCCTAAGGTCACAACAGAATTAAACTTCCAACCTGTACCTTTCAGTGGAAGCACGGGGGAAGAGCAGGACATCATTGCCTCTCTTGAAGGTTGGGAGGAACGTCATCAACAGTAAATAATCTAAGATAAATATTGATTCTATTCGAAATTTGAAGTTTACAAAAAAGGTATTGTAATATTTGTACACATGAGTGTGTTAATTAATCATTTATTATAAGTTGTGATGTGAATGATATAAATAATCGTTGGAAATATTCAGAAAAACTAGTAGAGAACTTCTATAGGTTAAATTATGAGAATAGTTAAACAATCTGTAGATGAAATATTGTTTATTGCAAAAGAAAGTACTGTATTATTTGTAGAAATTAAAAATTGTTTATTGTAGAAGAAATATTGAAATAATTACATAAAGGAAGTACTATTTTATTTGTAGGATAAAATACTTATGCAATACAAGGAAAAACTATTTTTTCTTAACCTAGAAAACCAGTACTGCAATGTATTAAACCTACTGCATAAAGACGTAGAGCTTTTATATAGTTTGGAACAAAATATATATAAAACTAGAATTTTAGTACAAGAAAAGAAGTTAACAGAACCTCGATTTTAAAATGTGAATTTACCTCCAATTCTTCTTCACATTTAATTATGAAGGTGTAAACCATTTCTGGGTTCAAACTAAGTTCTAGAGGAGTATACTATCAAATTTGAGTATGAGGAAATTCCTCAACCCAAATTTAGTCATTTCTCCAGCATAAATAACACAGACAAGAACCTAGGTGGTCCGTTCACCTACACCCTAGTAAAGATTTAATTTCAGTATGGAAACCCTTGAGATAGAAAAGAGTAAATAACTGTGTAAATGAATTAAATATTTACATAAAGTACACAGAGTAGAAGATATGTGGGTCGGCCGGAGGCTCGAACCCTATGATATTCAAGAAGACAGTACCTTACTTCATTGTAAAATAGAAAATATTACACTGTATAAAAAATCTTGGTATTTCTTTATTGGGTGTAACCAAAGCAATGTGCAAGGCCGAATCCGACAAGTATGTGCTGAGAAGTAGGCAAGCATATAACTATTTACTCTGTTATGTATATTTTTTTTTTGAAAAGAAAGAACTTTGAGGAACCGAGAAGCTAGACACAATATATAAAATAAACTTTTATATATTGTATAACCGAGTATTTCATGCGCATGGAAAGATAAGATTTGAATGAATAATTTTATAACAAAACTTCTCTTCGCAATTTCCTTTGCAGTGCCAAATATTTCCAATAAAATCCAAAACGAAAGAAGAGTTCAACCATAACATATCACAGGTTCATCGTAAACAATGTTCTCAACTCTTAAGCCCTAATGAAACCCTAGTTCTAAACAGAGGAAGCATTAAACAAAGAAATTATGCTAAAGCTCATTCGTTTAGAGAAGAGTTGATAAATCTGGGAGTTGAGCTTGCAGACCAACTAAGGTCAACAATGAAATACCTAGATATTCAAATGGGCAACGATTAGTCCAAGATCCTGTTAAAAGTTCAACACAACCAGCTTTGGCGAGAGTTACCTGGAAAGAAACACAAGCATAAATGAGTTAATTAAGAAAACAAAAACCAGACAGGAATTTGGAAACGAAAACTTTGAAAGGTAATCTAGACTTCCAGTGTCTCATTATACCTATAAATAGGCACGTCTTTGACCAGATTTTCCTAAGCGTGAAACTGTTTTCAAATAACCCAAACAGTAGAGGTGAGGGTCACGTTTTTAAACCAAGAATGGCCTATAAGGGAAACATGCAAAAGAAATATGAGTTCGATGAACGATTTCTTACATGTCCAAGAAGTCTACGATTTTGTTGAGGCTTCGAGCATTTGGCCGCGTTTAAACCAATTTCGCCGGGAGCCAAAGGTAATAAGACCATCCAAGTCAAAACTCAAGCAGAACAAAAAACAGATCTGAGCAAGGCTAGAGACAGAATATCCCATCCAAGACTTGCCACCATGGGTTTACACAACAGGCCTCTCTAAGGCAGAGCCACACTTGGGCCGTGACAGAGGAGAATGAGGTAAGTGAACGAGTTTCTAGGGTTTAACCTAGGCCTTTTCGCCTTAATCACAATCATTGATCGAAGGAAGATCGAACAGAGTCCGTGAAGACAGATGGCTAGAAAATCCCAAAGTTGTATGGATCAAAATGTATAATCTAACAACTGGCAAGCCATAAAAGGGATCCGGTTATGTCACCGTCAGTGGTACACAGACTTATTTCAAGGCGGTATAGAAACTAAATGCTAGGGATGGTGGATATGATATTATTGTTAAAACTTAGATGTATGGTTTAAATCCGAACATAATTTAAGATGTATAATCCAGATAAAGTAAATAGATACAGTCATATTTATAACATAGGATAAGTTAAACTTTCCAACTTTGTAAATGAATATGCATCCAATTTTTTGCAAGGGTTATCATAGATGAATGTAAAGTTAATTTTTTTTTTTTTTTTTTTGGCTAAGTTTTGGTAATTATGATGAGTGTCACAATGATAAAATTTATTATTAGTTAATTATTAATTATTAGTGAAACTAATTATCATTTATTATTATTAGTAAATATAAATTAATTATTATGATTAATTAATTTATAGAATTATTTTTAAAAAAAATTAGATTATTATTTTTTGATTAAATTAATAGAAAAAATCTTTAATTATTAACTAATAATTTTTTTTCTTATTTTAAAATAAAAAACAATTCTAATTTAAATAAAAAAAAAAGTTAATACATCATAATATTAACTTGTCATCAAAATTATAGCAATAAACTTATATAAATAATAAATTTATATTTTCAAATAATATTTAACATTTTCTTGATCATGAACTACACTTACATGTAATAGTTCGATATGCCGAGGCTCTATAAATTTGGATGTCACTTTCTCAAAATTTTTTGTTAAAAATAATAAATAATGTTCATTAAAATTATAATTTATATAATTTTTTATTTTAAAAAGAAAATTTATAATAAATATTTTTGTGATGTATAATTATATCTTTTATTTAATTAAAATTTTGATTAGTTTTAACAAATATAAATGAATTCATAAAAATAAAAAATTCAATTATTTTATTTAAGCATTAATTTTGTCTAAAAGCAATAGAAAATCAAGTTTTAGTAAATTTTTAAAATTACAAGTTAAAATCTATTAAATTTCAAGATTTTGAAAAATCTAAAAGAAAATTTTAATGATATTGAATCAATTTTCTCTAAATTAAAAAGGAATTAACCGAATTGTTAATACTTTTATTTGTGTTTAAAATTCTTATTGGAGAAACTATTGTTAAATTTGGTAAAATTTCAGTCCTAAATGACCTTTATATGCATTTTTATCGAATTTGTAACCTTAAAACGACCAAGTTACCATTTGTAGCTTTCTCTGAGTGGCGTCATTCAATCCTTCACAATGCCAATGTTTATTGACCACTTCTTTTCGGATGATAGCACGAACTTGGCCCATTACAGGGGGTTATCATTTGGGGGCAGAGATTGAGATACAGGTGTCAAGGTTCTAAATTTTTCCAAACAAGCCCTGCTGTGTTCTGCATTATTATCATTAAGATTCGTACATGTGGTAATTTCGAAAGGGTGTTTCTGTAGTGAAGGTACCTAATAATGTAATGAAACGTGTCCATACCGCCTTTGTTATCCCGGTCTGGGGCAGGCAGACCGATGCATGTCAACAATGAATGCTGCCCGGGATTAAGCCCAACGTCCCTTCTCGTTCTTTGCTTTTCATCAATTTATTTTTATTGTTGCCATAATGAGAGCGCTTTTTGTAATTGTAGTAGCTATTATAAATCCTATAAACCCTATTTCGTCATCTGTTAAAGAGAAGCATAGATTTTGGACTGGTGGGATTTCCATTTTGGACTTTAACTTAATTTCTTGAAGCCGAAATATGGGTGAGAAATCCTCTGTGCAACACATGTCGATACAATATTATGGTGCAATGCCTTGTCCCCCTCCGCATATTCTGCGATCACTTGGAATGTGACTAAAATCTTTCGGTGAAAATCACATCAAAATAGATTAGGTCGACACTTGGAATGTTTCAATAGATTCTCGGTTCTCTGTATGCTAATGCACCTGCTTTATCTTTTTCTGCCCCACTGAATCAATTGACGTACAACCAGTGAAAGCAGCAAGATGAAGTTGAGATTTTCTTGGCCAACCAGGGATTCGAACTAGCTATCAATTTAAGAAATCACAGCCTCCCTCTGGCGAGAATCAAGAAAATAATGAAATTAGAGGAGTATGTGAGGATGATATCTGTAGAGGCCCCGTTGGTTTTTTCCAAGGCATGCGATATGTTCATCAGTGAACTTACTCTCAAGGCCTAGAATCACACTAAAGCAACCAAGAGACGGACCCTGTAGAAAAGTGATATAGCTGCGACAATTACCAGAACTGATATATTCGATTTTCTGATTGATATTCTGCCTAGGGACGTTTTGAAGGAGAATCAGATTATTACTATTAGAAAATTTAGGATTCATAATGACCAAAGGTCATAAAAATTATTTATGAGTTGATATAATATTTTTTATTTATTTTTTAAATTTTATTTAATATATATATATATATATATATATATATATATATTAAATAAAAATTAAAAAATGTTGGAATTTCTAAATATTCCGAACACATAGGGAGAATACAGATTCTCCTCTTCAACACAGAGAAACAAAAAAATTGTTTGCTGATAGACAGAGATGGCATAAAAATACTTTCTATTCCAAAACATAAAACATTATTACAAAATGGTGCTTTTATTCCTCTATCAGAGGGATTACAAAAATTACTTATGACTGCTTCAACACGCAGTGCTTGCAGAATAAAACTCTCTCTGTCTTTTTCAAAAATGCATATACAGTGCTTCCAGGTCTTCATTGTGTTTTTCTCTCCTTGTGGGCTTTTCACACTACACAACAATCTATTACAATAAGCCTACGAGGTTTTTCTTTTATATGGCGCGACATTAAAAAAAATAAAACAAAACTATTGACTTACATATATATTATAAAATTTTGGAAATTTTATAATATATATCCCGAGCATATTCCCATCGCATCGGCACTTTCAAATGAAACACAAAAAAACAGGTCGAAGACCTTTTCTCTGATGCGAAGCCAATACAAAGCATTAAATTTGGTATGGTGGACTCGCCAGACTTCAAACTTCAAACAAAATGAGTTGCAATCAAATTCGTGTTACAGATGAGCCCTACGTTAGCAGACCCAAAACCAACGTGAACACTTTCCTATTGGTTGGTGCTGGGGCCCATGGAACTCAAACAAAATTATGAACCAAAATTCATTGAACATTCGCATACCAAAAGGTGAAAGTGACATCATGCCAAAAACCTGTGCGATAAATGTTGATTGGTCCACGTAGCCTTTGATGCGTTGGCAGTGGGACCACATCGCATCGACGCATCGATGGACGGATGAGCGGAGAAAAATTGAGAGTGCGATGAAGCGTTGAATGTGGGGACCACATCACATCGGCGATTGACAGACAAACGAACGAACAGAAGACTTGCGATGTTGCAATTGTAGCGAAGTTACGATGTGCGATGTGGGGACCACATCGCATCGATGGTGAAACAACGAAACTTGCGAGGTGCAGGAAACTGTGATGAGCGATGTGCGATGTTGCGATATCGCAATATCGCATCGCGGCTGGAAAAATGAGTCTTGTGGTTTGGGTGGATGGCGATGTTGTGATACAGTGATGGACGATGATTGGTCCACGTCACTGTGCTATGGATGGGACCCGCTCCATTCAAAAGGAATTGGCGCATGAATAAAATTTGGTTGGTGAGGGCATTAAAGCCCGATCAGATGGTTTTTAATAAACTCTGTTGTTGCGTGGTTGAACCACAATTTCTTCAATTCCTTCTGCAAAATACGGCTGTGCCCATAAACAATAAAAAATTCCTTATAACTTCATTTAAACTCCTATTAAATGAATAGAGGTGTGCACTCAACCTTCTGCCCCTGTTGTACTCTGTTTCCACCTACACGAGGTTTTGTAGGTGACATTAATATTTTCAACACTCCCCCTTAATGTCAGCTACTAGGTTATCTGCCATACCCAAGAATTTTCTCAAATATTCAAAACTATTTTTCCCCAATGGATTTGTTAGAATGTGTGCAAAATGCTCCTCTATTCTACAATGTTGTAAAACAATTTCACCATTGTTCACCAATTTCCTGATGTAGTGAAACTTGGCATCTATGTGTTTAGTTATTTTGTGAAACACAAAATTCTTTGAAAATACTATGGCCGAGCTATTGTCACAATAAGTAACTATCCCTTTTACCTGTTCTTGAAATAAACTCCTCGACATTCTTCTCATCCAAACTACTTGACATGTTGTTGCTGTAGCTGCCACATATTCTGCCTCTGCTGTAGACAATGCCACAGTTGGTTGTTTCTTAGAAGCCCATGAAATGGCTCCTGAACCCATATGAAAAACATAACCAGAGGTACTTTTACGGTCATCAATACTTCCAGCGCAATCACTGTCAGTATATCCAATCAATTCATAATTTTCTGAAGTAGTATACAAAATTCCATACCTTTTAGTTCCTTTCACATACCTCAGAATTATTTTTGCTGCTTGCGAATGTGCTTCCTTTGGCCTCTCCATAAATCTAGAAATTAAACTAACAACATGCATAATATTAGGCCTACTTGCAGTCAAATAAATGAGGTTGCCAACTATTCTCTTGTACAAACTAGGATCAAAACCCTTGTTGTTGTCCTCTTTGCTGAGTTTCAATCCCATTATTGTGGGAGTAATTGCTACCTTGCAATCCTGCATGTTAAATCTTTCCAAAACTTCATTTACATAATTAGCTTGAGAAATAAAAATCTTATTTTCATTTTTCTCTACTTCTATTCCTAAGAAGTATCTCAGCAAACCCATATCAGTCATTTCAAATTCATCCTTCATGACTATTTTAAAATTCTCAATGAGGTAATCATCATTACCTATGAATATCACATCATCAACATACCAAACAACAATGAGAATCTTACCATCTTTCTCCTTGATGTATAGTGTGGGTTCTCCTTCAAAATTTTCAAACCCATTCTATAGTAGATAGGAATCTATCCTACTGTACCATGCTCTTGGTGCTTGTTTCAGCCCATAAAGAGCTTTCTTCAATCTGCAAACTTTGTGCTCTTGGCCTTCTTTCTCATAGCCCAGAGGTTGTTCAACATAAACCTCTTCCATCAATACTCCATTTAGGAATGCTGATTTTACATCCATTTGGTAAACCTTCCATTTTTTTTGTGCTCCTATGGACAACACTGCTCTCACTATTTCCATTCTTGCAACTGGTGCAAAAGTTTCTTCATAATCTCTTCCATGTTGCTGCTTGTATCCTTTGACAACAAGTCTGGCCTTGTGTCTTTCAATCTTACCTTCAGCATTGCTTTTGGTCTTGTAGACCCACTTTACTCCAATTATTTTCTTACCTTTTGGGAGATCAACCAATTCCCATGTTGTATTTTTCTCTATTGCATTCATTTCTTCATCCATAGCTTCTATCCATTTTTTGTCTTTCACCGCATCTTCAAAATTAATAGGATCATCAACATGACAATACAATGCAAATAAAGAATTTATACCTTCATTTTCTATCTCTTTCTCATAAATATCATTCAAATTTCTGAATCTGATTCCTCCTTCGCTTGGTGTAGCTATGCTTGAAGAACCACTTAAATTGGCTCCATGTGGTGTGCTTGGAGAAGCATTATCATTACTTCTCAAGGGTGTTCTTACTCTAGCTTGTGGTGTCCCTTGCTGTCCTTGTGTTGGTGAAGGTGGTGCTACCAATGAAGTGCTCTTTTCAGCCACATCTTTCTCATCTTCATCATGAGACAAACATATTTTGACATTGACTGTTTTCTCAATGCTTCCATCCCATGCTTCTTCTTCTATGAATTACACATCTCTTCTTATAACAAATTTCTTTGTGGATGGGTTATACAATCTATATCCCTTGGATTCTTCACAGTATCCAAGGAAGACACACTTCTCCCCTTTACTTTCCAACTTCTTTCTCAGCTGATCTGGAATGTGTGGATAAGCCACACACCCAAAAATTCTCATGTGGATGACTCCTTGTTTTCTGCCAATCCACGCTTCTTTTGGAACTCTGTTCATCATAGCTTTTGTTGGGAATCTATTCAAAATATATACCGCACAATTTGTAGCTTCTGCTCAATACTCATTTGGCAAATGTTTTTCCTTCAACATACTTCTCACCATTTCCATGATGGTTCGATTTTTCCTTTCAGCAACACCATTTTTCTGCGGTGTGTACCTTGTTGTGAATTGTTTATGTATGCCGTTTTCTATGCAAAAACGCAGAAATTATTTTGAGATGTACTCACCTCCTCTATCAGTCCTTAAGAATTTTATATGCTGCCCACTTTGTTTCTCTACAAGAGATTTAAAGTGGCAAAATTTCTCAAACACTTCACTTTTATATTTCAAGAAATAAACCCATACTTTTCTTGTGAAATCATCAATGAAGGTCAACATATAATTGCTACCAGATATTGATGATGTTTGACTTGGCCCACACAAATCTGAATGGATAATTTCTAAGGGTGCCTTTGCCCTTATTCTCTTTCTTGATGGAAAGTTTTCTCTATGTTGTTTTCCCAAGATACAACCTTCACAAAGGTCATCTGGTTTCTCTATCAATGGTAGTCCTCTTACCATTATTTTCTTGTGAAACAAATTCAGTCCTCCGAAGTTGAGATTTAAAAATCTCAAATGCCATAACCAATTCTCATCTTTCACTTCCTTTTCAAAGACCTCTTGAGTTACAACTGGTACATTCTTTCTCTTTCCCTTCAAGTCTGTATTTATCTTGAGTGGAAACATTCTATTGCTGGTCATCTGCACTTCTGAAATAACCTTCTTGCTTGAAGGTATGTCCATTATTGTGCACACATCAGTTTTGAAGAATACATTGTAACCTTTATTAATGAGCTGCGCAACGCTCAAAATATTACATTTCAAGCTAGGAACATAGTATACATCTGGCACAAATTTCTACTCTCCATTTCTTGCACGGATACTTACTCTGCCTTTTCCCTTTACAAAGATCTTAGTATCAGTTCCAGTTGTTACTTCAGATTTAACATCTTCATCAAGATTGGAAAACATTGTTATGTTTCCAGTCATGTGATTACTGCAACCTCAATCTAAGAACCATACATCATCCTGTCTATATTGTGCTACATTACATGTTAACAACACATTATTTGGGTTCTTTTATTCTCTTGTAACAGTAGCATTCTGCCTATTATTCATCTCATATTGCTTTTTCCTACACTCATTGGCATAATGCCAATAGTTTTTGCAATAATGACACTGGACATTGGATTTTTCATACCTTTGTCCATGAGCATGTTGTTGTCCACCTTGCTAGCTGCTGCTTTGGCTTTGGATTTGATTATAATTTCTACTCCTTCCATGAGTATGTGAAGAGATGTTTCTTCCTCCTCTGTTTTGGCTTTTGCCTCTTCCTCTTCCTCTGCCTTGACCTCTTCCTCTTCCAAAAGGCATATGGGTCTTGAAGGCATGCTCCAAAAATGGGTTTATTGATCTTCCCAGTCTTTGTTCATGAGTCATCAGTGATGCATGAAGCTCATCAACTGAAAAATTTGAGAGATCCTTTGTCTCTTAAATGGTGGTTACAATAACATCAAACCTTGAGGGTATGCTCCTAAATACTTTCTCCACTATCCTTATTTCCTCAAGTGTTTCTCCATGGGACCTTATCTATGTGACCATTCCAATCACATGTGTGAATAATGAGTCTATGTTATCAGACTCTTTCATACAGAGAGTTTCAAAATCTCTCCTCAGCAATTGTAGTTTTGCTGTCTTCACTTTCTCCTACCTTGATAAGAAATCTGGAGAGTATCCCATGCATCCTTGGATCTCTTAGCTGTTGCTATCCTTGGAAACACACTGTCATGCATTGCTTGATGGAGATAGAAGAGGGATTTAGAGTCCTTCTTCCTATTTCTCTTCAACAAATCCTTCTCTGCCTCTGTTAAGGCATTAAAGGTATGCTCATCTGCTGGTTCATCAAAACCATCTTCAAAAAACTCCCATAGATCTTGAGAGGAAAATAGGGCTCTCATGGTAATGGCCCAATAATCATAGTTATTCCCATTAAATTATGGGAGCTAAGTATTTCCATTACTCATACTGGTGCTTGGTCCATCCATGGCTTAAAAACTGAATTTTGAAATAAAACTTGACTGTGTTTTTCTTTTTTAAACAAACTGTCTTTCCTTCTTTAAAAGATAAACTCTGTCTCTGAGGACTGCACTCTTTTAAGCAAAAAAAAGTCTGTTTTTTTTTTTTTTTGGGAAATACCTGAACTATTGTTGAGCCTTCACTCTGCTGGAGAACTGTTGCAACAAATCCTTCCTTCTTCCTTCAGCTTCTCTGACACCTTCAAAGAGCCTAGACTAGCTCTGATACCATGTTGGAATTTCTGAATATTCTGAACACACAGGGAGAATAGAGATTCTCCTCTTCAACACAGAGAAACAAAAAAATTGTCTGCTAATAGACAGAGATGGCATGAAAATAATTTCTATTCCAAAACATAAAACAATATTACAAAATGGTGCTTTTCTTCCTCTATTAGAGCGATTACAAAAATTGCTTATGACTGATTCAATACGCAGTGCTTGCAGAATAAAACTCTCTCTATATTTTTCAAAAATGCACATATAGTGCTTACAGGTCTTCACTGTGTTTTTTTTCTGCCTGCGGGCTTTTCACACTACACAACAATCTATTACAATAAGCCTACGAGATTTTTCTTTTATATGGCGCAACATTAAAAATCATAAAACAAAAATATTGACTTATATATATATTATAAACTTTTGGAAAGTTTATAATATATATGTCGAGCATACTCCCATCGCATCGGTGCTTTCAAATGAAACACAACAAAAACAGGTCGAAGACCTTTTCTCCGATGCGAAGTCAATACAAAGCATTAACTTTGGTATGGTGGACCCGCCGAACTTCAAGCTTCAAACAAACTGAGTTGTAATCAAATTCACGTTACAAATGAGCCCTACGTTAGCAGACCCAAAACCAACGCGAACACTGTCCTATTGGCTGGTGCTGGGGCCCGCGGAACTCAAACAAAATTATGAACCAAAATTCATTGAAAATTCGCGTACCAAAAGGTGAAAGTGACGTCATGCCAAAAACCTACAGGATAAATGTTGATTGGTCCACGTAGCCTTTGATGCTTTGGCAGTGGGACCACATCGCATCAGCACATCGGCAGATGGATGAGCGGAAGAACTTTGTGAGTGAGGTGAAGCGTTGAATGTGGGGACCACATCGCAATGGCGATCGGCGGACAGACGAGCGAACATAAGACTTACGATGTTGCGATTGTCGCGAAGTTGCGATGTGCGATGTGGGGACCACATCGCATTGCTGGTGGAATGACGAAACTTGCGGAGGTGTGGGAAACTACGATGAGCGATGTGCGATGTTGCAATATCGCAATATCGCATCGCGGATGGAACAATGAGCCTTGCGGTTTGGGCGGATGGTGATGTTGCGATACAGCGATGGACGATGATTGGTCCACGTCGCTGCGCTGTGGATGGGACCTGCTCCATTCAAAAGGACTTGGCGCGTGAATAAAATCTGGTTGGTGAGGGAGTTAAAGTCTGATAAGATATTTTTTAATAAACTCTGTTATTGCGTTGTTGAACCACGATTTCTTCAATTACTTTTGCAAAAGACGGTTGTGCCCATAAACAATAAAACCTTCCTTACAGCTTCATTTAAACTCCCGTTAAATGCATAGAGGTGTGCACTCAACCTTCTGCCCCTGTTGTACTCCATTTCCACCTGCACGGGGTTTTGCAGGTGACTTTAATATTTTCAACAAAAAAAATAAAATAAATAAAAAATATTATATTAAAATAAATTTTATTTTCAATACATATGGTATATATTAATGCAATTCTATTTTCTATTTGTTAGGAATATTTTAATCAATAAAGTTAAATTATTTTAAAAATTATGATGTTAAAATTATGTATAATATTTATGTTGTAACGCGTCCTTATTTGAAAACAACTCCCCTCAATTGCCACTTGTACCATTGTGTATTGTTGATTTTGATGTTAGACGATTGAAATAATATCTACCTTAGGATTGAATATAGTTATTAGTCCTACCGGTTTCTACTTGTCTTTCTTCTCTTAATGAGTTGTCTTCAAATTTAATGAACTGAAGGGCATGCCACACTCTGTTAGTCCATGAGGTTGATGGCCATGGCAGTTCGGTTCCTCCATTTTTGGCATATCTTCACAATCTTCAAGAATTGGATCTGTTTGAGAATGGTCAGTGAGGGACTTTACCGATGAGTTTTAGAGGCCTAAGGAATCTGAGCGTTTTGAATCTCTATACCAATAGATTGGCAGGACCTGTTCCTGAATCAATAGCTAGTCTTTCCAGGCTCACCATTTTTTATCTCCACGACAACCTTCTCGGAGGCTCCATTCCTCAGTCTATGGGAGAATTGTGTTCTTTGTAGTCGTTGGATATGTTTGATAATTGACTTAAAGAAACCATACCCTATTCTATCAGTATTTTATCGAATGTGTCAATACTATATCTCAATAACAGCAGTATCAGTGGTAGCATCTCCATTCCACAGAGAAGATCACAACTCTGGGATTTATTTGTCTACAAGAAAATAAATTGAGCGGGATTCTTCCAGCTTCT
Organism: Pinus albicaulis; assembly: GCA_034641835.2. Taxonomy (NCBI): domain Eukaryota; kingdom Viridiplantae; phylum Streptophyta; class Pinopsida; order Pinales; family Pinaceae; genus Pinus; species Pinus albicaulis. The sequence continues at coordinate 556,567,090 of CM076581.1, read as the reverse complement.
TTCAGAGGTCTGGTCAATTTGTAGAGAATTTAGTGGTCAGTAATGTGATAGGTGGTCCCATTCCTGCTTCACAAGGTAAGCTATCGAACCTCAAGGAGCTCTACCTCAACCATAATAGATTATCAGGTTCGATTCCCAAGTTTATAGGAAAGATTTCTAGTCTTTTGTTTCTTTATGTTTCTCATAAAAATATTTTAGGGAGCCTTCCATGGGAATTATCAGAGATTTCTAATCTGTAAATATTAGATATTTCATTTAATAATTTTGAGTTTGTGAGTATGCCCAGAGTACTATCGTAGCTCCCTGGATTGTATCAACTCTCCCTTACTAGTTGCGGCATAGAGGGAAGCATTCCCGAGTCATTGTCCAAAATGTTGGGGCCTCTTTCTTTACTTGACCTTTCTAGCAATAGCTCTGCAGCACTATACCGCCATGGTTGGGAAACCTGATGCAATTAGACACTTTAAACTTGTCAAGAAACGCATTAAAATCCGTGATGCCAGAGGAGATTAGAAACCTGCAAGACTTCACCACTTCGGACCTCTATTCAAACCACCCCATCAGACCTATAGTGTCTCTTTTCGCCACCAACAGCCCCTTTCCAGATAGGAATTTAAAAATCTTGGAGTTGTCCCACAACGAATTCACTGTTTCAATACCTCCTAATGTAGGTGATCAGAATAGCATGGAACTACTGCATCTGTCGCACAATTCTCTTAGCAGAATCATCCCCTCTTCAATCAGCTCAAACAATAATGTATCAACCAATCGGTGGATGTTTGAGGTAGCTTTTAAATCAATCAACTCCGACATGTCACTGCAGATTTTCTCATTCTCCCTCTTACAACCACGGGTGTTTATAACCTCACAACAGTAGCACTTAGTGTATTAAAAAAAACACATTCCTCTATGTTTCAAAATTAGGGGGAATTGAGTGCATCAAACTGAGAAGAGACGAGGAGAGGCCAGGAAGAAGAGGGTTGGGTGAGGGGTGCCATTGTTGGGGCCGGATCTTCTGGGACAGTTAGCCTCTCCATGAACAACTCTAATGGCCAACTACTTGCAATCAAATCCTCTATCGGTTTTAGTGTCACCTTAGAAAATGAGTACAATATTTTGTGGTTCCTGGACTCTCCATACATCGTTCACTGCCTGGGCTGGGCTTACAGCTTCGAAAATGGTGCAGGTCTACATAATGTTTTCATAGAATACATGCCAGGTGGCAACTTGCTGGATCTGTTGAGTAAGTTCGGAGGGAAGCTGCATGAATCAGCAATCAGGGCATACACATGCAACATTCTATGTGGGATCGATTACCTACATAGGCAGGGGATTGTGCACTATGCTATCAAGGGTAAAAATATTCTTGTGGATGCCAATGGTGTGAAGATTTTTGAATTTGGTTGTGCCAAGAGGTTTGGTGATGAGGAGAAGGGCCAGGAGGGCCTGCAATTGAGGGGAACCCCTCAATGGATGGCTCCTGAAGTGGTGAACTAGGTGGAGCAAGGGCTTGCTTCTGATATTTGGTCTCTAGGCTACACTGTGCTTGAAATGGCCACTGGCAGGCCTCCATGGAGCCACATTTCCAGTCCCCTCACTACAATGTATCTGATTGGATGCACGGAAGAGCTACTTGAGATACCTGCATGGCTTTCATCTCAGATCCGATATTTCTTCGAGAAATGATTTCGACGAGATTTTGAGAAGAGGTGGACTAGTGCAGAGTTGTTGAACCATCCTTTCTTGAAAAAGGACTACTCCAACTCCATGGAAGAGGAGCTCATTAGTATCCCAAGATCCCTAACAAGTCATTAGAATGCTAGGAATCATGTATGGTATTCCTACACTTTTCAGACGACTCCCATACTATTACTTAGCGTACCAAGCCCAACTGGGGAATGCAATGCAGAGGTGAATAGATCAGTTGGGAAATTATGAAGACCTTCTCCCAGGGATAGAGTAATGGTACTGGCCACAACTTTTGAATTTGAAGATGTTTCTAACAGGCCCTATTGGATCACAAGCCCACATGGTGAGTGGATTGTTGTGTGATATTCCCGAATTAAATCTTTAAGTTCTTGTAAACCTCTGGTAAAATCAAGTGCCAGTAATGGCTCCTCCATCCAAGAGCTTCCCTTCACAGAAGAAAAGTGTAGTGCTAGCTTCAAAGTTGTCAATTAGAAAGATTTGCAACTAAGAGGTGAAATAGATCAATGCTCAGAAGTTGTGGTCCCTCCAGCACAATCTCAACATCAACAATCTTCTAACACTTTTGCTAATGCTCTGCATCATAACTTGTTTTTGATGTCTGTGGCATCTAATTTGATTTATGAAGCTTGGAACATGTATGGAAATTAATCTAAGAGCATTATTGGTTGTGATCATGTCATTCACAATGAATTAGTAGTTGGAGAAACTTTTTATATCTTTGATGATAAGTGTACCTCTACCAATCCTACAGGAGCAACTTATTACTCCTGTTGGTGTATGCACACAACACAATTTTGTTACAGGAGTATCATAAAGTTGCCGCTGTACATTAGCCACAGAACAAATACAGAGTCTTATAATTTTGATTCAAAATTAATTCCAAATGAATTGATTCGGTTACATATATGCTTTCTTGATTATTTTTACTTTATTCTTGTTTGATTGTCAATTTAACTTTACTGATGTTAGAGGATTTTTCTTTGTTATATATATAAACCAGGACTATCACCTAGCTTCATATCTTGCTAGAAGTTTGTAAGTTACTACTACATCATAATTGGAATGACTTTATTACTGTTTTTCATACCTAGATAACGATCTTATTCACAAACTGATGCTTAATACATCTGCCTAATATTTTAAACTCTTCAACAATGTTTCCTTATTTTTCATATACAACCATGTCAATTCAGTTACCATTGTATCTTTCATTAGGGGAGTTTTGAGGTCTAAAATGGGCCTCCTAAGAAAAATGTACAACAAAAATAAACTTTATAAGAACCAATAGGATTCGAGATGATGATGTCAACCATGGAGGATGATTCACCATTTTTTAAGTAAAAAGCTAAAAATATTAAAAAAAATAAAATAATAAAACGACTTTTTCAACTCGTATTTTCAACTTATCTCACAAAGTTTTTACTCAAATTTCAAGCAGGAGTACTCGTTGGATGAAAAATTTAATTCCTCATCTAAGGATTATCCATGTTGCATACTTTCGATGGACCCTTTTACATGAAAAATGAGAAATACATAAAAAACGTGATTACAATCACCTCTTTCATGTATTTCTCATTTTTGGTATAGTAATACCCATCAAAAGTATGCAACATAGGTACTCCTTGGATGAAGAATTAAATTTTTCATCCAACGAGTACTCCTGCTCGAAATTTGAGTAAACAAATTGGGAGATAAGTTGAAAATATGAGTTGAAGAAGTAGTTTTTTCATTTTTCCCTCTAAAATTTGATGATGTAATCAAATATTATTTTATTATTTCCACTATTATTTTATAATTTCCTTAGGAGGCCCATTTTAGACCTCAAAATTTCCCTAATTCTTCCATTTTGAAAACAAGTTTAAAACAAGCAACAATTTTGATTTTGCACATTGGTTTCTCAATTCTTTGTTTAATTTTTTTTCCTTTGATTTATTAACGTCGTTTAATTATTTTCCAGCTTCCTTTTCTAAAATTATGCCAATCCCTTGTCTAACTCTTGCAAGCAAAAATGAAGCTGGTATAGCATTATAAATATAAATCATTATAATCTTGCTGTAATGTCGACAGATTTTTTCTTTTAAAAATAGGAAATCAAAGGTTCTAAGGGCCAAGTGGACCCCAGGGAAAATATTTATTGTGGATATATTTTATTAATTTAAATTAATAAAATGAAAAAAAAATTTAATGGTGCAAGGACTAGATAATGATTAGAGATCAGGAATCCAAATCCATGAGGATGGATAAGGATCATAAGGCTTTCCCGGTTCTCCAAAAATCCTTGGAGGAAATAAATTAAATATAACACTTTATTTTGGAGATAAAAAACTAAAAATCTACCCCAGTAAAGAGGAAGTTACTGGGAAGAGGTGGAATAAAGCTAGAAAGAAGAAAAGCTAGCTTTAAATTAATTTTGTGGAAGAAACGAAAAGAAATCCTATGCAAAAAGGAAAAAAAAATCCTCATTAATTGGACATAGTTAAGGAAAAAAGATGATGGGAAAGCAGACTTAAATAATCAGATTTAGAATAGAAAAGTGGTCGTCCATTCCTGGAGAAATTGATCTCTGCTCGGGGGGAGCTGTGGAGAAAGAGCTCAAAGGTTGGGTGGAACCTAGTCTACCTTAAGTGGTATGCACCAGTTAATTTCATGTTAATTTAGTATTTAGTATTGTTACAACTATTCTAGTGAAGTAACATAGCATATTTAAAAGAACTTGTTTAAATCTGGACATGAGTAGATATTTTGCAATTAAGGCTAATTTTAAATCATGTGAGAGGTCTACACATTGAACAGAGTAGATTATAACAAATATAGTCTATCTCTATAGTGTTGTACAGATAGAAATTTGAAGAGTACCAACTCTCAGAATGTCTAAACTTAGATCAAGGTTAGATCTGAGGTTAGGTGACTCTCATAAAATTGTTACTAAATAATATTACTATTCTAGTATTATTTTACAAAGAAGTAACTTATATTATGGGAACTAATACAGAATGGAGATACGTATGCATGACCAATAAGTGAATACATAGTATAGTCAAGAAAATTTATATGCTATAGTATAAATGGGTAAGATAAGTTATTAACTGAGAAATATTAGACAAAAAAAGGAAATATATCTGTTCAGGATGCATTCATAAATTAGTATTGTAAGTGAAATCATAACTGTAATGAAAGTACTACATAAGAATTCCAACAATATTTCATTGAAATAATAAAGGGTTTTTTTTCCATATAGTATATAGTCATATAATTATAAATGTTAAGTCCATAGAGTTATATAGTTTAAATACAGTATGTATACGAAACAATTATACAAAGAAGGAATATTTCCCTTTATATGAAACTGTAAAATCTCTCAAGAATTTTATAAAGAGTTTGCATGTAAGAAAGCTCAATGAGTAATTGGACCAACCTGGATAGAAACAGTCCACAAATTGTGATCAAATAGAAAATATTAGTAGATGTATACCAATGCAAAAATATGTGATATATACCTGCAAAAGACAGAATCATAATTTAGTTTTGGTTACGGATTATAGAAACAAGAGCAAGTAATAATAGATTTAAAAATTGATGATCACCTTAGAGACATATATAATACGTTCAACCTGTAATGACAAGAAAGAAATTAGTCATTGCCTAGGAGTACAAATGTACATTTCAAGTACCATACAGTTAAGTTACAGTTGTTACAATCGAAATCTCAGAGTACTACTAATATAAATATTTGACTTAAGGAGAATAGCCCCATTCTAGCACCATGTCAAAAAAAAATATTAAAAAGATATGATTCATCTAGCTGGAGCTGAACTCGAATCAATTTGATTTACATGTAGGTATGAAAACATGAAATGATGAGCGTGAACCAAATGGAGAAGTCCACGTATTTCAAAACCTATCGGTGGGAAGGTTTTAAACTGGAGCTATCCAGATTGAAATTCATCTTACTTCCAAGCCCATAATAAATTGAAATTATATACACAATACAATAAATTATCCCATAAGGAATTGAGGGTCCTTAGTGTCGTATTAAAACCCAAATAGATAGGTGAAATTATGAATATAGTTAGATTCGACGAACAAGAAATTTCATAAATTAAAAACGCTATTTATGAGCATGAAAAAAAAACAAATGACCATTAATGCATTTTCTAAACAAAGGAGGTTACGGTAAAATATATTGAAGAATCTCAGACCAGACGACCATCCTTTCAGTCATCCTTTTTAACAAGGTATTCACAAAAAACAAGGACTAAAAAAGAAGGAGGAATTTTGGATCGAGATTACCTATGATCATGGTGACGCATAGGAAGTGGAAATTATGGAACATGAGGAGGTTCCTCTATCATTTCATCTATGAGAAAAAAAATACAGAGTCACAAACACTTACCAGTGACAGAAATCAATGCTAGTGTTGAAAGAAAACCTAAGGCATCATGAAGTGTAACTGGGAAGAGAACTATAAGCTCAGAAATAGACTGACTTAGTTAACTACATGTTAACAGTGGCTAAAATAACTTCCACATGATAATACCTCTGTGAAAATATTACCCATAAAATGTAACCCGAAATATAAACCCTAATGAAGTAATCGGTCACCGAAAATCATACAATATGTAGTAACGAAAATTATCTTTTGAACAGTAGTAAAATGTTATAGTATTAGTTTGTAAAATAAAGGTAGCATATGTGATAGAAGGGTTCAGTTGCGCACCTAAAATGATCAAGGTCATGGACACCCATGCCTAACTCAAATCTGGGTCATGGTGTAGATATGCAATCGTAAAGAGTTCCTGTCGAGAGGGTAGAGAGTGAGTTAATACAAAGTATAAGCTTAAGAATTGCAAGAATGTAGTTAAGAAATTAACCATAGCTCATTTTAGAGAAACCCAAAATGAAAACGATGTGGCATACATTAACCCAACGATGGATGAAACCTCGGTGTAGAAAACCGAAGCGTTGCTTCAAAATAACCAGAGAAATTGTCCCTGTCACAGATAAATGAGTTAAATGTTAAGGGGAATAGTGACATACTACAAGTTAACATCATAGCTGAAATAGAGGGAAGGTGGTTTGCCAACTACGTGTATTGAAAATCAATCCCAAGTCCAAACCGAAATCTTTTATGGCTTCTCAAAACCCTAATTGGGACTAAATCAAATTCTTCCACGTGTCATCAATCTGACGGTTGGAGAAAACTCCCACGGATTGATGGGTTAAATCAAGAATCCATGTGATACAATAAATTTAAGTTAATGACCAGAATCCTGATGAATATCGCGTGCAGAAGTGGGTGAATTCATATAATTAAAAAGATTAAAAACATAGTTGTCTGCATTCAATGCAATAAGACGAGCGAGTACATTAGGAATGACGTGGAGGCGACATCAAGGAGTAAAAATATGTAGTAGGATGGGCTAACTTAAGCATCAAGTATAAGTGTATTAAATTGCATGTCACGATACAAATAAGGTCCATAGGGGCTCATTGAAATACATATAAATGAACTCAACAGTGATGTGATTAAGTGTTAACTATGATGTGCTATATCTGCGATGTCATCACATATGTTGTCCACGTAAAAGTCCAAGTTGGAAGGATAAATTCAATGAAGGATATAAAGATATTACATAGGGTTGATTTCATTTTATAAGTTCAATGGGTATATAATGTGCATTGGATAAAACGTAAGATGCCTTTATATATATGTTTACTATGAAACCCTTAATAATATTTATATAGAGGCTTAAAAACATATGTGTCAATTTCACTCCTTTAGAAAGAAGATAGACCAAGGTCAGCTCCTTAGTGATGAAATATATATACATTGGGGCAAAGTGTACTTGGTGGAAGGGAGGAGTCAAGTTTAGAAATTGTCTAAATTATTATCATGAATTGAGAAATTGTTAGTAATATTTAGGAGTGGGAAATCTAACTATTGATATACCAACTTCCATAAAAAAATAAATAAATTAGGGATAAATCCCTAAACTTAGAGTCTTACTGAGATTTTGTAATTGGAATGTTAGTCTCAATTAATATATGAATAATTTGAAAGTGTAGTTCTATAGTAAGGTAAATTCTTAAGGGCAGATGTATTTCCGAAAGTGAGAAAAAATAATTTGTCCCTAGGAGGAAATGAGTGTTAGCACTATAATTAAAAAAAAAAAAAATGTTGAAAAGGGAGATGTTACAAATGGTATCAGAGCCCATGTTAAAACACTGGGTCATAATTTCTACTCACACCAGAGAAAAATAAATTTGTTTTGTTGCTGTAAATTTTTTATTAAATTAAATTTTCATTAATGTTTAATTTTATGTACAGTGAAACAGTGCAGAACCATACAGCTGCAAACCATGAGTAAAGGGGATGAGTTGTATGTGGATCTGGGCGGTGAAGAAAATCCATCCGACCCTAATGTGCCATTGATGGCTATGATGCATCGTATGCAAAGAGAAATGATGCAACTAAAAAAACACTCAGAAGAGTCCGAGGAGGATGAAACCTTTAGACAATAGTCTAGAAGGAACAAAGAATTACAGGGTGAATTCCAAAAAATCAAGCCTCCCTCCTATGATGGAGAGGAGGAGGAAGATACGAAAGCTTGGTTTGTAAACATGGTAAATTATTTTCAAGTGAAAGCATGAAAGAAACTAGAAAGATGGGTTGGATATTTACAAATTTCAAGGTAAGGCTATCTTGTAGTGGGAGGAAAATCAATGAGAAAATTGTCACTGAGAAAGATGTTTAAATTTAAAAATTATAATAGATATTCGAATGAACGATCATAGGATGAAAAAGCCAAAGTGTTTCAGGAGCTTATGTTGGGACAAATTACTATCATTGAGTTGTTATCAACCTCACCAACCTGCTTTGTTTTTTGCCTTATATACTAAAAGAACAGGAAAAGGTAGGATAGTGTTAAAAACTGGGTACCTACTAGATATAATGAGAGGAATGAGGAATTATGTCTCTTGAATTTCGGAAACAAATAATACTGAAATATACTAATTGTAGGATAAAATTAACTGTGATTAGAAAGAAAAGAGAATCATGAAAGATGTGGAGTGGAAGGACCAAAATTTGAGAAGAATCCCCCTCAAAGTTCAAGGGTAGAAGTAATGAGAATAAAATGGAAGGTAGGAATACTGAACCACTTATCGTGGATTAAATACTTTTAGAAATAGAATTTTATCAAGAAAGTTATACATAACTAAAAATTATAGAGATTATATAAGTAGAAGTATAAAATCTATTGTAGGACAAGGGAGGCTAGAGACAATTGAACAGAAATTTACAGACATGCTTGATAAATAACATGTTTTGGTTGAAGAATTTGGGTGCAGTTTAGCAAAAGAAAGAAAAATTCTAGCAAGATGGAATTGTTTAAGAAGTGAAATATAAGTTACCCAAGAGTGCTGAAAGGTAAATAGGTATATATAAAAAAAACATGAGTTAAAGTGAAATGTTTCACCTCTCAATTCCTATATGGTGTTGATAGGAATGGACTAGTTAGAAAAAACCAAAAGTCATACTAAATTGGTTAGAAAAAACAATACAGGGTATCTGTGGTGAGGAAAAACCAGTGATAATACAAAGGACAACCCAACCCAATATCAGTGGGGCAAATTTCAACACTACAGCAAGAAAAGACTAACAAGTGTATGTTGTAGAATTAGGACAAAAAACAGAAAAAGAAACTTGTGGAAAACTTATTAGTCATCCGAAAGAGTAAGGAGGTGGTTCTAGATGAAACTCTTCATATACTCCCTAAAATATAAGTTGATTTTTTGAAATGAATTTAATACCATGAGCAACACCAGTCTCTAGAGCCCTAAAGGATGAGTACCCCAAAATTGTAAGTGTTAAAAGTGAAACTATAAAAATTACTGAATAGAAATGTTGTAAGACCAAGTATATCCCTACTAGGGGCACCGGTAATGTTCGTTAAAATGAAAGTTGCAACCTTCAGAGTAGGTATAGACTATTGAAACTAAATAAATTGATGATCAAGAATGAATATTCTTTACTCAGGATAGATGATCAATAAGTTATCATAAAATAAGAATTAAAGAAGAGTTGTATAAGGAATAAGATACAAAAATTATGAATTTAAGTTCTAAGTGATTGGATGGATAATGTTTTGCTCCTTTATGTGTCAAGTAAAATAGAACAAAAATAAAAGTTCAGAATTGTTTTACAATTCTGCAAAATCTAGAGGACATAAACGACATCATAGTCTTAACAAAAATGAATTTTATAAAAATAAAAATTAAGTGGTTAAGTCGTGTAAATTCAGAAAAAGGATGAGTAGTGGACTGAGAAAAGACTCAAGTGAACATGAAGTGATCAGTAAATTCCTGATGTTTCACCCATAATAACAACCATGGATATTGAAAAATAATAGAGGAGATTGGTAGAGAGATTCTTAGGCTTAGCCTATATTAGTTCTTCTCTACAGAAACAAGGCGAAAAAAAGAATGGAAGGAAAAAGGTCAAAATAGCTTGAACAGTTAAAAGACTTAAACTAATAACTACTCCTGGTTCTAAGTTTCTGACTCCATCCAAGAACTGGTAAGTGCTATTGAGACTTGGGGAGAAGAATTAGAAGTAGTATTAATACTCAGTTATAGCATGTGATTCAAGAAAAACTAAGACAAACGAACAAAATTATACTGAGTATGTCTTAAAGTTGTTGCTAAAATGTATGCTGCAAGAAGTAGAGAAATTACCTGTAAGGTAAAAAGGGGTTTTGATCCCGGAACACATAAGGATGAAGTATAAATTCTTCAACAATATGACAAATAATAGGTAAATTAGGTGCTTGTTTTTCCTTAATGAGTTTGAAATAAAAATCAAACCTAAAAAAGGAAAATAAAAAAATTGAGATGTTTTAAAGAGGAATGTCCCTAAAATTTTGAAGAATATTAGATTAATGAAAGCTCTGACTGTGAATAATTGAGGCAAACAGAAATGAGTGCAGCAGTAAAGCAGGAAAAAGATCCAAGAAAAACGACAATATACTGAGATATTGGTAGATATTCCAAATCAGGAAGAACTAATAACTGCAATAATAGATGGTAACTTAACAATGTGATCTCAGTACAACAGAAATTTAGAAAAATATCATAAATGTCATTTGATAGGATATACTTGTGACTAAAATTAAATTTAAGAATTAAAGCAACACATGTTTGACCTGGTATGAGGAAAGAGTAATGAAATTTCTATGTGGAAAATGTTAATAAGAGATAATGAAACATAAGTATTAGACCAAAAATTTGGATACTATCCCTATTATAGAATGGAAATAGGAAGTTTGGATAAAATTTATAAACTAGTTGTCTTAGAACCAGACATTAATAAAAATAGTCAATGTATCCAAAACCGAAATGGTAAACTGATATGAAGTTTCAAGATGAATAATAATGGATATAATTGATAAGATAAGATTTAAGTGGAAATTGGAAACTGTGTTATAGGAAAACCAATATTAAGTTGAACATGAGCATGGTTTATCACCATCTGAACAGATTGAGAAAATCAATCAAATATTAAGTGCATGGGGTACATGTATGAACTGGAAAAAGAGAGAGAACCTTAAGCAGAACCACTACATATGACAATGTTGGTTTTTATAGAAATTAATGAGATTTTAATTAATATGTGTTGTTTTATGAAGCTACGTATCACATGAATTGTGCAACTCCGATAAAAAAGGATTCAAGGTGATAAGATGTGCAGAGAAATCACTAAGAGATTCAAACGACACCATGGTTTCAAGAGGAGGAAGTTTCGCAGAAATACATGGAATGATAAGTAGTTGTGCTAAAATTACACTATACTACTATGAACCTTGAAGGTTTTTGCTAACAAGTGACTTTATTGAAAACTATTAAAGTTCAAAATATTATCATGATTACTTCTTATCAATATATGTATATGATACTACTCAAATGCACTGATATGAACTTTTGACAGGTGGAAGCAGGAATAAAAGATTCTTCCAGATATACTTCTTATATTGAAGAAGGAAGGAATCAAACTCCAGAGTATAACAGTGAGCAGAATAAAGGTAGGGGAATGTACTTATACTCTGAAGAAACTGTTGGCAGCAAGAGGATAAGATGAAGGAGGAATCTTCATCCCGAGTTGAGAAATCAACATCGTAATTGGTACGCCTAGGACGGTGTTCTGTTTTAGAGGGGGAATATGTAATGTCCCTAAATTTATGCTTTAAAAAATAGGCAGTCAAAAGCTCTAAGGTTCAAGTGGACCTAAGGGAAAATGTTTATTGTGGATATATTTTATTAATTTAAATTAATAAGATGAAAAAAAGAATTAATAGTGCAAGGACTAGATAATGATTAGAGATCAGGAATCCAAATCCATTAGGATGGATAAAAATCATAAGACTTTCCCAGTTCTCCAAAAATCCTTGGAGGAAATAAATTAAATATAGAATTTAGATTAGAGATAAAAATATAAAAAGTTACCCCTAGTAAAGAGGAAGTTACTGGGAAGAGGTGGAATAAAGCTAGAAAGAGGAAAAGCTAGCTTTAAATACTTTAGTGGAAGAAACAAAAGGAAAGCCTAGGAAAAATAGAAAACAACATCCTGATTAAATCGATGCAGTTAAGGAAAAAAGCTGATGGGAAAGCATGCATAAATAAGCAGATTTAGGATAGACAAGAGGTTGTCTATTGCTGGAGAAATTTATCTCTGCTTAGGGGGAGTTGTGGAGAAAGAGCTCAAAGGTTGGGTGGAACCTAGTCTACCTTAAGTGGTATGCACCAGTTAATTTCATGTTAATTTAGTATTTAGTATTGTTACAGTTATGGTGGTGAATTAAGATAGCATATGTAAATGAACTTGTTTAAATTTGGACATGAGTAGATATTGTGCAATTAAGGCTACATTTAAATCATGAGAGAGATTTACACATTGAACAGAGTAGACTATAAAAATATAGTTTGTCTCTGTAGTGTTGTATAGAAAGAAACCTGAAGAGTACCAACTCTCAGAATGTCTAAACCTAGATCAAGGTTATATCTGAGGTTAGGTGACTCTCAGAAAATTGTTACTGAATAATATTACTTTTCTAGTATTATTTTACAAAGCAGTAACTTCTATTAAGGAAACTAATACAGAATGGAAATACGTATGCATGACAAATAAGTGAATACATAGTATAGTCAAGAAAATTTCTATGCTATAATATAATTGGATAAGATAATTTATTAACTCAGAAATACTAGACAGAAAAAGGAAATATATCTGTTTAGGATGCATTCATAAATTAGTACAGTAAGTGAAATCATAACTGTAATGAAAGTAATACATAGGAATTCCAACAATCTTTCATTGAAACAATAAGGAGTTTTTTTCCATACAGTATATAGTCATATTATTATAAATTTTAAGTCCATAGAGTTATACAGTTTAAATACAGTATGTATACGACAAAATTATACAAAGAGGGAATCAACCCCTTTATATGAAACTGTAAAGTCTCTCAAGAATTTTATGTAGATTTTACATGTAAGAAATCCCAATGAGTAACTGGACCAACCTGGATAGAAAAAATCCACAAATTATGATCGAATAGAAAATATTAGTAGATGTATACCAATCCAGAAATATTTTATATATACCTGCAAAAGACAGAATCATAATTCAATTCTGGACAAGGATTGTAGAAACAACAACAAGTAATAATATATTTAAAAATTAAAAGAGTGATATGATCACCTTAGAGATGTATATAATAATTTCAACCTATGATGAAAAGAAAGAAATTAGTCATTGTCGAGGTGTACAAATGTACATTTCAAGTCCCATACAGTTAAGTTAAAGTTGTTACAACCGAAATATCAAAGTACTACTAATATAAATATTCAACTTAAGGAGAGTAGCCCCATTCTAACACCATGTCGAAAACAAATATTAAAAATCTATGAATCATCTAGCTGGAGCTGAACTCAAATGAAGTTGACCTACAGGTAGGTATGAAATGATGAAATGATGAGCGTGAACGAAATGGAGAAGCGTACGAATTTCAAAACCTATCGGTGGAAAGGTTTTAACTGGAACTATCCAGATTGAAATTCATCTTACTTCCAAGAACATAATAAATTGAAATTATCTACGCAATACAATAAATTATGCCATAAGGAACTGAGGGTCCTTGGTGTCATATTAAAACCCAAATAGATAGGTGAAATTATGAGTATAGTTGGATTCGACGAATAGGAAATTTCATGAATTAAAAATGTTATTTTAGAGCGTGAAAATAAACAAATGACCATTAACACATTCGGTAAACAAAGGAAGTTTTCGTAGAATAGATTGAAGAATCCCAGACCAGAGTGCCATCCTTTCAATCATCCTTTTTAACAAGGTATTCACAGAAAACAAGAACTAAATGAAAAGGAGGCATTTTGGATCGAGATTACCTATGATCCTGGTGATGCTTAGGAGGTGGAAACGATTGAACGCGAGGAGGTTCCTCTATCGGTTATTTTATGAAAACAAAAATCCAGAGTCACAAACACTTACCAGTGATAGAAATCCATGCTAGTGCCGAAAGCAGACCTAAGGAATCATGAAGTGTAACGGGAAAGAGCACTATAAGCTCAGAAATAGACTAAATTTGATAATTTCATGTTAACAATGGCGAAAATAACTTCCACATGATAATACCTTTGTGAATATACTACCCATAAAACGTAACCCAAAATATAAACCCTAATGAAGTAATCAGTCGCCGAAAATCATACAATATGTAGTAATGAAAATTCTCTTTTGAACAGTAGTAAAATGTTACAGTATCAGTTTGTAAAATAAAGGAAACATATGCTATAGAAGGGTTCTGTTGCATACCTGAAACGATGAAGTTTATGGACACCCATGCCTAACTCAAATCTGGTTCGTGGTGTAGAGATGCAATGGTAAAGAGTTTCTGTCGAGAGGGTAGAGAGCGGGTTAATACAAAATATAAGCTTAATAATTGCAAGAATGCAATTAAGAAATTAAGCATAGATCATTTTAGAGAAAACCCAAATGAAAATTGCGTGGCATACCTTAACCCAACGATGGATGAAGCCTCGGCGTAGAAAACTGAAGCATTGCTTCAAAATAACCAAAGAAATTGTCCCTCTCACAGATAAACGAGTTAAAGGTTAAGGGGAATAGTGACATATTGTAAGTTAACCTAGGAACCAAAATGGAGGGAAGGTGGTTTTCCAACTACATGCAGCAGAAATCAATCCCAATTCCAAACCGAAATATTTTATGGCTTCTCAAAACCCTAATTGGGACTAACTCAAATTTGTCCACATGGCTTCAATCTGATGGTCGGAGAAAAACCCTGTGGATTGATAGGTTAAATCAAGAATCCATGTGATCCAGTACCTTTAAGTTAAAGACCAGAATCCCGATGAATATCGCGTGTAGAAGTGGGTGAATTCATATACTTAAAAAATTAAAAATATAGATGTCTGCATTCAATGCAATAGGACGGGCGAGTACATTAGGAATGAAGTGGAGGCTATATCAAGGAGTTAACATATGTAGTAGGATGGGCTAACTTAATCATCGAGTATACATGTATTAAATTACATGTCACGATACAAATAAGGTTCATAGGGGCTCATTAAAATACATATAAATGAAATCAACAGTGATGTGATTAAGTGTTAACTTTGATATGCTATATCTGCAGTGTTATCACATAGGTAATCCACGTAAAAGTCCAAGTTGGAAGGATAAATTAAATGAGGGATATAAAGATATTACATAGGGTTGATTTCCTTTTATAAGTTCAATGGGTATATAATGTGCGTTTGATATAACATAAGATGCAGATATATATATGTTTACTATGAAACCCTTAATAAGATTTATATAGAGGTTTAAAAACATATGTGACAATTTCACTCCTTTAGAAAGAAGCTAGACCAAGGTCAGCTCCTTAGTGATGAAATATATATACATTAGCGCAAAGTGTATATGGTGGAAGGGAGGAGCCAAGTTTAGAATTTGTCTAAATTGTTATCATGACTTGAGAAATTGTTAGTAATAGTTAGGAGTGGGAAATCTAACTATTGATATACCAACTTCCATAAGAAAAAAAAATTAGGGATAAACCCCTAAACTTAGAGTCTTATTGAGATTTTGTAATTGGAGTGTTAGTCTCAATTAATATATGAATAAGTTGAAAGATTTAATTGTACAGTAAGGTAAATTTTTAAGGGAATGAAAAATAATAATCTATCCCTCAGAGGAAATGAGTGTTAGCACTATAATTAAAAAAAAAAAAAAAAAAAAAAAATTGTTGAAAAGGTAGATGTTACACATGCCTTGCAAGTGATTTGACATGGATGGGGTTTCATGGTTTGACTTGTAGATGATGGCATGAAGTTTTCCATATTTTTAAAATTTGAAATAGAAAAACAAATCTTAATGTTTTGAAATTGAACGAGTATGTATATGCTCGTTTTTTAAAAGTTTACATAAATTTTGTAATGATATGCCTTCAAAATATTTTAAAGAGAGCGATATCTTTTTGGAATGGTTATTTCAAGGATAATAATCTGGAGACTTCCATAAAACGATAAAAATATATTAAACAAAATTATAAAATATTAAACTACGATGACAAAATATTTACAAGCACTTGAGGTAGATTTCCCAAGCCAAAACAAGAAAGTGGGTGAAGGTTCTTTGAATAATTTCTTGAAAGATGATAATTTGGGAAGTACCATGGGACATTGACACTATAATAAGTAAGATTCTAAAACGCTAAACTGTAGTGGTCAATGCAGATTCCATAAATAGTATGCAGATTCCATATTCCATAAATAGTTATAGAAAATTTCCCAAATAAAAAAAAAGGTGTAATTAATGTTTAGATATTTCTACAACTTAATTTTTGGCATTTCCTATGGTATAGAGCAGCGCTGAGGTTATTTGGACAGGTTCTTAAAATCAAATTCAAGGAGGCTTCGCTCTACATCTTGTAAATTGGTGACAAGAATAAATTTTGCATATGTTGAGTAAATTGGAGGGATCTAGTTACTTCGTTTCAAGTAATAACTTTTGCATAATGTTGATTAAATTGGAGGGATCTAGTTGAATTAACTTTGAACCTTTTTTTTTTCAGAAGAAAAAAACGCTGTATATATTAGATATAACAGTACATTGTTCCAAATTACATTCTTAGCTGTATCATTCCAGCGAGAAATACAAAATACCCCATCCATAAACATAAATTATCCTCTGTAGAGATAGTAATGTTCATGTCAGGCCATATTATGGGTAGATTGTTCATACCCTTACATTATGGACATGTATTCCTGTGTGATAAAACCTTGACCCTGTAAAAGACATATCCAAAATAAATTATACATACAGAAATGAAAAAAAGGTAAAGGATAGTGATGAGGCGTGTCCCATGTCCCAGACAATTTTGCACAGTTCATGAAAAGATTAGGCCCGCAAGACTGTAAAGAAGCGCTGGACTGAGATATGTTCCATATTGTTATAGTGGCTCGATGATAGGCTGTATTGATAGGCTTGCTTGTTATTTAACAGGCTCACATGAACATTGCAGTGGATCATTGACATATTTTTTAATAGGCTCGCTTGTACTGGATATGTGGATCCATGACAGCAAGTTACTTTCCAGGCTCGCTTGTTATTGTGCAGGCTCGCTTGAAGTGGATCATTGAAAACTTTTTTAATAGGCTCGCTTGAACTGGAGATGTGGATACTTGAGAGAGTGTTCCTTTCCAGGCTCGCTTGATAATGTGCAGGCTCTCTTGACTGTTCCATGGCACATTGGATGCATGTATTATTAGGCTCGCTTGTAATCTGAAGATGATCAATCTGGCATGTGGTCATTGTTGATACTGTACCCATCTGTATGTATAATCCTGTAAAAAAAACAGAGCCGTCTCTGTACCCTTTGTCATATTTGTTTCAACTACAATACCGAATGCTATAGCCGATAGTTACTATTGCTGCAAAAAATGAGAACAAGATCAAAATTGAAGGAGAAAAAGTATTATGATAGTTGGTGCTCCTGGATAGTCTGTGATTCATAGTCATGGGATTGGGATAGACGTATCCCAAATCTGCACCCCGTCCCTGTACTGGCTAACATTCATAGCTCAAAAAACAGCATCTATCCCTCTTTTAGAAAGTCCATCTGCCCTTGTATTATTCTCCCTAAAGATATGTTTAATAGGAGGATAGTCCAGGTGCTTCCATAATCGATATGTCCTCTACCTCCATCCCATTAATACCGAGTCGATCATTTCATATTCGTTTGTGATCCATCCAATCACTAGCCTGGAATCCCCATAAAGATTAATATTCTGCAATTGAAGATCAGATGCAGCATGGAGTCCCCCCCATAATGCCATGATTTCAGCTTTTTTGTTGGACCCAGGTCCACCATTCCAAAAGATGTGGATTCTTTCTCTCAGTGAGAGCTTGATCCATACTCCACATCCCGTGTTTCCATTCGCCGATGCACCATCGAATAAAATTGCAGGGATGGAAATATCATGAGGTCTATTTCGATATGATCCATCAAAATCCAATAGAGTAGGAATAGGCCTCACCTAGATCCATTCCATGATTTTAGAATATACATGATGGATAAAAAATGGTCTATTTTCAAAAATCAGGTTGTTTCGCCCTATCCATACCTCCTAGATCAGGTAAAAAGGCAGAGGCTTGTATTTGCTGTTAATCTTGTCCTAGTCCATAAATGTAGTCATGATGTCAGTGGCAGCCCATGTCGGGTCCATAAAAATGCACAAAATAATCTCCATAATCGCTTGACCACTGGGCATAGAAGAAATAAATTATCAATGCTTTCTTCCTCCCTTGTACATAATGCACACCGATTAGGTCCAAGAAATCCCCTCCTGTTGAGGTTATCCCAGGTCAATATTTTATGTTGCCAGACTAGCCAGCCAAATAGAATG
Source organism: Pinus albicaulis (assembly GCA_034641835.2). NCBI lineage: Eukaryota > Viridiplantae > Streptophyta > Pinopsida > Pinales > Pinaceae > Pinus > Pinus albicaulis. The sequence continues at coordinate 556,548,379 of CM076581.1, read as the reverse complement.
ATCTTAGTTGGGATCTGACGCCTCTAGAATGGGAAGAAAGAAATAGCAGTTTGGTCAGCCTGTGCAAGAGTGATAATGTGCTTATATATGTCCTTAACAATGAGAGATTTTTTTTTTGTTGGACCATCCCATATAATGAGATCACCCGTCTGGGAGTGGCAAAAACCAGCACCTCTAAGGGAGTCCCGACATCCCATATAATGAGATCACCCATCTGGGAGTGACAAAAACCAGCACCTATTTTAAGAGAATCTTGAATAGCCTCAAAATCTCTAGCAATGACATCCCAATGAAGTTGCAGACGCTATCAGTTCAGATTGATTTTAGTCTGAGTTCATCTATTTTGCAGCTTTAACTCTATTAGGTGATGGATTTTGAACTGTTCAAATGTAGTGTGCACACTTATCTCTCGCTTAAAATTTATACAGGGCTTTCAAAACCGAGGTTCCTTTTAGCAAAGGGCAATGAACAATCTCAAAATAACAATGAGATTGGTTAAAATAAATTGCACAAGATTTGTTAAAAAAAATATTTCATAACAAAACTAAGTTATGCTTCTACCATGTTCATTACTTTTGGTTACATAAATGAGAAGGGTTTTCTACACCTTCGGCACACTTCATCTCTGTAGCTGCTTCTGTTATATATTTCAAAATAAATTTTAAAATTAAATATTGAGTTGCAAATGTAAATGTTTAGATTTTTCTTAATAAAAAATTATTTTAAAGAACATGAGTGGGTACATTTTCAAGACGATTAATGTCATTCTCAAGTGGATAGGGCTAATTCGGCATTCATTCTGTATTTTTTTCTCTATACTACTCTTTACTATATTACTTCTTTACAACGTTTCTTTTGCAACTTGTGGTGCAATTGCTAGTTATGTGTTTTAAAATTAAGATTTTAGTGTTATGTGGAGTGGTGGAAAACATAAATCATTTGAAATATGGTTAAGAGAATCAAAAGTAATATCATAAATAATATGCATTTATGTTTCATAATTATGATATTTGTCACACATACAAAATAGAATAGAAAGCAATAATTTTCTTATAAAAAATTATATAGTTAAAATATATAAAATTGATTTTATGAAAATATGCCTTTAATTATATATATAATTATTGTATATAAAACTTTATTGTAATCATAGACACTGAAAGAAATATTTAAAAAAAAAATCAATAATAATTTTTAGAAATTTAATATTAGATTTATTAAACCAAATATAAAGCTAAGTCAATATAATGCATATATATTATATTTAACATAATCTAAAAAACATTATATTCTAATAATATGATAGTTAAAAAAAATAAGATACAAATAACACATCAAAATAAATATATATATATATATATATTAATTATTTTTTTTTTATGTAATTTTATGAAAATCATATAGTAAAATGATAATAAATAACTTTTCTTAAGGTGTTTCTCATGGTGGGGGTGTACGCGATTGATCTACTAACTCTCAAAATAGTGTATTGTGAATAAGGTAATAATTTTGGTTTTGAACATGTATTTGACAAAACAATTTATTCTTACCGTTCTAAACTTTGAATTTGATAATATATTACAATTCTAGATGGATATCTTTAAAGAAATAATGTCTTGTAGTTTAAGTTCCATGTGCCAAGTGCCTTCACTCTATGTCATTGAGTTTGATTGATATGTAAATATTTTACCTTATATTTATACATGGAATTACACAGGTTTATGTTCAATTTTCCCATTTGGTAGTATGTGACATTGAAGATGTTTATATTCAATTTTTTCATTTAATAATATGTAATATTTTTGTAATTTTATATATACTTACATATATTCATGATCTGATATAACATATTATTGTAAATCATAATATTCATTAATATCACAATTCTGATACACATAGATAACATATATAACTATATATAACTATATCATATATTGATACAGTGTTAAAATGATTTAAAATTATAAATTATAAATTATATATATATATATATATATATATATATATATATATATATATATATATAAACAAAACTCATTATTCCTCGTTTTCTTCTTTATTTAGGACTCCTCATGGAATCTAAGCCTTTTTATCATCTATATGTCAATACATAGCCTTAATAATTATGTTTTGATCTTATGAAAGTGCAAGTAATTGTCACTAAAAGGCATAATTGAAGTGAACTGTTATTGCTTACCACTATGAGGTATAATTGAAGTGAAGTGTAATTTCTTGCTAAAGGAGGTATAATTATTGTGTGATTGTTATTGATATTATGAAAGGTTAAATACTTCATAGTTAGTATTATTATCTTATTATTTTTAAAGTTAAGTGATTTTTTTTAGTTATATAATAAAGATATTTTTAATTATATAATAAATAATTTTGTGGGATAAATGTCATAGTTTTTCTTTATGTGATAGAGATTTTAAATATTTTAAAAAACATAAATTTATTGAAATATGGATAATCTTATTATTAAGGGAAATTTTAGAATTAATATTGATGTAACATACTTATTCAACTTTACGTAAATATATATGGTAAATTTATTTTTACTTTAATTGTTTAATCAAGAAAATAAAGAATTGGTTTGATGTAAAATGGATTCTTGAATGAGTATTAGTTATTTATTTTAGGTCTCTGGAGAGTCTGGGGTTACCATCCGGAAATATCTTCTTGGGATTTGTCTAATGGATGAAGTGAGGGGTGGCAAGGCCATTGGGCGGCCACACAACCCTCCTCGTGTGTGTGAAAGGCAGGTTGGTAAGGCAACGAGCATGCGATAGTTTGACGCTCGTGGTGTGAGTTGTAGAACTTATGATCCCCCATGGGAAATGCAGTTTAACAATTCTGTGTGCAGACATTTGGTTATTATGTTGGGTTCTATTAGTCGGGTCTGTGCGAATGGGGTGGTGGAACCAATCTCAGGCTGCGTCCTCACCTACCGATTTGATGGAGCGTGAAGTTGGGATGAATTACACGATTCGCTAGGAAGTGAAAGAGGTGAAGCCAAGGGCTTTGTTGATCTAATCATAGACTAGATACATTAAAAAAAACATGTGACCTGTGTGAAGCAAATAATCATGAGCACTCAGCTGTGCAAGTGGGCGTTGGGCTATGCAAGAGGGTCAACGAAGGATAAAAGATAAGTCATCTTGAAAGAAGGATAGTTTTAACATTATTATTTTATCATGTTCCTAAAATTAAATAAAATAAAAGTACTGTAAAATATTTTTCATACTAGTTTTTTTTACCATATTCTTGAAAGAAAATAAGAGTATTCAATATTTTGCATACTAATCTTTTACTTAGGTTTTTGAAAGAAAACAAAAGATTGTATGAAAAAAGCCACTTTTACTCTTAGACATATACCATGGTAAAAGACAAACTTACAATGTAAGTTCTTGAAAAGATTTATATTATGTTAATATTTTAGAAATATATTATTCTTAGAGATATACCATGGTAAAAGACAAACTTAGATGTCAGCAGTAGTAAAACATAAATAAGTAAATTTTCTTGTCTTTATATATATGCATCTTATTTAAGAAAAGATAGGATGCTTGTTTTCTTTTAAAATGGATTTTGTACCGTTGTGTTGAATGATAAGAAATCCAAGTTCTTTTCTTGGAAATGAATATGGATTAAAGAGGGTAACTCTTGAAATATTTTCATGTGTAGTGAAGAAGAAAAGAGTGTGTTAAATGATAATAAATCCAAGTTCTTTTCTTGAAAATAAATATAGATTAAAGAGGGTAACTATTGAAATATTTTCATGTATACTGAAGAAGAAAAGAGAAAATCTTCTCACATTAATATTCTTTGAAGATTTTTATGAATATGTATGTATATATTAACGATGTTCTCAGTATGTATAAATATATTACCATGGTGTTTGAAAATATTAGTTATTTAATAAAACCATGGATGGATTACCATGGTGCTGGTAATGATCAGTTATTTAATAAATCCATGAATAGATTACCATGGTGTTTGAAAAGATTAATTATTTAAAAAATCCATGGGTATATTACCATGGTGTTGGTAAAGATTAGTTATTTAATAAATCCATGGGTAGATTCCCATAGTGTTGGTAAATATTAGTTATTTAATAAATTCATGGATAAAAGAACTATTCAGTTATATTTCTTTAGAAGAAAACACTGTGATATTACTTTTATGTTATCATGATTATGATTTTAGTTTATTTCGGAATAAGATCGTGTATATGCATGCAATATTTGTATTAGATTTCATGATAACAATTTTTGTTATCCTACATTGATTCTTTGGCAAAGAAGATGGATTACATGCATAAAATCCATATTAATGTGTTTGTTTCCTTGGAATATATATGTGGGTAATGTTTGTATAATATTTGGAAAAGAATACATGTATTTTTGTGTTCATTACCTAAGTTTTATGAAAAATGGAACATGTTTTTCATCCCTTATTATGCTAAAATTCTCTGGAAAAGGAAAAGTGTGTTTGAATGCTTGATTGTGTTAAGAATTCCTTTGGGAAGAATCTTTTGGAAGCTACGTGCTCCGTTGTGTTAAGCATTCCTTTGGGAAGACTCTTTTGGAATCTATATGAATTTGAATGCATGGGAGCAACATTTGTTATGTTAAATTTAATTCCATGCAACAAAAGTAATAGGTTAAGGGTTAGTTACTTTGGTTAAATTTATGTAAATCGCATGCATGAATATTGTAACTGATGTATCAGTTTCTTTTAAAGAAAATCATGGGAGATGTAGCTATTGTCTTGCAGGAATGTGTGCTTATGTGAGCAAGACATTAGTTAATGTGATGACTTATAACTAGAAAATATGCAATAAGTATTGTTAAACGAAGGATGTTAAGGTATTTTACTTTCATGTCATGAATATACACTAGTAGATGGAGAAGCTTCTCTTGCATATATTTATGAAATGGTTGATTAATACTTTATGAATATTGACATCAATGTATGTTGAAGACATCATTAACAAGGAATGATGGTGGCATGTACAAAGGAAATATTACGCTTAACCTGGTGGCATGTAAATTATTATGGTTCATGTAGATGAGTGCGAGCTGCAAGATGATCTAATGTACGATGGTCCATTGTAGGTACATCCATGCCACCAAGATACGAAGATATGAAGATTAGTGGGCAAATGCTATCATATTTATTGTAATGGTTTTAAGCTAGATATTTGTATATTTCCTTATAAGATTTATAAACGATGGTTAAGGGATGGTCTCCCTTATAAGCCATTGAGTGAGGGCTGAACAACCTCATGAGTGTTTAATAATAAAATTAGACGTTTGCTAGTTTTCACCCTACGGGGTTTCCAGGGTATATTGGTGTTCAATCATGTGATTGATTATTGTGTCAAATTGATGATGTTGATTCCTTTCATGTTGTGATTTTCATAATGTCAAGTATGTGATGACTACATGGGTAATGAAATGAATGGAAGGTTACATCATAAAGTTTTATGTTAATGTACCATAATGGAGGTTTTCAATGGTTAAGCAACTTACCATTCTTGTACTAAGGTTTCACTATGAACGGGTGAGAATTTTATGTAATGATGAGTAAGATATATTTAATACTGATTTGGATAGTTACTCGTGGGTAACTTGTATAAAAAATTTTAACTCCTGCATTTCCATCTGAAGTTATTGGTGTATGTTACAAGTGGTATCAGAGCTAAAGGTTGCAGCACTGGCGCCTTTGGGATTTTTTAAGCGAAAAGAAAATTGAGGTATACTACTATTGGACATCAGTTAAGGTATGATTCTAGAAATATACATATTGATTAATATATGATTCTAGAAATCTACATATTGAATGATATATGCAGTAGTCTAACTTGACATGATATGTGTGATTCATGTCTATAACTACATTAAAGAGTAATGAGTAATAAATGTTGTTGCAAAATGGTTTTTGTAACATTGGAATCCTGTTGAGAATGAAAGACAATAAAACCTTTGTTGTACTTATGAACAACTTGGGTACTTTCTAGTGAAAGTGAGAAGACAATAAAACCTTTGTTGCATTTATGAACAACCTGAGTACTCACTATTGAAAGTGAGAGTCATTTATTAACAGTTGTTATATGACATATTACTCATACATTTAGTGAGCATAACTAAAGTTACCATGCACTACTTGAAAAAGATGAATGTGTATAGTGATGGTGTGTGAAATTAATACATGAATGCAAAAGGTGAGGAAGATGATAGAGTGTTTTAAAATTAAATTGAATGAAGCCTTTTAGATGTTAAAAAATACTTAATGGGTCAAGTAGTGAGACTTGACTATAATGAATAGTTAATTGAGTCATTTTTGAATGAGTCGTCATGGATGCATTAAGATTATTAATGGTATTGAATGACTAGTTTTTGAATGAATCGTGTCGTGGATGCATTAATATTATTAATAACATTGATTAGTTATGAATGACTAACTAATGAAAGTTATATGCACGAATCGATTTTGACTAAATCTATTTTAAAGTTGTGAACAAGTGATTATGGTATTAATTCATGTGTCAGACTGTTGGTAACAGTACACTATTGGAATTGGAAAATGTTGGACGGTTACTTGTGGGACTGTTACCCTAAGCGTTATTGTTACATACGCATTAATGAATATTTATATATACTTGTATGCATGACAAAATTGTATGCAGGAAATTAAAATGATTGCGTAAGATAATACGTTCTTAAGAAATGCATATTTACGATTAGCATTATTGCTTATAGTAAGCATGGGTAGCTTAATGGCAACAAAAAACCTGTGAAAGTAAAGCATCGCAAACATTGCAATATGAATTGCAACAGTATTTGATAAAATATCATGTTATAATGTGGATGATTTTGTTATTTGGGAAATAATAACATATAACACATGTATGTTATTCATGTTCCCTGTTAATCTAGATATCATTGGAACTAGGTGGAGGGCCAAGTATGATTGATGGTGTACTTAAAGTTTTTTTTTATTTATGCATAATGTGTACATAGTTCATTATGTAATTTACTATGGGAAACAATACTAACAGAGAAATTTAACATGCCAGACAGTTGTGAACAATTGTGAAAGGCTAGAAGGCCTGGGTTGATGGTAATTGCCTACCCGGAGGGGTTGATGGCACTTACCTGCCCGGATTTCCTCTCCCTAGAGATATATGATCTTAGTAGGGAAGAGAGTTGGCCAAGATGGTGAAGGGGAAAAACCTGAGGCAACTCTATTGATTTTGGAGCCTATTAGAGGTGACCCAAAATTACTTATAGACAGGACGATGTCAGAGGAATAGGCATGATGTTGCCAAGAGGAATCCATACTGGACCTGTAATGGTGTTTTGTCAAATGATTGTCTAGATGTGAAAATGAATCGATTTGGCTGTGGAAACCAACTCCCATGGGTTGGGAGGAGCATTTTGTTTACCATTGTGGTTCTCATAGCGGAACAAGTTAAGTGAAAATTTATGTGTTATATTAAAATGAATTCTTATATGATTGTGTAAATATCTTATGTAGATATTAAGAGGAAAGGAGCTTAGCGCTCAGAAAATGAATTACTGAATGTATAAGTTCATTTAATATATTACTAATCTGTTTGAATGTCTTAGCAGAGGCTAGGATATACCCATGGTGCATTGATTGACCATTGGTATGATTAGAGAGCTAGGTGCTCTCTGAGTACTTTTTGAAGTACTGTGTGGATGTCTTTAGCAGGAGCTAAGATAATGTGCACGTGATGCATTGATTAGAGGGTTGGTGCTCTCTGAGTACTTTTGGAAGTACTCTAATTAAAACATCTCTTGATATTGCACGAATGTTTGATAGTTGCAAGAATTTCATTTGATTGAAACTATGTGACTAATGTGATTGAATTTGTTAGTCATACATTACAGGCTCTTTCCATGGAGTGTTGATGGGCTGTTCAACCATTATCAGAGAGCTTGTGTAAAATTCAGCACTACTTCCAATATTAATTGGTAAGTAATGGTAAGTTGGTATAGATTTTTTTTTTGATATCTTTATGAATTTGAATAATGGATAAGTAATTAAAAATGGGGACGGAACATTATTTGAGCTATACATACTTATGACTATGAATAAAAACATTATTTTTTCAATTAATGGCATTCAAGAAAACGGAAGTGTTTCATTGTGAAGGGGAAGGACCCCCTTTGGGTTGTTTATATTATTATATCATGAGTATAAGTTTAATTTTCAGTGAGAGAAGCACACCGAGGATGGTGTTCTCTTAAGGGGGGGAGTATGTAACAGACCTACTCAAACTTACGTAAATACATATGGTAAATCTATTTTTACTTTAATTGTTTAATCAAGAAAATAAAAAATCAGTTTGATGTAAAATAGATTCTTGAATGAGTATTCGTTATTTATTTTAGATCTCTGGAGAGTCTGGGGGTTACCATCCCGAAATATCTTCTTGAGATCTATCTAATGGATGAAGTGAGGGGTGGCAGGGCCATTGGGCAGCCGCACAACCCTCCTCGTGTGTGTGAAAGGTGGGGTGGTAAGGCAACGAGCATGCGATAATTTGACACTTGTGGTGTGAGTTGCAGAACTTATGATCCCCCATGGGAAATTCAGTTTAACAATTATGTGTGCAGACATTTGGTTATTAAGTTGGGTTATATGAGTCGGGTTTGTGCAAACGGGGTGGTGGAACCAATCGTAGGCTGTGTCCTCACCTACCAGGTTGATGGAGCGCGAAGTTGGGATGAACTACATGATTCGCCAGGCAGTGAAAGGGGTGAAGCCAAGGGCTTTGTTGATCTAATAATAGACTAGAGACATTAAAAAAAAACTCATGACCTGTGTGAAGAAAATAATCCTGAGCAACAAATAATCGTGAGCACTCAGCTGTGCAAGTGGGCGTTGGGTTGTGCAAGAGGGTCAACATATGATAAAAGATAAGTCATCTTGAAAGAAAGATATTTTTTACATTATTGTTTTATCATGTTCCTCAAATGAAATAAAATAAAAGTACTGTAAAATATTTTTCATACTAGTTTTTTTTACCATATTCTTGAAAGAAAATAAAAGAGTATTCAATATTTTCCATACTAATATTTACTTAGGTTTTTGAAAGAAAATAGAAAATAGCCACTTTTACTCTTAGATATATACCATGGTAAAAGACAAACTTACAATGTAAGTTCTTGAAAAGATTTCTAGTATGTTAATATTTTAGAAATATATTATTCTTAGTGATATACCATGGTAAAAGAAAAACTTAATATGCTAGTTTTGCTGAGAAGAACCCATGTGAGTTTTTATAAAGATTTCTATTATGTATCTTGAAAGATATCAGCAGTAGTAAAACATAAATAAGTAAATTTTCTTGTCTTTATATATATGCATATTATTTAAGAAAAGATAGGACACTTGTTTTCTTTAAAAAAAAACAATTAAGAGAAGTTCTTTTCTTGGAAATGAATATGGATTAAAGAGGGTAACTCTTGAAATATTTTCATGTGTAGAAAAGAAGAAAAGCGTGTGTTAAATGATAAGAAATCCAAGTTCTTTTCTTGAAAATAAATATAGATTAAAGAGGGTAACTCTTGAAATATTTTTATGTTTAGTGAAGAATAAAAGAGAAAAGTTTCTCACTTTAATATTCTTGGAAGATTTTTATGAATATGTATGTATACATTAACCATGTTGTGAGTATGTATATATAGATTACCATGATGTTTGAAAATATTACTTATTTAATAAAACCATGGGTAGATTACCATGGTGTTGGTAAAGATTAGTTATTTAATAAATCTAGATTACCATGGTGTTTGAAAAGATTAATTATTTAATAAATCCATGGGTAGATTACCATGGTGTTGGTAAAGATTAGTTATTTAATAAATCCATGGGTAGATTACCATAGTATTGGTAAAGATTAGTTATTTAATAAATCCATGGATAAAAGAACTATTCAGTTATATTCCTTTAGAAGAAAACATTGTGTGATTACTTTTATGTTATCATGATTATGATGTTAGTTTCTTTCAGAATAAGATCATGTATATGCATGCAATATTTGTATTAGATTTCATTGGAAATAATATACATTTGTATATGGGAAATGATAACAAGTTTTGTTATCCTACATTGATTCTTTGGCAAAGAAGATGGATTGCATGCATAAAACCCATATTTAATGTGTTTTTTTCCTTGGAATATATATGTGGGTAATGTTTCTATAATACTTGGAAAATAATACATGTATTTGTGTGTTCATTACCTAAGTTTTATGAAAACTAAAACATGTTTTTCATGCCTTATTATGCTAAAATTCCTTCGAAAAGGAAAAGTGTGTTTGAACGCTTGATTGTGTTAAAAATTCCTTTGGGAAGACTCTTTTGGAAGTTATGTGCTCTGTTGTGTTAAGCATTCTTTTGGGAAGACTCTTTTGGAATCTATATGCATTTGAATGCATGGGAGCAACATTTATTATGTTAACTTTCTTTCCATGCATCAGAAGTAATAACTTAAGGGTTACTTATTTTGATTAGATTTATGTAAATCGTATGCAAAAATATCGTAACTGATTTATCAGTTTCTTTTAAAGAAAAGCTTGGGAGATGTAGCTATTGTCTTACAGGAATGTGTGCTTATACGAGGGAAACATTAGTTAACATGATGCCTTATAACTAGCACATATGTAGTAAGTATTGTTAAAGGGAGGATGTCAAGGTATTTTACTTTCATGTCATGAATGCACATGAGTAGATGGAGAAGCTTCTCTAGTATAGATTTATGAAATGGTTGATTAATACTTTATGAATCTTGACATCAATGTATGTTGAAGGCATCATTAACAAGGAATGATGGTGACATGTACAAAGGAAATATTATGCTTAACCTGGTGGCAAGTAAATGATTATGGTTCATGCAGATGAGTGCAAGCTGCATGATGATCTAATGTACGATGGTCCATTGTAGGTACATCCATCCGCAAAGATATGAAGATATGAATATTAGTGGGTAAATGTTATCATATTTATTATGATGGATTTAAGCTAGAGATTTGTATATTTCCTTGTAATATTTATAAACGATGGTTAAGGGATGGTCTCCCTTATAAGCTATTGAGTGAGGGCTAAAACCCTCACGAGCATAAAATTAAACGTTTGTTGGTTTTCACCCTACGGAGTTTCTACGGTATATTGGTGTTCAATCATGTGATTGATTATTGTGTCAAATTGATGATGTTGATTCCATTAAACGTTTGTTGGTTTTCACCCTACGGAGTTTCTACGGTATATTGGTGTTCAATCATGTGATTGATTATTGTGTCAAATTGATGATGTTGATTCCATTAAACTTTTGTTGGTTTTCACCCTACGGAGTTTCTACGGTATATTGGTGTTCAATCATGTGATTGATTATTGTGTCAAATTGATGATGTTGATTCCTTTCTTGGTGTGATGTTCATAATGTCAAGTATGTAATTACTACATGGGTAAGGAAATGAATGGAAGGTTACATCATACTGTTTTATATTAATGTAGCATAATGTAGGTTGTTAATGGTTAAGCAACTTACTATTCTTATACTAAGGTTTTACTAGGAACAGGTGAGCATTCTATGTAATGATGAGTAAGAAATATTTAATAGTGATTTGGATAGTTACTTGTGGATAACTTGTATAAATTTTTTTAACTCCTGCATTTCTATGTGAAGATATCCGTGTATGTTACAATTGATGAGTATTTTTCAAAAAAAAACTTTAATCAATTTACATTTTTTTTAGAAATAATTCACCTGAATTTTATACTATAAGATTATGTTATTTTAAAAATGGTCAAATTGTTAAACCAATTATATAAAATTATTAGAAATTTTGAATTTTTTTATGAAATATTATTAAACATTTTATAATTTACATGCTATCCAAATTTACAAAGTTTCTAAACTTCAAGAAACTTTCCATCATCAAAATTTTCTTTGTTTACCCTATATCATAAATATTGTAACTTAATATAAATAATATTATTTCATAATTTGTTTATAAATAATTTGATATTATTATTATTATTTTAATTTAAAATGATAAATTTTTTTATAATTTAATTATTAATTAGTAGTGAAACTAATTATCATTTATTATTATTATTATTATTAAATATAAATTAATTATTATGATTATTAAATTTATAAAGATATATTTTTAAAAAAAATTTAGATTATTATTTTTTGATTAAATTATAAGAAAATAATCTTTAATCATTAACCAATTTTTTTTTCTTACTTTAAAATCAGAAAAACAATTCCAATTTAAATAAAAGATTAAAAAAAAAATTAATATATCATAATATTAACTTGTCATTATGAAATTGCTAAAATTATAGCAATAAACTTATATAAATAATAACTTTGTATTTTCATTTGATGATGAACTACACTCATGAACTACACTTATACTTAGTAGTTCCAAAAAAATAGGCTCTATACATTTAGATGTGATTTTCTTGAAAAATTTGGTTGAAAAATAATAAATAAGGTTTATTAAAATTATAATTTATATAATTTTTTTATTATTTAAAACAAATTATATAATAAAAATTTTGTGATTTATGGTTATATCTTTTATTTAATTAAAATTTTGATTAGTTTTAACAAATATAAATAAATCGAAAAAATAAAATAATCAATTTTGCCGTAAAATAATAGAAAATCAGAGTAACAAGAAATTTTTAAAAGTACAAGTTACAACTATTAAGTTTCAAAATTTTGGAAAATAAAGATATTGACGATGTTGAATCAATTTTCCCTGATTATTCAAAAAAATAAAAATAAAATCTCCCAATTATGTTAATGCTTTTGATGATGTTGAATCAATTTTCTCTAATGATTCAAAAAATAAAAGAAGTCTCCCAATAATGTTAATGCTTTTATTTATGTTTTTTTGTTGAGAAAAATATGGTTAAATTCGGTAAAATTTCAATCCTAAATGACCTTTATAGGCATTTTTATCGAATTTGTCACCTTAAAACGACCAAGTCACCATTGGTAGCGTACTTTGAGCGGCGTCCTTCATCGAGCACTTTGGGATGACAGCACGAACTTGGCCCGTTATAAGAGGTTATCATTTTGGGGGCAGAGATTGAAATACAGGTGTCAAGATTCTAAATTTTTCCAAACAAGCCCTGCTGTGTTCTGCATTATTATCATTGAGATTCGTACACGTGGTAATTTCGGAAGGGCGTTTCTGCAGACTAGGTACCCAATAATGTAATGACACGTGTCCATACCGCCACCGTTACCCGGTCTGGGGCAGGCAGACCAATGCGTGTCAGCAATTGACGCTGCCCGGGATTAAGCCCAACGGCCCTTCCTGTTCTTTGCATTTCGTCAATTTCTTTTTCTCGTTGCCATAATGAGAGCGCTTTTTGTGATTGTGGCAGCTATTGTAAACCCTATTTCGCCATCTGTTAAAGAGAAGCATAGATTTTGGACTGCTGGGATTTCCTTGTAGACTTTAACTTAATTTCTTGAAGCCAAAATATGGCCGAGCAATCCTCTGTGCAACACATGCCGATACAATATTATGGTGCAACGCCTTGTCCCCCTGCGCAGATTCTGCGACCCCTTGACACATTTCAGCGGCCTCCCACTTCTCTGTATGCTAATGCACCTGCTTTATCTTTCTCTGCTCCTCTGAATCAATTGGCGTACCACCAGCGAAAGCAGCAAGAGGAAGTTGAGATTTGCTGCGCCAACCAGGGATTCGAACCAGCTGTCAATTTCAGAAATCACAGCCTCCCTCTCGCAAGAATAAAGAAAATAATGAAATTGGATGAGCATGTGAGGATGATATCTGGGGAGGCCCCGGTGGTTTTTGCCAAGGCGTGCGAGATGTTCATCAGTGAACTTACTCTCAGGGCCTGGAATCACACTGAAGCAACCAAGAGACGGACCCTGCAGAAAAGCGATATAGCTGCGGTAATTACCAGAACTGATATATTCGATTTTCTGATCGATATTCTGCCTAGGGACGTTTTGAAGGAGGATCAGGTTATTACTATTGGAACCCCTATGTCTTCTATCTCAGTTGGAAGCAGCAGTTATAATGCTGGTGGTGTTGCTAATTCTTTCCACCGTTATTATTCACCCAACCTTCACTCTGCGCCTCATGGAGTTACTGCTGGGAAACCCATGCATCCAGCTACTTATATGCAGCAGCCATTGTCTCCTGTGGCCTATGTGCACAACCCGTTGCAAGGGGAACACATGTCAAGGTCACGCAATTCTAGTTAAGAGCATAGCCTCATCAGGTGTGCTTTTCATGAATTATATGCGGTCCTTTATTCTGCACTGCAAATATAGTGTCCTTCTGCAATAAAGGAGCAGATATAAAAACACTCAAAGCTTTATATTTGTTTCAGTTAGGTTTTCCGTACTATTCCTGTAACTGAATACACTTGCTATGATATATGAAATATTTTATTGCTTTCACTGAACGGCTAGTTGTAATGTTAACTTTGTCTAAGTTAGGTTTTCCGTACTATTCCTGTAATGAATACACTTGCGATGATATATGAAATATTTTATTGCCTTCACTCAACATCTAGTTGTAATTTAAACTGTCTCAGTTAGGTTAGGTTTTCTGTACTATTCCTGTAACTAAATACACTTGCTATGATATATGAAATAATTTATTGTTTTTACTGAACGTTTAGTGTAGCTGTAAATTTAACTTTGTCTTAGTTAGCTATTTTGTACCATTCTTGTAATTGAATACACTTGTTACTATCATATTTTAATTTTGTGGGGTTACTATTTTTTTACTATTTTAATTTATTTTAGAGTGTAAAAATTAATGCCTAATTATTTTATTGTTTAAATTGTATTTTTGAATGTTATATAAATTACATGTGTATGGACTTATTTTATCTTATTATCTTAACCATTTTCTATACTATTTTAACTTAGAATGCAAAAATTAATGTGTAATTATTTTATTGTTTAAATTGTATTTTTGAATATTATATAGATTACATAACATGTATATTGAGTCATTTTATCTTATCAAGCTACATTAAATCAGATTTTTTATTATTATGGATTTTTTATTATTAATATATTTTTAAATATATGTGAATATTAATTCATACTAAAATATTTTACTCATAACTCACATGTTACATCTAATTCTATATGCCATTAGAATATTTTCTTTTTAATTTTTTTATATAGATATTTATGAACTTAATATTTTACTTATATGTATTAGAAATTACTTTTTATTTAAAGAATATTTTATTTTTATTTTAAGACTTATATTTTTACTTTATTTTTATTTTAGATAAGTGTATCTCCTTAAAATTATATAAAATTATTTTATTTAACATAGACATAGAAATTTAAAGTTGAACTCATATATTGAATGGATAAATGAAAAGCTCGAGAAGAAAGTAAAATAATTGGTAGAAACAATGAAGTGATAAATAGAAAATGGAAAATCATACTTAATTTTTCATTAATTCTATGTGAAAAGTATAAAAATGTTAAATACAATTGATGAAAAAGTAGAAAATAAAGAAAAAAACATTTAAAAAAAAAGAAAAATAAGCTTAAAAAAATTGTAAAAAAAAAGTGAAAAAAAAAAAATACAATCCTTCCATATTTACCTAGAATGCACAAACCTTGATTGAGATAAGCATGGGAAGAACATTTCCAAAGTACCTCGCTCATTCCAAAATAATAAAGGATCATCTTCATGGTTTTGAATTACACACCGAATGGATAGGTTCAATATTCTCGTAGATGATTGCATATAATGGTGGATGACTTGGTATAGAAGGTAAAGGAATTATAAATTCCATAAATGCTATGGTAATGCACTATGTAGGATGGATTACACATTTAATTTAGGTTGACAAGTGAGCTTTTTTTTGGTAGTTCTGAATTAGCATCAAATGGATAGGTTTAATTTCATTGGAAACAATGACATAAAATGGTGGATGACTTGTTAAAGAAGGTTAAAGAATTATAAATCCCATCAAGGCTATAAAAGTTATTGTAAGGTATTGTCTACGATGGATTTTTGGAAAGAAAATATTAGGTATAATATGGATTATATATTTTAATAGTGAGAAAATTGTTGATGTAATGTTTTTCTTTTTTTTCATATTATCTTTCAATTTTTTTCTTTGACAAAAACTAGCAACTAAAAAGGATAACATATTTCATGTGTTTTTTTTATGTCTTTTATTTTTAATGGTGAGATTTATCTTTTTGATTTAATGTTGGGAAATTTATTTTTTTTTGTTAAAATAAGCTAATTACTTCTGCATGAGGAGTTGGATAAATTTAGAAAGTCAAATTGTAGAAATTTGAATAACTGAGATATTATTCACCGAGATTCTCTTGATCACACACTATTTTAGCTTCATGCATAATACAAAATCTCTTCTACCATTGATCATCACATGCGGAAATAAAATCAATTGCATGCATACATTAAAACCACAAGCAATCACACATATGAACACAATATTTAATGGGAAAGCTTAAAGCTGAAAACCCCAACTATCTGTATATTATATGTCATGGAGATCATGTAACAATCATAGTACAAAGCTCTTTGCAAGCTCTCAGCACTACCTCACTTGCTACACACTATCAAGCTAGATCTAGCAAAGCTCATGCTCCAACCCTTAGCCACTTGATAGCCAGCCTCTATTGCTTGTTTCAATGCTATGGGATGGCCTCTTTATATAGATAAACCACCAGCCTAAACTGCACAATCCTCATGGGCTTACTCCACCTATCTGTGTGTTGCAAATAGCAACAGTATAGTCACAACTGATAGTTAACTTGCTCTTTCACCTATTCCTGCACTGGTCTCCACTGAAACTGTCCATGCACTGAAGTTAACTGATGTATTCTTTAGTTGATTAATGAGTATTTAATTAGTGAATTAATTAATAATTAATTCACACCACTCTCACTAATTGTATCAATTAGTTAACTTGGATACAAAAATCTCAACTATGTTTAGATTAGTTAAACTGAATACAACTCCACTAACTTCCTCAATCAACTCCACCAAACTCTGTCACATGAGTTCTAACTGAAGTCTCCATGCAATAGCTTCACTTAAACCATAGGAAAAGCGTAATTCCTTCTGTCAGCTGCATGTGCCACTTCTAGGCATCAAACTGAAGTGCTCCAAGAGAATAAGATAATGTTTAGAGTCTAAATATTATTAAGAGCTAATAATATTTGACATCCCTATTTTTAGACTGGCAATCTAAAAATAGATTCCGCTCAGTATGTCTAAAAATCGAAGTCCATCTATTTTTCCAACTTGACCAACCCTCCACAAATAGCATCCTGCAACTCATAGAATATGATCGACATCTCTAAAAATAGACATAGTCTAAAAATAGACTTTGCGCCAAAAATAGCCAAAATAACCAAAATAGCCTGGAATCCCACTTAGTGACGGCGACTCCTTTCCACTAAGCTCATCATCTTGTTGCAATCTCAACACAAATTGAGTTAAATCAGTGAAATTTAAATATGTAATTACATATAAAGATATTTTAGACTAGTTCCTATACTTCCCCAAATTCATTGTAATAAAATCATGTCAATCAAATTTTTGTGATCAATAAAAAAAACCACAAATCATATTGTGAATTATACGAGAGAGAAAAGAGAAATATTTTTTTTTTTGGTTTGTCATAGTTGAAGCTATAATGCACCTTACATATTGTATACAAGCCGTTATAAAGCTGGGCTCATAGATAGCCGCTTTACAGGTTCTAAACTTACCCTGGTTTGAAAGCACACGAATTCCCTTTTCATTGGTAGCGTTAAAGTACTAACATGAGAGATCATTCTCGTCAAAGGCCTTCGATCATTTATGTGAGGTTGATATAAACGAGTCCATAAAGTAATTTTTGTAACGTGAGTGGTTTGAAAAGATTATAAAAAGTCTTTTTATATAAAAAATTAATGAAGATTAATAAAATGGATAAAAGAGAAGAGACAAATATTGTTGCTGTGTTTAGAGAGGTTCAGGTCGCAGCTGATGAACATAGAATTCTAGCAGAAGACAAAGAAGAAATCAAGTTTGACTGGTGTAACATGGATCTGCTACCACCTCCTAAGTTTAATTATTCCCTAGCTTTGAGTTTTACTCAGAAAGTAATGGATGAGAAGTGTTTGTGCAAGGTATTAAAAGCTACAACTTTCAAGGAAGCATGGAAGATCTTGAAAGAAGACTTTCGTGCAACGGGTAGTGACATGCAGCAGCAAGATGTGTCACAGTTTGTTGAGTTAGCCGCAAATCTGATAGTAGATGAGCATGACTTTGAGAGGAAAACTGAGCTTGGAGAATTCTCCTCAAAAGTGGATGATGGTTGTGAAGACCATAAAATTGAACCCCATTATGAAAGCATGCATATGGATGAAGAAGATGAAACAAATATTATAGAGAGATAAGCATAAGCCTTTATCTCTGAAGTAGAGCAAGAGCATATAAATGCTCAAGGAATCCATTATAATGTGGATGGAGTAGATGATGGTGAACCTCACTGTGACGAAACACATGTGGATGATGACTGCAAAGTGAGATATGCATTGATGAATCCAGTCATATTTAATGAATTTGGTGAAGATGAAATTGTCAATGAAATTGACAATGTGCACATGCATGCTCGGATATCCCACCATAGTGTGGATGAACATTATGTTGATGTTATTTGTGGTTTCTTTTTTGAAACAAGAATTGGTTGTTGTAATATGGTAAGCACCATGTTTGATGAAGAATTCAAGGTTGAAGCTACCATTGTAGCAGTAAGTTATGAAGTAGTTGGAACTTCTCATTAAGTAGTGTGCAGAAAAGAAACAACTCAGTTTGAATTAGATAAATCTATCAATAGAGAATAAAATGGTTTGGTGGATCCAACAATTGGAATTTTTGAAATTAAATTTAATGAAGAACCATTAACTGATGATGAGTGGTTACAAATGATGCAACATAAATAACATATTGATAGGTTTTTATTTGATGAGAGAAACCTACTTCCGTTTGGAAGCCAAGTGGAAGAAAATATGTTTGCAACAACATATATTGGTAAAGGGGCAGAAAATAATAATTATGATGCAATGACAGACAAAAGAATGCAGAGAAGGAAGAGGTATAGAAGGAGTATTTCAGTGAGGAGCATAACAAAGATGTTTTTAACATTTTTTTTGAATATTCAGGTGCTCAAAATAGCATGGGAGTAGAATTTGAAAACAAGGTTGTTAAGAAGGTTGTTAATAAGGTTAATAAGCAGGAGCTGGAATAAAAGAATTGAATGAAATGGTGAATAATGATCTTCAGTGTGCAGATTATAGGAAGAAAGCAACAGTACCTACTGATGAATGTGAAGAGAATGATATGGAAGTTTCCGAAAACAAGGAAGAATGCATTAAAACCATTTTTCACAATGGAGTCAAGAAGAGATAAGATTCTGCTATTAAGAAATATGGCAGAAAGAAATTTGGGAATATGAAGCGAAAGAAGCAAAGCAAAGAAGAAAGTTTGAAGATGTAATGTTGTGGAAACAATCCATGGTTGAACGAATATTTGAAGAGGAAGGTGTAGAAGACAAGATCAGATTGTTTTTCAGCACAAATTCAAGACAAGTCAAAGAAAAATTGCAGCAACAAGAAGTGAAGAAATCTTACAACAAGAAAGTTCAAAAAAGAATGAATCAATTTTGAGGATATATAATATTTAAGAAAAGAAAAAGAAAATGAAAAACTGTAAAATTTTTGAGTCATTGTAAGCCTAGCTGAGACATAGACCAGCAGGCATGTTTGAGTGATAATTGAGTCAATTTCTATTGTAAGCCTAGCAAGCATAACTAAGTCATGTTTGAGTTATGTTGAGTCATACGGTTGTAATTAAAGGGGAGTGTTAAAATAAGCTAATTATTCCCGTATGAAGATTTTGATATATTTAGAGAGTGAGTTAATTGAGCGTTGAGTCAAGTCGAGTTAAGTGATAGATGAATTTAGTGTGTGGTTGCATGTCAAGTTATCTTAGGCAAGTCGCTAGTCTAAAAGGTCTAAATACCCTTCACTGGGTTCATTGTAGTCAAGTCATGTCAATAAAATTTGTGTGATCAATAGAGAAGAGAAACAACTCATATTTTTAATTATGTGTTACATTTGTGGCTTTTCTCCTCTGATTTCCAACATATTTTTCATTTAATCCTTCGCTCCCTAAACTTTCTTTAATAAAAAATAAATCCATTATAAAATTTACCACAGTATATATATATATATATATATATATATATATATATATATATATATATAGTGTGTGTGTGTGTGTGTGTGTGTGTGTGTGTGACTTATTACTAAATGGCGAATGTGACAGACCCCACTAGAGTTGGTTAAGAGTTGAGGTTATCTCCCTTCATGCGTTGACAATGATACCGAGACCGACCTCCGACTAAGGGACTTCCTCACTATACGAGCTACCTTATTGAATTGTATACATAGGTTAGGAGTCGGCTTGTATCCTTTACACCAATAACAGGTCGGTTTCTTCGACTACCGACTACTGACAAGAACCACGAACAAAGTCGAGGTCAGATTTTTTCCATGCTTTACACAAATGCCTAACCTTGAATTTTCACCAAAATAACTCCATTGACTTCGAATTAGTATTTACATGACTAATAGAGCCCATCTTGAGTCCTGAAAAAACCAACACTTCTGCAGCCTTGCATCCCTTTTCCTTTGCGCAGGTATCTCACCTCATTCAATTGATATAATTAAAACTTCTCCAACAATACTCTAGGCATCCAAACTTGTGTGGCGTCAAATCCCTCACAAGAACTTCTTTCTCTGCACAAACAATGGTTAGACCCTCTAGCGGCCTCCTTAATTTCCTTTTCTGATACATAGGTTCCCTTCCTCTTTATTCCATCATCTAGAATACATGAACTTAATGTAAGAAAATTAATTCCATTTAGTAGAGACAAATTCTCAATATTCACAGGATGTATATCCACAATACCTAGTCAGATTCCAACTTGATTAGTCATCAATGCACTCTTGAGTGAACATTCGATGGAACTATTACCACTTTTAAGCCCTTATTACTCTAACAATAAAAACACAATCTTCCACTTACAAGAATTTTAGCAAACATTGAGACATAGAAGAAAATATTCTTATTATACTAGAACATGAAAGAAATATTTGCAGAGGGAGTATAATGGCTCACTTCTCGAGCATTCCTATCTTGTTCGAACCTCCTATCTCGACCCTTTCTCGAATAATGAATTAGGGAGTTGTGCTCCTTACCTATACATTACAATATATACACTAACATTGCTAAAAAAGAATCTTCACAGAAAAACAGGATTTGGACAACTATCCAACACTCTAAAACTACATAACAACTAACTGAACACTTGTTATTTTTACATAAGCCCATAAGGGAAAAATGTGCTAACAACTAAATGTTCTAGAACTAAGACACTTGGCCTTATTATAAATTATCCTAATTTCTAATTTATATAAATATAAATGAGGGAAATATGATCCCTTTCATAATTTCATTGACCCCTAGGGTGATGCTCTTGCATCACTTGTAGGTCAAGTGTTGTGTTGATATATTTTATTATAAGTCTTTGGTTATTTTATGCCTAATTGTCACATTTGATACTTGTGATTTAACTATGTAACTTTGATTTTCTAAAATGATATCCTCACATAAAATCATGAAAAAGCAATGAAAACTATCTTGGCTATAATTATTTGAGGAGAATCCCAAAGTATACTTGATGTACACTAGTGGATTCAAAATTATTTTTTTGACTTCAAGGGTTTGGTTACCCCTTACTTTGATAAAAAATGATAGATCATGAATGTGGCTTTCAAATCCAAAGGACCCAACACCCTATTTTCCTTGTCACACATTTCATCCGTCTTTGAAGCATGCTATCTTACATTTAGGAAGGTTTGAGAATGTCAAGGTATTACAAGTCTCTATGCATTAGTTAGAGAAATGAGAGACTGGGGATCAAAGATTTATTGGCCATTCACTTTGGCCAAAAGTTTCCCAAGGTTATTTTCTTCAAAATCTTTGATTTTTTCCTTGTTTAACTAAAAAATTCTATGAAAGTAGAGTTTTTATTCAAAGGCTTTGATGAAAGGCTTACTCATAGTGTTTGACATAATTCCTATGTAAGGAAAATCTCATGTCATTATTATTTTAGCTAATATAGTCAAATATCATGTCTAAGCCCTTCATGTAAAGGAAAGTTATCAAGTTAGTTAGTTTTGTATTCTATATGAGTTCTTCCATGCAAATATAAAAACTATAACGTGAGCCCCACCTTTTATATTTCACATCATACATGAAATTTAGGTGCATATATGGATATCCTTTGGCTTATCCTCTCTTTATTTACAAATACATGCCCCATACCATCCTTGCATTATTCTCTTATGTAGATGCAAAATTTTCACACTGTTTTCCATCTCACCATCTCCCAGATTATGCATGCTCCATCAAATTTTGGCATGGATGAAAAAGTCCTCTTCGTCTATTTATACTATTACTTCCATCAGATACACATGCATCCAACATATTTTCTTTCATGCATATGTAGAGGCATGTTATCCTTTAAATCTATTTCATTCTATGTCCACATGCCCCTGTTATGTTCACTTTTGATTGCAATTGGGTCTCTTATTAAGGTGAAAAATGTCATCGACATTCATCATTAAATATGATGCTGAATAATTGATTGAGATCATCTATATACATAATAATGCTACTCATCCTATGTTCTATTGACGTCTTATCCTTGAAATTTTAAAGGATTATAATATGCATGACTTTCTCATATTTAGGCATAATGCAGATTGCAATAGAAAGAATTATGGTGTGCATAAGACTAGCTTGATCCCTTTCATAGGGATTTTGTTAACATATTGGATCATCATGATAAATATTTTCATTAGAATATGGTGTGTAAGTGGTATTCGAGGTCATATGAAGTGTAACACCCTCCCATCCCCTTGTACCATCTTGGGCTACAAGAGGTCTTACATAATGATTTGACATGACCCCAAGGTCTATTATGAAGGTGGAGTAAAAAAAATCCACTTTTTACATTGTCATTAAAACTTAAGACCAATGTCACCATTGTGTTCATCTCATCGATATATTTCCAATGATATCAACTCTAACTTAATAAAATTATGTGATCAAAAGTTATGTTCTTCTGAAGTTTGACCAACCAATTACAACCATATCAACATTGAATTTTCACGTGGCATTGATGTGGCTTCAAAATGGCCGACATGAAACTGGCACATCATCATTACACATGAAAACATGGTCAAAATATTTCCATTTCACATCCATGTGTGTTCCTTGTGCCACTTCCATGTGGCACTACCATGTTAACATAATATGAGGCCACATTGTCTTGGGACGCTACGTGGAATTTGTATAGCCATTTTCAAGACCCCATGGCACTTTCCACGTCAACTAGGGAGTGGGGTCCTACTAGTCTCTTCCTCGTGATTTGTGACATTTCCCCCTTAAGGCTAGTTCCATATCTCGAAAACCAAAGTGGGTTTACACTAGTGGATTCTGATTTCGGACCCTTCAAGTTTTGTTAACTCATAATATACTAGGGGTTGAGGGGGGTGAAGTGAAATTGGGTTGTAAATAAAAGCCAAACTAAGCCTACCCCATGACTACACCATTCAGAGTAGTGGCCTTTGAATGTGGGACCCACATCGGTAGTTCCAACATTAGTCCCCCATTCCCCCATTGTTAGCCCATGATAGACCTTGGTGGCCTCGATGTAAACCTAGGTTTTTGATCAAGTAACACTTGTGATCACTTATCGAAGGAGGTATGACCATGAATAGAGGCTAATCCGATAGGAGTGGGAAAACCTTTCAATTGATGGCTTAAATAGATAGTTAAATTAGCTACACTTTCCATCACCACCTTATTACCACTTAACAATTATAAAATCCCAATGGGCCATAAGTGAAGATGAGTGATGGGTGATGGTCAATGGTAAGATCACATGGTTCCTACGTGGCCTCCATGTCACCCCAAAATTTTCTCATAAAGTGTCTCATGGGGTCACATCCACATTATGTCAACCAAGATGTCACTATCATGACATAAAATGTTACACAAAGGAAAAGGGACAATAGGCAATGAGCAAGGTATGATTTTCATCATATCATAACTTGAAAGACATAAGTCTTACTATCTATTTCCTTCTACTTGCTTCCACCACCTCCAAAATACTAAAGAAATAATGACAAGTATTGAGCGATGAATGATAGCTGGTCCCATTGTTTAACAAGCCAATGGATGGGAACATCTCTGTCATTTGAATCTCTATCTACGACCACCACCCCACCAAGGAAGTAGAATGAGATGTAATCGCCAAAAAGTACTGGATGGTTCTGTCAGTTTCCACACTCAATAGATAGTAAAATTCCCATCGTTTGTCATGTTGTACTCAGATTATTGGAATATATTGCACTATATAGATAAATATTGATACCCAAATATTTGAAAATAGGGAAATAGAGGGGAAATTCCCAGACTCTCCTAAATACCATGGCTTCTGCCAAAGAATTCCAAGACTTGTACACAAAGAAATAAGTGTCTCTAGGGATAAATATCACTATAAAATTTAGTTTGATCTCTATCTATAGAATACCATGATATAAACAACTTAAAGGTGCATATACACCCAAAAATCAATGCATTACCCTTAATGCAATTCACCAATATCACTTTATGAAGCTTAAGGCATTACAATGATATGCAAGTGTGCATGATGATAAGATCATCATATTTATCTTAAATTAGTGGGTATTTGTTCTAACTAGATTTTTATTTATTGCACATCATACAATATACATGCTTATCATGCGAGGTAATTTATAGTCTTAAACAAGGTAACGAGCCACCAATTTCATAATCATAACCACAAGAGAAAACAATTGTAATAAGGGGTTAATTGAATAACCACACACAATATATCATATTCATGTGAGAAAACCTACAGTTCATGGAAATATTAAAATTTAGATAATTCATGAAATTTGATATAACCACAAATACATATAACATAATATTTCCACAATGAGAAAGAAGTAAATTTAATAACATTCTATGAGCAACACTATACCATAAATAACTTAATTTCATCACACATAATTCATTCATGCATAATCCATAATATTTGTATGAATACTATGAAATGATTGGAAAAGGATGGAATTCAAATCTCCACCCAACCATAGGGCAGATACACTACAATATTCTCGTAGTTAAAAACACCTGATTTGGATCCAAAATCTGAGGGGAATTCTTACTCGCGGAATTCACCCAAGGCTCATCTGAATATTGCTCAATTCCAATATTATGAAACTATAATATAGGTTATTTATAAATTATATTTTCAAGGAAAGCACTCATGGTTAAATCCTTCACTAATTCCACCACTGGCCATTCAAAATTGGAAACCACATTCCAGTGTCCCATCATATCAACATAGCGGATCACACCTAGATTTCTGTGTAAAATCTTAGTTGCAGTTCCTGCTTTCTCATGCAATCATGCCCCACATTCCCAATCCAAAATTCCCCAGGAACATTTCTCTGTTGAAATATCTTCCTTCATGCACTTCATTTTTCCTTTTTTCCTTGCAGCCTCTCTTCTCCTATGAGATGGTGCAACTTCCCTCCATTCACATTGTGGAAACTAGGAAAACATGGGCATTTCCTCTTCCTAGCCACTCCTTTCTAACTATTAGGTGGTGGAGTGTTATGTTATGACATC
The DNA here is from genome assembly GCA_034641835.2 of Pinus albicaulis. NCBI lineage: Eukaryota > Viridiplantae > Streptophyta > Pinopsida > Pinales > Pinaceae > Pinus > Pinus albicaulis. The sequence continues at coordinate 556,522,488 of CM076581.1, read as the reverse complement.
AACACCACTATTTCACTTCAATCCTTGTAAATTATGGAAATACTCACAATACATAATACGACCCCAATAGGCACACAAAAAGTGTAACCACATGCAACCAGCAATCAAAAATCAGGAAACCACTGTCAAAACCTTGGATCTGTGCATCCCTTTGTTAAATCCGGTGACAAATTAAATTAAATTTATTTTATGTTTACACATAATTCCACATCCATCCATGGCCTCCATGTTGGTGTTACATAGTGACAATTTTACATTACAAAACCACGAGTATCTTTAGGGATGTTGCAAACCCACTCCCTTAAATGAATATTGTCCATGGTGTTATATAAATAGAAAGCCTAAATAAATTTTGAGATTTTGATAAAAATTTCTTACATTAGTGATATATTCCATGTCCTAGGTTTCCACTTTGAGAAATTTCATTCATATTTCATGATCTATGGTTACCTCTACACTGCCTCGCATTCCAACACTTTTCCACTTGGTTTTCTATAGCTCCTCAAGTCTTCCACATGGAAAAATATCAACTCATTTCTTCATAGGGCACACCCAATTCATTTATGATCCCAATGAGTATGAACATTATTGTTTGAAAAAAAATAACTCAAGTTTTCTTTTATGTGTAGTCGCACACCTTCTAAGTTGAAGCATCCCCTTCTCTACCTCCTGAGCCCCTCAGGAAATCCTTTCTTGGTAATGATTACTCACACAGGAAAGTTCTTGATGGAGTCTCGAAACCAAGGTGTCCCTCTATATTTCTTTGATATATCACATTTGTCATAGAATATATCATGGTGATCCATGCATGTCATCACAATGGCCTAGCCCCTGAAGTCTTTAGCTACAGTATGCTTCTGTTGCACTACTACGATATTACCATGATAATGATACCTTTTTTTTATAATAAAACCCATATATTTGTTCTGGATAGCTAAATATATTACCTACATCATATGTACATGAATTTTATAAGGTTAATCATAAAATTTTAAATCAATTCAAACCACAAATTAAACATTAAAATTCTTTAAATAATACTTATCTCTATGATTATTTTATTATTAATTTATCTACACAAGCATTGAGTGGTTTCAAATTCCAAACAAGTACATATTGGTCAATATGCTACATATTTCCATCCAGTGTTCAACCAACTCGATCTTTAAATCTGACTCAATGAGTGTTTTCTCAGCTGAAGCTAGCACTTTGTGGTGGTTATCCTGCTCCACATTGTCTTTTCATACAACTCCAACTAATCCCCCCCCCCCCTCCCCCTTTCACTCACCTCCCAGTGACCATGGGCATATCATCTACTATCAAGGTCATCATATTTTGATACGAATATCAACGAAACTCCATTTTCATCTTTCATCAAGCAGGTCCTCCCCCTCTCGTTCACCTTCCAAAGAGCATGGACATATCATCTATCACTAAGGTATTCATTTTTCGATAGGCTCCCATCATCTACTCACATTTTTGGGCCTAGGAAATACCCGTTTTTGGAATTTTACCTAGCCAAATGATTTCTTTCACGACCCCCCATCAGCTACTCAGCTTTGCAGGCTAAAATAGGGCCCCATTTAGGGAAATTTGCCTATCCAAAGGATTCCCTACATAGGGTAATCATTAGATTCTTACAGTTAAATACTCATATGGCATGCTATAATCTAATGTGCATGGAGTCTTATGGCCATGTAATGTTTTGGCATGCTCCATTTCACTACTCATGGAATATTATAGTCAAATTACCGATTATGAATTGATACCATGAGATAAAAAGGGTTCCACGAGGCAGAAATTCCGCCGTGGAAGTCTTCTTCTTGAGGTCCATGCTCCATTATTTCACCTTTGTCATGAAATTTAGTTTTCCATGAGATATAATAAAAAAAATTCAACTAAATTTTTTTAATTTTCCAACTTTACTTCATTCATAAGCCAAATATCATAAGAGTCGGACTTTTATTCATGTTGTTGGGCTCCTTTGGTTGTCGTGTTAATTTTTAATGGTGGATTTTATCTCACACCGCATTCCAACCCTCTATCTGCAATATGATCTTTCAATCATGAAATTAATTTTTAGTCTTCATACACACATTATTTATATTTCAAATATTCACAACATTTTGAAGTAATTTCAGATTATTGCACATAGTAAGATTCTATCACTCCATCTAATTTCAATTAGATTGAAATAAAACTACCATAGGAGCATATGTGTGCATCAAATTAATTCCAAGCATTTCATAATGCAATCAAACATTTATTCTAGTATACTAATGAGTAAGAAATGGGAAATGCATATATCTAAATTCGTGAGAAGTTTATTTCTTCTTTCCATATAGCATTCATTACAAAATTCATTGTAATATTTTCACACTGAAGGATTCCTACCTCAACCATACCTTTTCCTAGACATCCATGGAAAGAATTCATTAATTTGAAACAATACATAAATTAATATGAAATGAATTCTTACCAAATTACTTCCCTTTACCTATTTAATTGGCTTACTATTTTCCCTACTAGGTGGTCATTATCATCACTTTTCCCTGAAGTCATTCCTTTTTTTTTTTGAAGGTGTCTAGTTGGCCTTTAGCATATCTGTTGTTGCATTAAATTTGCAATCCCTAAGATGATATTAGCCTCATATATTAGATATAACTCTATCAATTTAGTTGCTTACAAGTTTCAATGGTACTTCATAAAGGTATTCTCATTATGTATTCAATATAAACATTAAAACATGTATTCATCCATGTATCCAAACTTGTGCATATTCATTTTGACAAGCATGTGTCATACATGCACACATTCCATGCTATTCATTTTATATTGTTTTCAATTATTCAAATAAAAAATTTCATAAACATAAGTATAAGTTCATTGATAATGGTAGTTAATAACAAGAGGTTGTTCTTGCACACTTTCCCAATGGATGCTCCATGTGACATGGAATCAATTAAATAACTTCACTATGTCACTCAAAAAGTAATAAGTAGTATATCAGTCGCATAGTCATAGCATTTTAAAAATTAAACCACTTATCTTCCTACTATGATGGTTCTCAATAAATAACATTTCATATGAAATTGAATCATTATTATCCTCTTCGTAATTTCTAATTATTCACATATTCATAAAATGTAGAATATATATCATCCAAGAACTATTTTCGGTTGGGGAACATCCTTCTTACACTATTTTCACAACTGTTACAGTGTTTTCCATTTTTTTCCTATGCACATGCCATACCTCCTTGGTTGATCTATTATCCTCATCTACTGTCTACTCAATTTATCGCATGCACAAAATTTAATCAGGGTCATGACCTTTTAGATTTTTTTACTCATATCTTTTCCATGAGCTCATTTTCTTTCCTTTATCACACTAAAAACACCAACCAAGATATAGCAATAAATAAAACATGGATACAAATGGAAAACAAAGAAAAACCACAACAACACATGGTAGACAACACAAATCACCATGTCCAATCTCAAAATCAATAAAAATAAAAAGTTTGCAGTCAACGATAACAAACAAAGAACTGAACAACACATCAAACGATCCATATTAAATTCAATAAGAGCACTTATACCATGAAAACAATCTTAGAGATTTCCTTTTTGAAGGTATTTAGAAAATTTTAAGGTTCCAAAAATCTTTTAAAACTATTTGAGAGAAATTTTCATTATTTTATAGAGCTCATGAAAATTATCCCTCATCTCTCTTCCTCTTTGAGTTACTTCCTTTGTTATTGCTAGTTTTTGGTTCATGTGTATGGGGTTTACATGGGCTATCCTTATTTTTTTTTTTGTCAGGGTAATCTCTCCTCAGGTTCCCCTCTTTGCATTTCCATCATGTCAATGGATTTCTTTTCTCTCCAAATTTAAGAGGTTTCTCTCCAGTTTTGTCAACATGACACCCTTACACATATCTAGAGGTTGGTAAATGTTGCAATAGACCTTGCATGTAGGATGGGTGTTGTAGCAGTATTGCATGTAGATTTTTTTGTTCTTATTAATTTCTAGGTAATATTTCATTCTTTGCTTTGAAAGTCTTGATCTCAAGTTTCAACATCCTAGGAGTATTCAATCCATGAGGGGATTTTTCCTCTTGTTTCCCATGACGATCCTGACCCATGCTATGTTTTATTGTACTATTGTCCATTTCTATATTCCTTGATACATATTGTATCTTCTTATGTTTTGTCACACACACATAACTATTAGCTATATCCAGCATAAACATATTAACTTGTTACATTGTCATGCTAATGCTAAACATGATGATCTAAAGCATGCTAATCTAACTTTGTTCACACATCTAAATTCCATGTTAGTCACATATTTCAATAAATAAAAGGGGTATATCATAATGTTCATAAGCATATAAAAATTATTTTTGAATTCACATTTCATCTATGCTAGCAACCATGACATCTATAGGTTGCAAATGATTAAGTTACTCTGGTAAATTATTTGTTATGTGTGTATATATATATATATATATATATATATATATATATATATATATATATATATATATATATATATATATATATATAATTTGCAAGCGATGTTCGTTAGGTCCAATGTTGAACCTAAGCTCTGATTTGTACTTTGTATTTCATGTCCCATCAAGTCCAAGTGTTAAACCATGTGCTCATACCACTTTGCAGCACTCCCTCCCACTCCCTTGTACCATCTCATGCTATTAGAGGTGTTACTTAATGAATTGACCCAACCTGCAAGGTCTATTATAAATATGGGTTCACAATATTACACTTTTTCCAATGTTGTTAAAACTAGAGACGCATGCCACCATTACTTTCATCTTGTCAAGAGATTTTTGATATATAAATTTTATCTTAATATAACTCCCAAATCAAGAGTTATGCCATTCTAAGGTTTGACCAATAAATTATGGCCATATAACCATTGAATTGGCACATGGAATATGTGGTAACCCTACGGACAACCTATTGCTGAGAGGAGGACAATGCTTAGGACATATATTCAAAATAAGAAAACATATTTATTTTATAGCTATAAACATTGTTTCCCATAAATGTTTCTTTAAAATGTAATGTAATTACAAATCTTGGAGAAAAGTAAAAAACCCTTCGAGATGGCCAATATGCTGTGAGTATAGCTTACTGAAGTTGTAGTATGGCAGGAAATAATACTAAGAAAAAATATTTAATGCAAAGGGTTGTGACATAATCCTTTACACAAAATATTAGCTGAAATAATGGAAAGAAAGAAGGTTACTTGATGAAAAATGTGGAGTGGTTTAAGGTTAATTCAAGTAAAATATATAGGTACTTTTGATATGATCAAAGAATTAATAATTTTTTTAATGGAAGAGAACTAGTAGTTTCATTACTCGTTTCTCCATGGAAGAATGATATAAAAGTGAATTAAATAGAAAAAATAAAATGCTAATAATAAAAACACGCATGGAATCATTTGAAAAAAATTATTACTTCTCCACGAAACTTTGCACATTACAGAGCAAAATTTTGTCTCGAGGCCAAAAATCAAAACCCCAAAAATGGTCCATTGGTACTCTTTTAAAGAGAATTTTACATTTAGCCATAGTTATGAAAACTGGAAATCTCCCTAAATAATTCTAAAATACTTATTTTAAAACACTTAAGACTAAAATATTTCTAGTTTTTTCATAATTACAAAATACAACATTTTTTGAACTTCCTAAAAAAATCTATTTTTAAATATGGGACTCCTATGCTCCCAATAATTTTGTCTTGCTTGATGAAGCTCCATGCTCAATGACTTGAACATTCAGTGGTGTGACCAGATTTTAAAATTTCTTCCAAGGTGCCAAATCAGGGACTAGGCAGTAAATAATTCTATTGTAGGTGTCAACTTGGTGTAGTTGGGTTTATGAGTGAATAAATTCTTGGCTAACCACAACAACTGAAAGTCCCTTTGCAAGTATTTTGCAATTTTCGATCCCTTTAATACTGAAGTTTTCTCATGCGAGGAGTTGATTTTTCATTTTTATTCCACCAAAAATGGTTCATACCAATCCCAGGATAAAAGGTTCCCTTGTTGATCCTATCATGTTGGAAACCCTGCTCATATCCTTTTATCAAAATTAGAATTGAAATATGTCATAGATTATTTGCCTTCCTCAATCTTGTTTTCTCATTTCTTTCTATACATATTTCTGTTATCCATTTTATTTATCTCCAACACCACAACTATCCTCTCTATAATTTCCACTCCTGTAATTTCCTGGGAGGATTTGGCATTTAAGTAATTGATGATATTTTATTTCAGTTGCACTACTTCCTATTGTTGGATCTGGAATCATCACTTGGACTGCAACAAGCGCCTAACCAGACACATCTTAAACTAAAATAAATTTAATGAATTTTTTTTTGTGAGATTGGTTGGTGGTACAAACTTTGATTCACTGAAAAGAGATTTCAGTCAAATCCACAGTTCTACTAATGAGGGTATTGTAACTTGATGTGGTGGCAAGGTGCAAGTTTTTAGTCTATGAGGAGAGGAAACTGTAAGATGAGAGAAGAATAAGTAGGCCTGTAAAACATAAATCTACTGATTTAGTAGAAATTCACAAAAGTATTAGTTTGAAAAGACTCCATTGAGAGAAAGTGATGACAGGCGAAACCCACTATAAGCAGGTTCACCTTTCATTCTTCAAAATGAACCTGCAAACTCAAAGTTGTATCAAAAATGCAGATTCATAACCCGATACTTCGATCTTGGGACCTGTGGGTTATGGGCCCACTCTACTTCCACTGCACTACTTTTATGCTTACACATATATAAAAATTTACCTATGGAACCAATAAATAAGTTTTATAATCCCAAGCAACAAACGTTGGTTGCCTTTAAGCTTAAACCCCCGAATCAAAACTTATGACCATAGTTTATAACATATATCTGAAGAAATTTTTAAATGAAGACCCATGCTCCAATAATCTTCCAACTCATGCGGCCCACTTAACATTAACACGCGTTTGAGGTGATTAAACAAAAAAATACACCCCATTACCCTTGACCACGAAAATTGACCCTCTTGTACACACTTCTAACCTGGAATTCAAAACGTTCAACTGTAGTTCACGATATATCGGGTCCACTTTCATTTCAAAACCCGAGCATCTCTTCTTTGCGCTAACCATTGGATCAATCAACAACCAAATCGAACAACGATCGCGTTACATCACACCTTGTCTTTTAACATCTAAAAACTATGCGACATGGGTGGTATTTCATTGGTGACATGGAAAATTTTTATTTGATCGCACTCTAAAATGAATAAACCACCCTCATTCTAAATGGCACACGATACCGGTGGTCTCACCTTTCAAAACCTATCGTTGAAACTTTGTAAAACCACTCAACCTCAATTGGAATTTCAAGCGCATTTAACATGGAATTTTCACTATAATGTTGTCACAACTTTCATGTACTTGGATTTTTCCTTTATTACAAGCAGATCTCTGCATACTTAACTCACGATTCCACTTAATACTATGGATCGACCTCAATCCAATATCAATTCAAACCAATAGAATTCGATACAAATTAAACATGCTTAATAGCCATACTGTCTCAGCTTAAAGGGGAACATAATTAAATCAATTTTTATTCTGAGTTACATAGTGGCTTAAATACATATAACCCACCATGTCTTTAAATCACAGTTCCAATCCTAAATAGAAATCGGAATTCATTACATCAATTGTATAAACAAAGATTTTCATATGATCTCCTATCAATGTTGGATCACCATCGATCCTTACAGTGATTGATGGTTGATCAACAACCTCATAAACACAACATTTTAATAATAAAACTAAACTATAATTAAACCATATTAAACACACGAAATCCACACAACCATGTTTCTATTATATATACAAATTGGATTAAAATCTAAGGCATTGCAGCCTTAGTCATGCATTCTCTTGCAACTACATGGAATTCACTCCCCCCTTCACACAATACAGGCTTGTTGTTATATAGATGATACAAAGGTTCGTGAATCGGTTGAGATCCACAAATATCTCCCAAACTTTCTCAAACAACCCTTCATCTTCTCAAACGCACACATGGCAGATAATTTCACTCAATCAGTTACAAAAATTCAGTATCGGTTCAAACAATTTTTTCCCCAAATTTGCATGACTGTTCGCATACCCGCATTTTTAGCTTCAGATTTGAACTTAATTCAAATCTGTTCGGATGACCCTACATCAGAATCCTGAGGCACAAAAATTTATGACCTCCTGATCATATGTCTTCTACACCTGTCAGTAATTCTACCCACATTACTGTGGAACTAATCTTTGTGATCTTCTTGTAGCCACATCTTGAACAATTCTACCCACATCCTCTATGGAATTTTCCTCAGTGAGCTGCAACAAAATCTCTGCAATAGCAAGTCCTCCCTGCTACCAGATACCTCACCAAGCTTTTCTCCTGAGCTCAGTCTTTTGGCATCTCTCTGGTTCGCTCCTGTGGAACCATTTGGGCACTCCTGCTCTTAGGCTATTGCAATATTCTCACCTTCCTCTGCTTCCACCTTCACAAAACATAAAAATCACAAGATTAACAAAACTTCACAAAACTACACCTCTTCTTCCTATGTACACAAACTCCTTTCCGCAGGAAATATTTTCCTGCTCTGATACCACTTGATGACAGGCGAAACCCACTATAAGCAGGTTCACCTTTCATTTTTCAAAATGAAACTGTAAACTCAAAGCTGTATAAAAAATGAAGATTCATAAACCCGATACTTCGATCTTGGGACCTGTGGGTTATGGGCCCACTCTGCTTCCATTGCGCTACTCTGATGCTTACACATATATAAACATTTACCTATGGAACCAATAAATAAGTTTTATAATCCCAACCAAGAAACGTTGGTTGCCTTTAGGCTTAAACCCCTGAATCAAAACTTATGACCATATTTTATAACATATATCGGAAGAAATTTTTAAATGAAGACCCATGCTCCAATAATATTCCAACTCATGCAGCCCACTTAACATTAACATGCGTTTGAGGTGATTAAAAAAAAATAATACACCCCATTACCCTGGACCACGAAAAATGACCCACTTGTACACGCTTCTAACCCAGAAATCAAAACGTTCAACTATAGTTCATGATATATCAGGTCCACTTTCATTTCAAAACCCGAGCATCTCTTCTTTGCGCTAACCATTGGATCAATCAACAACCAAATCGAACGATGGTCGCATTACATCCCATTCTGTCTTTCAACATCTAAACATTAAGTGACATGGGTGGTATTTCACTGGTGACGTGGAAAATTTGTATTTGATCGTGCTCTAAAATGAATAAACAGCCCTCGGTCTAAATGGCACGCGATACCGGTGGTCTCACCTTTCAAAACCGCTCGTTGAAACTCTGTAAAACCATTCAACCTCAATTTGAATTTCAAGCACATTCAACATGGAATTTTCACTGTAATGCTATCACAACTTTCACGTACTTGGATTTCTCCTTTTGTTCTAAGAGCATATCTGCATACTTAACTCACGATTGTGCTTAGTACTATGGATCGACCTCAATCCGGTATCAATTCAAACCAATAGAATTTGATACAAATTAAACATGCTTAATAGCCATACCGCCTCAGCTCAAAGGGGAACATAATTAAATCAATTCGTATTCTGAGTTACATAGTGGCTTAAATACATATAACCCGCCAGGTCTTTAAATCATAGTTCCAATTCTGAATAGAAAATAGAATTTATTACATCAATTGTATAAACGAAGCTTTTAATATGATCTCCTATCAATGTTGGATCACCATCGATCCTTATAGTGATCGATGGTTGATCAACAATCTCGTAAACACAACATTTTAATAATAAAACTAAACTTTAATTAAACCATATTAAACACATGGAATCCACACAACCATGTTTCTATTATATATACAAACTGGATTAAAATATAAGGCATTGCAGCCTTATTCACGCATTCTCTTACAACTGCATTGAATTCACTCCCCCCTTCACACAATACAGGCTTGCTGTTATATAGATGTTACAAAGGTTCGTGAATCGGTTGAGATCCACAAATCTCTCCCGAAATTTCTCAAACAACCCTTCATCTTCTTAAACGCACACATGGTAGATCATTTCACTCAATCAGTTACAAAAATTCAGTATTGGTTCAAACAAATTTTGCCCCAAATTTGCATGACTGTTCATATACCCGCCTTTTCAGCTTCAAATTCAAACTTAATTCAAATCTGTTTGGATGCCCCTGCATTAGAAAGCTATTTCTAGTCTGACAAGATTCTACCTAAAATATCATGAAGAGTAATTGTCATGAGTGATTCTCTTCCACTGTTATAATATAGATTTTATCATGAAAGCTCACTATGTGAGACTAACAAAAACTGATAAAACACATATCAAGCTTAAGAGACTAATAAAAACACATAACAATATGATGATTTGCAAACTGGAACTAGAAGAAAGGAGATATGGAAACACAAGTAAAATATACAATACACACAACAAATTGGTAATAAATCCTCAGTAGTATTATTCCATTTCATTCACAAAAAATATTACAGTTCATATACATCTAAATTCTATAACCACCAACCAACCCTCACTTCATATCAGTTTCACATATATATACAAAATATGATACTATCATATTCCATAAAAAAAGGTAAATCTGTTTCAAAAGTCATTACAACCTTGTGAAAGATTTGAGGCTTATCTAAAACTCTAATACAGAGTGTGTTTAGTCAATTTAATGTCTTAAATTGCTTACATAAATTATCAACCGAGGTTTGTAAACTGATGAAGTGTAATGCAATGTATGTGCTTAGTTAACCTTCTTCTTACATAGTTGTATGTATTCTTGTGTTGTTTTGGGGTTTTTTTTTCTTGATGTCTAAAAGTGCTAATCTAAAACTATGAAAGAAATCAAATGACTCCTAATGAATTTTAATAAGGAAGAAAAGGAAGTGTTTCTAAGTGAAACTAATTTGCATAAAAATGACTTAAATATTTATTGACTGGTTAAACTATAATCTAAAAAATAGAATATCTATTCTAATGACTTCTACTTTAACATTAGTTCTATTCCATGGAAAAATCTTATAACTGAAATTGAAATTGCAATGCTATTCTAAGTGAAAGAAGAAAAAGAAAACAACTAATGTATTTTTAGTTACTCCATCATTCAATATGAAGTGTCACTTTGTTGAGATGATGTGTAAGAAACCAATTATACCTGCAGTTTCTAATGATCTGGAAAAGCAATTAAAGTGTGCGGAGGAAAACTCAGTAATTGTATGAATTAAATATTCAATCATTCAGTCTAGAAATATGATAAAATCAACTTATTGGAATGACCTTTAAGAACATCCAGTGATGCAATTAACTTAGGATCTAAAAGAAAATGTGAAAGCATGTAAAGTTAAAGCTTAGATAATTGTAAACAACCAATGTATGTTTGATTACTCCAACATTCAATGTGAAGTATTATCCTCTTGAGATGCTATGTAACTAACCAATTATACCTTAGTTTCTAATGCCCTAGAAAACAAGTAAAGTATGCAGAGGAAAAATCAATAACTGTATGAATTAGATATTCGATCACTTAGTTTAGAATCATCTTCATGAAATTACCTTTAATAACATCCATTGGTACAATTAATTTATAGTTCTAATCTAAGAAAGTGAATAAGAAAATAGTAAAGGAGTCTAGATAACTGTGAGTCCTTATTTCTTCAAATTTAATTCAATTTGAAAATAGATAGATCCATCCTCACGAAATTTTTTAGAAGAAAAATAATTACACAGTTATGATTTAATTTTATACTACTGATCAAAACTGGAATGTAACATTAATCTGCTTAGGAAATTAAACTAAAACAAGGAACGAAAAAACTCCTCCTATGCAGGGGCCCTCTACAACAGATTCGGTTGAGATCCTAGCTGGTTAAATATGCACTTAAGCAAGCATTGATACCATGAACACGATCATTGTATTATAATAGAACAAAGTCTTAAAACAATATGCAACGTTCAACAAAAAATTAATTAAAAAATTGCTTAACCTCGGTCTTGTACAACCGGTATTTATATAAAACAAAAATAACAGTTTATGAGCTAATTCTGCCTACAGGTGGCTAATATTAACTAAATTATAGAATTGGAGTTCAACTGTTTAACTCTTGATTTTCTATGATAGAGAAAATCAAGAGTCCTTTTGTTCTTGGCTAACATCCTTTTACCAGACTTTGACCACGATCTCAAGCATCCTTTTCTATCGATCTCGATCAAGTAGATAGGATGAAATCCATGTGTATATGATTCTAGAAATTCCCATGTGGCTCATTTCTCCATTTGATCCCTGGAATGTGTCAGACCATGAAAGTAGCTATGGAACCCACATTACAAAAATTTATTTGAATAGCAAGAAAATCAGAATATAACATGGAAATCATTTAAATGAATTCCATGAGACAAAACATGACATTTATCATTGATTGGAGTATGTTAACTTATGACAAAGTAAGGGAAAAATGTGAGAAAGGATGTCAGAGAGAGGATAATTCTGAGATTCAACATACCCCACTGAGAATTCATTGCATGTCCTCATGCAATTTACCAAAAATGTAAATTCTCCTCTCTTACCGCATTTGTTAAGACACTTCTGCTAACACATCCAATTTCCTTCTTTTGATTTTCTTTGAAGTGATTGCCATCCTGGGCTTTCTCATAAGGAGCTTGTATTTGAGATTAATGACTGCCTTGTTTAGTGACTTGTTCTTTCTTTTCAAATTCTTGTTCTTTTTGTACCACAGTCCTAAATGTAGAATGGTATTGTCACTAATTACCTTTTCCAACTTTTTTTGCTACTTCAAGGCCTCATTATCTTGTTTAATATTCCAATATCTCTAGTTCATAAATTTCCTATTTGAGAATATCAACTAGAGTTTCTTGTGGATTGATAGGAATTTCTAGATTCACTGTTGCAATTCTCTTCTCTTGTGACTCTATGTAATCATATATTTCTTGTTGTGCTAGGTCTATGCTTGGAGATTTTCTACTGGTTCTACCTTCAAAATTATGAATAGGAGAATTTTGAGGGCTATGTGGAGGAGAAATATTAACAGGATATGGTATTGGAGTTTCGTCACCTAAACTTACAAACTCTGTCTCTTTTGGTAGTTTTTTCTTCATCGAACCTCGAAGTTTGGAGCTCCTTCTCAGCTGTAGAGGACTTACATTTTCCTCACTTGTAACCTTGCTCCTCTTTCCTATCTTACCTCATGTCTTGAATTTATTTTCCTTTATGTTCTCTGTCAGCTCTACAGAGATGAGCTTTTCATCATTTTTCTGAAATGAAGATAAAGGTCTGTCTTCAATATTTGTATCTATATTCTTCCTTCTACTCTTTCTAACATTGTCTTCTTTAGGTTGTTCTGGTACTTCTTGGAAATGGTTTCTGATAATAAAATTCTCCCAGGAATCTCCTATTCTTTTTAAATGAAACTCAACAAGTATTTTTATCAACCCATGATGGCACATAGTGTTATCTATAAACTCTATTTTCTTATGCATGTTTGTAGACATTCTTTTTAAGCTATTTAGTAGAAAGAAGGGAAGATTATTTCACTATTTTCTAAGAAATTCATCAACAATAGAATATGATATACATACATGCAGCCAAACCTTCCTTCATAGGTGATAAATTTCTATAAAACCAAGAGCATGTTCCTCCATTGATTTTTAATGTTAAGTTGGGGATACATTTTCTAAAAACATAAACATCCATACCTAGGTTTTTGAGGATAACTTTCCATGATTAATTGTGAAATTCCTTGTTTTTGAACCACCTTTCTCCAACCCTTGGGAGTTCTTTGGCTTCAGCTATGAATGTCTTAATGAATGTGAACTTGATGTCTCCAATTTCCACTTTTGTGCCATCAAAGGACCTAGCAAAAGTCTTTGTGATTTCTTTGTGAAAACCATCGAATTTTTATATGAATTTGAGCCATCTCATTTTCTGAAACATTTCCTTGATCTGAGGATATCCTTCCATATATTTTGTTCCCACCGGTTCTGATCTGACTATCAGTCCCATGCCTTATATTATGAAGAGTTCTAACCTTCATAATTATCCTCTCTGTTTATGAAATGAAATTGATTATAGATATGATGAAATGCATCGAGGGTTTGTAGGAATAAATAAGTGGTATGGATTAGGGTTTTGAGGAAACATAGACGGATATGTCATGTCAACAGGTCATGACCGTTAATCATAAATGGGGGAGTATATTGTGGACCTTTATGAAACATAATGCAGATGATGTGGTCAATCTATAATATGATGGAAATCGCAATCAAATCAAATGATGATATGTCAAGGAAGTCTGTCAAGGAAGCATATGACCATCCATATTATACATGCTAATTTTTTGACCTTGCTATTAAATTATATTTTTGCAAATTTACCTTTAGAACTAACCTTTCATTGTCATTTATTTTGTGTTTATTCTTCAGGTACCTTTTAGCATGTTGGTCTTAAAATGTAGTCCTTCAATTTATTGTAATCATCATTTTTAGTAGGCTATACAAATGTGTCAGAGATGATGAATGTAAAGGAATGTGGCTGCAGAATGGAATCAACTGTAAAATGTGGTCAGCTATAGAATGGAATCAGCTGTAGAATGTAGTCAACTGCAGAATGTAGTCAACTGCAGAATGGAATCAACTGTAGAATGTAGTCAGCTACAAAATGTACTCAGCCGCATAATGTAATCAGTTGTAGAATGTAGTCAGTTGCAGAATGGAATCAAATACATAATGTAGTTAGCTGTAGAATGGAATCAACTAAAGAATGTAGTCAGTTGCAGTATGGAATGTAACTATGAAATGGAGGACTGTGGAATGGAATGAAACCGTAAAATGGAATATGACTGTGGAATGGAATGAATCTGTATTACTACTTATTGCAGAAAATAAATGGAAAATATAGGATCTTGGAAATCTCTAATTTTCACCTTGTATTTTATGTATAAGGATGCCAATCATTCATTGGTTTTCATGCTTATACACTTTATTATATATATATATATATATATATATATATATATATATATATATATATATATATATAGAGAGAGAGAGAGAGAGAGAGAGAGAGAGAGAGAGAGAGGAAGAATAAAATCTAACTAAGTGAAGAAGAAGAATTCTTCTTCACTAACTTCATATCAGTATTATCTTGGAAAATCTTGATAAATTCTTCTCTTGAAATTGGCTTATGATATACTTTCAACCGATGAGCATTCACAAGAAGAGGTAACTTTTCTTCATCAATTGTTCTTATCTTGATTGCTCCATTTTCAAATAAATTTTCAATCTCATATGGCCCAAGCCAATGAGTCTAAAACTTTCCTTGAAAATCTTTGAATTTTGAATCAAACAAAAGTGCCCAATTTCCCGATTGAAACTTCTTCTCCTTGATATATTTATCATGCCATTTAGCCATTTGTTGCTAAAATATATTGGTTCTTTGAACTGCATCTTTCCTGATTTCATCAATCTCATTGAGTTGCTCCAATCTATGTTTTTGTGCTTCCAATATATCAAGTCCCAATTGGACTGTCGTCTTGAAGGTTCCAATCTGAAACACTATAGGGAACAAGACTTGCTTTCCATAAACAAGTTCATAGGGAGTATGTCCTCATAGGGAGTATGTCCTATTGTATTCCTCCATGTAGTTCTGTAGGCCCATAAGGCTTCAGGAAGCCTTTATGTCCAATCTCTTCTGTCCATATGTACAGTCTTAGTGAGAATTCCTTCAATCCCTTTATTGGTAGACTCTACTTGACCATTTTCTTATGGATGATAAGGAGTAGAATTTATGTGCTTCATCTTGTAATATTCCACGATCCTTCTCACCAACTTGGATGTAAAATGGGATCCTTGATATGTCACAATTTATCTTGGAACACCAAAACACGTGAAGATATCCTCAAAAGGAAAATTAACTACAGAACGTTCATTAGCAAAAGGTAATGCTTTAGCCTCTACCCATTTAGTGACATAATCAATACATACCAAAATATATTTCTTTTTTTAGATGGTGGGTTGATTGGTCCAACAAAATCTAAGGCCCATTTTTCAAAATGTTCAATGAGTAACTGAGGTGTAATGTCATTTCATTTGAAGGAGCAAGTTTCCCTACCCTTTGGAAGCTATCGCACCTTTTGACATATTCTTTGGTATCTCTAAAGATGGATGGCCAATAATATCCAGAATGAAGGATTCTATAGGTTGTCCTCTTGTCAGCAAAGTATCCACCACAAGGTTCATCATGACATGCCTTAAGAATTTTAGGCATTTCATCTTCTCGAACACATCTTCTGATAATAAGATCTGGACTTGTTTTATACAGTTCATTAGTAATCCATGAGTACCTTGCACTTATTTGAATAGTTTTTATTTTCTCCCTAGGGAAAAAATGTGAAGGTAATTTTCCTGTGACTAAGTAATTATGAATATCTGCAAACCAAGGAGTCTTAGTAGTTATTGAAAAAATATATTCATCAGGAAATTTATCCTGAACTAGAGTATCATTTTTAATATTCTGAATTATAGACAAGAAATCAGCAACTGTGTTTTGTTTTCTAGGTCGGTCTAGAATGGTGTTGTTGAATTTTTGCAAGAGTAATAACAATCTTTTAATTCTGCCATTAGTTATGGATTTATTCATTAAGTATCTAATTTTCAAGTGATCTGTATGAACAAAGGTTTCATAGCCTGTAATATAATGTCAGAATTTGTTGATATCATGAACAACAAATAAGAATTCCTTTTTAGTTATAGTGTAATTTAACTCAGTGGGAGTCCAAATTTTTCTTGTGTAATAGATGGCATAGGGGATCAAATATTTTTGTCCTAATATAGCTCCTAGAGCTGTATCTGAAGCATCTATTTAAATGTGAAAATGTAGTTTCCAATTTGGACCTCTTAAGATGGGTTCTTCATAATTTTTTTCTTTTAAAGTTTCAAATGCCAATTGGAAATCAAGATTCCAACTGAATTCACAATATTTGGTAAGTAACTTGAAGAGTAGGGATGTTATTGTAGTGAAATTTTCTATAAATCCTCTATAATATCCCGTGAATCCTATAAAACTTCTAACATCCTTTGACATATTTGAATTGATAGTTTGGAGATGACATCAACTTTATATGTATCAACTTTAATTCCATCTCCTGAAATGTGATGTCCTAAAACAATCCCTTTTATAAAGATCATAAAACAATTTTCATAACTAAGTGAAAGGTTTGCTTCCTTACATCTTTTAAGAACTTTTTCCAAATTTTCCAAAGCTTCTTCAAATGAATTCCCATAAACTGTAAATTCATCCATGTACACCTCTGCACAATCATGTATTAGATCAGAAAAAATTCCTAGTACTGCCCTTTGGAATGTTTTAGGTGCATTGCACAATCTAAAAGGAAGTACTTGGTAGGCATAAATCCTCCATGGACATGTGAATGTGGTATTATCTTGATCTTCAGGTGCTACCTGAATTTCATTGTAACCACTAAAACCATCCAATAATGAGAAATACTTCTTACCTGCTAATGTATCCAATACTTGATCTATAAAAGGTAAAGGAAAATGATATTGTAGGGTAGTTTTATTTAATTCTCGATAATCAATGCATACCCTCCATTTACCATTCTTTTTTGGCACAATCACTAAAGGGGAAACCCACTGACTGTCTAAAATTGGGTAAATGAATTTCACATTCAACAATTTTTGCAGCTCTTCTATCAAAATTTCCCTAAGATTTGGATTCATCCTTCTTTGAGGTTGTTTGATAGCTTTACAATTTTCCTCAATATAAATGTGATGTATACAAGTCTTAGGACTAATTCCTTTTATGTCATTGTATTCCCATGCATATGCAAAAGAATGTTGTTGTAATGTTTTGATTAACTTTTCCTGTTGTATTCTCTCCAAGTTTTTGGTTATGTTCAATTTTTTTCCTGGAAGGATTTCAACTGTAGAGCTACTAAATTATTCCATAGAATAAAGAGACATCTTCCTAGATGACAAATATTCAATATTGAATTTTTCTTGAAATTTATCATGCTCATATTCTGGGGATGATTCAAAAATTTCCATTGAATTTAAGGTTTGACTATCATCACTAATCGTTGAAATAGTAAAGAGAGGCTATATATCATTGTCATCATCAATGCATTCTTTGTCATCTAACTATATGATTTTTTTTGCTGGAGGATATAGAGTGAATTTCTTTGTTGAGTTACCCTCAGAGATATACATGTCACTAGATCTACAACTAATGAAAGCATCAGTTGTAGCCAACTAAGGTCTTCCTAATATAAGTGGATGTCCTCCTAGATTGTTCTAAGGAGTTAAGATCATAAAATAAACAGGATAATCCCAAGAATATAAGGATACTAAGATATCTTCTAACACCCAATCTGGCTTGATTATAGATATGTCTGCTAATTGCAGTAATGTAGGTGTATACAGAAGATTAGGAAGTTTGAGATGTTCCATGGTTTGTTTGCTCATGATGTTTAGTGATGCTCCTAAAGCAATCAATGTATTTGGAATTTCAACTCCATTGATATGTTTTTTTACAACTGGACTTCCTGGATCTAAATATTTTTAAATGGAAATTATTCCCATCATTATGTCTGCAATTTTTCCTACTAGTTGAATTCTTCTTATTTCTCTTGTTTTTCTTCTTGTTTTCTTCATGCTCAGCTCTTTTATTGTTTTGGCTAGAATTGGAATCACTTTAATGGCCTGTAACAAAGGGATTTTGATGGAGACATTTTTCAATTCATCTAGAAAATCATAATTGGGAAACACAATATGCTTTTCTACCCCTTTATGAACTTGCAATCTTTCAGGAAAATCAGGTTTAGATGTAAGTATTGATGGTTGCTCTATGATAGGAGTTGAGTTTATTGGTTTTTTGTTTTGTTTTTCATTTTCATAATTTTGGTTTTGAAGGGATGTTCTTTCCTAAAAAGTTTTATTTGGCTGTAGAGAATCTTCCTCAAAATTATCTTGTTCTTGAATAACTACATAAGGCTTTTTATTTTCTAGTATCCTACCAGATCTAAGTTGGACATCATTGAGATCTAGAGGAGTAATCTTGTAGGTTGGAAATTGTTATCCTTCTATCATATAATTATTTTGAGGATTTTTATTATTTGGGTTTGGTAATGGTTGGGCAAGTAGTTGATTTGGTCTTTGTGGAAATGGTAATGAAAGTTGTGGATTTTTGTTTTAGAGTTGGGGTTGTTGATTTTGTTGAGGAATTTGTTGGGGGTGATAGTGTAGATATGATGGAAGATATTTATATTATTGAGAGAATCTTCTGTAGGGATTTTTCATTCCTTGTGCCCAATATTTTGATTGAGATTGAGGCCAAGGTTGTTGCCAAGAATTCCAATTATTTGGTGGGGGCTGAGTATACATTTGATTGTTAAAGCCTTGAGTTTGAGTATACAAAGCAAAGAGATTCTGCTGGATTTGAAGTTGTTTCTTCTTGAAAAACAACCTTGAGACCTGGAATTGAAGGACAAATCTTAACAAATCATACAGGTCTCTATGACTTTTGCACCAAGAAGATATTCTCTTAAAGCATGATTCTTTTTGCATTTAGGACAGAAAATAGCTAAAGCATGAGTCTCGACCTTCTGCTTATTTTGTAATTTAAGGGTGTCTATATTTTCACTAAGACTCCCTAAAATATCTATTTTAAATTTGTCAAGCATGTTTCCAATTTCTTCCCTACTTACTATTCCGGTTGCAGATTTATTTACTCTAGCAAGAGAAGGATCTCTTGGAATTTTCCCAATTTTTTCTTTTCCCCTTTAGAGATGAATACGTAAATTACCAATGTCAGGTAATGGGATTTGAGAGATATCCCCCTTTCCCATCATGTTGAGGATATCTATCCACTCATCTCTAGTGGCTTTTAATAAAAGATGTTTTAAAGTATCTTGATCTAAATTATCCATTTTTTCTCTTTTTATGTTATAATTGAACCTTTGAATTAAATCCTCCAAATTTTCATCATCTTTTTGTATCATTTTAAATACATCATCCTTGTGATTGATGGGTATGAAATAATCCAAGTACCTTTATATAAATGCTCTCTTCATGTCATTCCATGTCCTAATAAACTGACTGATTAAACCCATTAACCATTTTAAAGTTGCTCCTTTCAATGTTGAAGGAAACAACTTAAGTTTTTGAGAGTCTTGTAAATAATCATAAGTTTTGCATAAGGCTTCAAATTCAAACAAAAAGGTTTCAGGATATTCAATTTTTAATCCATGAAAATTTGGGAGGACTGTTACATAGCATTTTGTCACTATCCCTGCAATCCCTCGTCCCGCACATTGGAGGATTATTCCCATGACCTGTGAGCAGTAAAATGTCCTGAAAACACCTTCATAAAATCCTCCTGCCTAAGGATAAACATTCTCCTGCAGAACGTTTCCTCTGGAAAACCCTAAAAATAAATGTTTTAGCCTTGGCGCGACTAGTCAGTTCATCCCTTGCACCAATGGGGGAAATCCACACTAGAGGGCATGCTAGTTTGCGCTCTTTCCTTGTGTTTCACTCGTGCCAAGCCCATTAAGGAATGTTTTTTAAAAATAAATAGCGGAAGTTTGATTATAAAAAACTCTATAATGAATCATGAAAAGGAGTTAATTGGTTTGACTTTGGATCTCCAGGTATAGGAAGTGGTTTTCCACCTATCATGGAACCTTCTTAAGAGATAGCACCTATCCCATGATTATAGGGATCCCAACTTCCTTTCCTCCATCTATAAAAGCTTGCCCTCTCCATTAGCAAGCTAGCTGAACTTGTAGGAAGGAAACCATAGCTGTGCAACTATTGAGAGCTAAGCTGAAGATAATCCCGTAAGAGAGAGAGCTTCGTCCAGATTCCTGACAGGCTTTGTTGAGACATGCTCCGCTGCAAGCCCCGCTGAAGGAAGATCATAGTGTCAAATCATTTGGTTGTAATCTCCCTTTTTGTCATCATTAATATAAGTGACTCTGATTTTGGTTCCATTCATGTGTTTACTCTTTTATGAAATGCAATGAATTATATCCTCTCTAACTGATATATAGTTACATGCTTTAAGTATTACGTTATACGTCATCATTTCTCTGCGTGTGTAGAGCTGTTCGGACGTGAAAAATGGAAGGATTGTGATATATTAGGTTAGGGACAAGGAGCACTGCTTCTTCATCGAAAACAAGAGCGTGGGATTCGATGTAGGCCACTTATCACGATATTTGTCTTTCTCATAACTAGGAACCAACGTCATTGCGTGATTTTGTTGTTGCTAGACCCAATCTAGGGCTAGTGGGATCACCTCTGTCTGCAAAGGGGATTTACCTCCTCAGCAATTTGGCGACTCTGCTGGGGATCAGTGAGAGTTAGTCCTTCTCCCATTTGGGTTGTGTTTTGGCTTTTGATTGATTTATTTTCTCTTCTGGTTCACCTTCCTTGGTGTCAAACCCCTGTTCATCCCCCAGAAGACCAGATGCATTCTCTGTTTGTCCACTTTTATCATTTTTCTAGGGTAAACTCAATTGGCGCAGTTTTTCCCCTGACAGTAGCGCCAAATAGCGCTAGTTTCTAGTGAGGTCCCTGCGCCAATGCCTTTTTGGCATAGAATATAGCCAAACAGGCGCACCAACTCTGTTTGGTGTTAGGGTTTGCTTGCTTTTGGGCTCTCTGAGCTTGGGTTTTGGTCATGGTGTGATTTTTATGATTGCTTGAGTGCTTCGAAGTCATTTTTGGCTGTGTTTAGCCCCTGTCCTCTATTTTTTCGCCTTTTTACATCACTTTTGCATTCTAGCCCTAGGGCGTCTAGGTGCTTCAGTGTGCTGAGCCTCCTGTAGGAGTTTTGGGTCCTTGCTTTCCCAATCAATTTCATTTTTTCTTTTTTGCATTTGTTTTACTGGATTCCATTGAATCATTGCATTAATTGAGTGATTTCCCTCTCTTTCATTTAGTTTCGCTTTGTGTTACTCCAAGCCTAGATTACATGGTTTGTTTGAGTCTCTTTCGAGATTCTTCTTCTCTTTGAAGGATTTTGTCATAATTTTGAGTCTTGATTGTGTGTGTTTGGATTTAGTGAACTTGTTTTTTTTAGCTCTCTCTTTGTCATTTCTTGAATTGGTGTTTTCATTAGTTTTTCATTCATTTAGTGCATTTGCTCTTATATATTGAAAAATACAAAAAACAAGATCTTTTGCATTTGGTTTGGCATCGTGAAAATTGAAAGCTCTTTCGCATTATTAGTGTTATATAACTCTAGAGAGAATTTTTATAGTTTCATTAGCTTGCATTAGAAACGGTAGTGGATGTTTTTGTGTGTTCATTTTGTTTTCATTTGAAAAGCTCTCAACTCTCCTGTAGATAGCTCTTCATTGAACAAAGTGATATTTTGTGGCATGTAGTTTTCATTTAGAGGTTTTATGAGATCCAACATTCGATAGGGCCTGAAATTTAAATGTAAATTGAAGATCAAATTTAAAATTTACTGAATTAACCTAAGGCAAAATTGAAACATTAACGAAATATCTAGTAGTTTAAGGTAGAGATGTGTTCCGGCGTCTTTAAGCCTAGCAGCTGTCGCTCTCCATCTGGATATAGACAGTGCTAGTATGGACTTGTGCTCCCTGTACCATCGCGTATATAAAGGGAGATCCCATTAGGTTGCAATCCTTTATCTGTAGGAAGCCGAGTCTGCTGCCTTTTATCCGTGATACATCGAACACAGCATTCGTGGAGATTACCTGCATGTACATAAAGTCCTTGGTTGATTTATCTTTCATTTTTTACCAAGGTGTATATGGCATTTCATGGATATCTGGTACACCCATCTACCTAGATTACCAGAGCAGTCATTTTGATCTTTACTGACTCCTTAAACTTGAAAATATCATCAAGCGCTTGTCCTTTCATGCTTGTTTCCAAACTGTAAGTGATAGAGTCATATTTTACTTGTTTCTAGACTCTCAAAACATTAAACAGTAAAATTTCTAGTTTCAATGTGTTAAAATTAATCACCTACGATCACACGCCCATTTAGAGATTGATTTTTCAGCCTGTTTTTGTTTTCCTTGGTTTTTTCCCGTGCGTTTTTGTTTTGCGATCTCTTCCTCTTTTTTGCTATAGTCATAGTGGCGGAACCATCAATTTCGTCTACTAGTATTCCTTACAAAGAATATTCGTCAGAGGTCTCCCAGTCCTCTGCTAAGTATCAGTAGTCCATTGTATCCGTAGTTTCCCGATGAGGGACTGGTTATATCTGAACTTCCCTTTGGAGGACCGGTTGACTTCAATTAGCCCTTGTCCAATGCTTGGTTTGGATTTGGAGTTGGGGAACACTTCCCTCCTCTTACATCGGGATCATATTTTTTAGATGCTATCATACCTCCTAGTCCCTGTCGTCTTTTATAAGATCTTATGGCAAGGTTAGATATGGACTCATCCGATCCTTCTCCTAGTGAGGGAATTCCTACTTCTGGTGAAGATTACCAACTTTTTCCCGAAGACATCCTCGAACCTTCTCTTATGTCTTCACCTGGTCCTTCGCTCCCAGCTGGATATAGGTAGCTAAGTCAGATCATGACTGCTATTGCCTCTATCGGAGTATCGACTCCGTCCACAAGGCCGACCATTCCCATGTTCGGGATGTCGCCATCGACGCCCCTCACGGCATATCCTTTCGTTACGTCGGCACCTGTTAGACCTACTATCTGCATGGCTGCGTCTATGCCTGCTATCACTACTTAGTCAACTAGGACCTCGTCAGTTCCTGAAGACGTTTATATAGCTTCTTCCATTCTCAAGAATATTTCTTCTGAGGAGTATCGGTTGTCTTTATAGCCGTCAAACTTCGAGGTTGGTCAGTCCTCTCAAGACCTTAATCATCCTTAATTTTCCCATTATGGAGTAGATGGTGCCCCGATTTACATATTTCCATATCAATATGATGAGCAGGGCAACCCCCTTCATTTTCCTCCTCCTGAGGCTTATCAGTACATTAACGGTTTTCTATCTTCCCAGGCTGGGCAACCTTCTAATCAACAAGGTCAACCCTTATAGGGACAACCTTTGTTTCAGAAAGGATATTCTTCTGGCCCACAAGGGACAACCTTCGGCCTAGCCAGGTTATCTATACGACCCGCAAGGACAACCCTTACAGGGACAACCTTCGGGCCAGCAGGAATTGTTTTACGGTCCACAAGGGCAGTCTTACAACCCTCAAGGTCAACATCTGCAGCCTCACCTTGTGGTCTAGCTAGGGCAACCTCAAAGACCCACAGAGCAACTGGGGTATCAACCTGGACCAGTATACAATCCTGGGGGTCAAACCCATCCTTCTCAACCATTGGTGCAACCTCAACAACCTCATTTTCCCATAGGTCAAAATTTTGCAAAACCAGGGCCATCTTATGGTCTTGCCACAGGTCAACCTGGTTATCAGGCAAAACCTGGCCCTTTCCTGCCATCAGGCCAACCTACTCAGCAGGGGCAACCTGGTGTCCTCCATGAACCAGGTCAACCTATTCAACCAGGACAACCTGTTCAGCTAGGTCAACCTACACAACCAGGTCAACCTATTCAACTAGGACAACCTACAAAAGTTGTTAACCCTTCTCAATATCCGATCTATTCTATGTCGCAACCGAATCCACCTGTGCACCCGAATTATTAGGCTCAGCAGGGTCCCACTTATCAACATCCTGTTCGACCCCAAGGTAGCTATTACCTTCAAGGTCAGTCTCGACCGGTTTACAACCTGCCCCAAGGTTCTAGTTATTACCTTCAACAACTAGGCTATACTTATACTTTGTAGTCAAATCCATACACTGCTCAAACGGGGCCCACATATAATCAGAATCAGTACCCTGGTTATCAATCCCTGTATCCTGGTTTTTAGCCACCACATCAACCCAATTATATGACTTATACCCCCTATGGTCAGAATCCTTTGGGACAGAACCAATGGGGGCAGAGTTATGCTCAACCAGGATGGAGTATAGGTACAGGTCCTTATTGGGGACCTGGCATGCCTTTTAACCCTCAGTTACCTTTTCTCGCCATGTTGGAGTTGCCGGACGTGTCCAAATTGACCAATGATCCGATTCTTAATAACCCATATTTGCCTCCGGTTCGGAAAAAGGTGGCTAGTGACTGTCCTAAGTTTGAGGGTAAATCTGGTGAAGACCCCCAAGCACATGTCATGACATACCACTTATGGTGTTCTTCGAATTCTTGGATAGATGACTCGATTCGTCTACATCTTTTCCAGCGTGCTCTCACCGGTGCTGCTGCTAAATGGTACATAGAGCTACCCTGTGGTATTTTTCAAGATTTTAATACTCTAGCCATGGCGTTCTTAACGCATTTCCAGTTACCGGTTCATTATGAAGCCGGGATGCATCTCCTGACATCTCTGAAACAGGATAAAGCCACTCATATTTTAGATCACATTCACAAGTGGAGACGTCTTCGTCGTCTGATCAAGTTTGAAATTCTTGATCAGCTTCTAACTCACTAGTTCACTACCTCCTTTTTCAACAAGATTGCACAGGACATTGCTATGGGGGCATGTGTAACCGAGGAACAAGCCATTGCTCATGCCCAGTACCTCGATTTAGTGTACTCTTAGTCCGACACGTTGTACGACATCTTGATTGATGCCCCGCGGCCAAGGACCTATAAAGCACCAGCTACTCCATCAGTAGATGATGTTATTGGTTCCATATCTCAGAATTCTCGCAAGTCTTCCAATGGGAATAAGAAATCAAATTCTTCCAACAATTCTACTCCTCAGACTACCCCAGATTCTGGTAAGACCATGGAGGTCAACGCCGTTCAGGCTAATCCTATGGACAAGACTTCCAAAGGGAAGAAGAAGGGCAAAGGCAAAGCCAAATCCGATGCCGCCAAACTAGAAACATCTAAACCATGTGTTGAGGATGGTTCACAACGTAAACCGAAGTACCCTTGCCTGATATGTGATGAAGACCACTACAACAAATATTTTCCTCGATGATTCAAGGTTAGTAAACTTCTTAAGGGCTCTAAGGGGACTCCGACAGTTCTTAAGGAACCATTTCCATCTCAACAAACCCAGATGGTCGAGCAGCCTTCACCGTCTGTGTCGTTTGGGTCTCAGGTTTTCATGATGAATGGTACTATGTCTGTTTCTATTGTCACTCGATCGAAGGATTATGCCAGATCACACCAGGCAGCTGGGAAGGAAGTCGTTGATGGTCCTCCTCCCCTACCTGCCTCTAGTCCTTTGGAGATTGAAAAGCCCATCGTTGAACCCATTGTACGGCCACCTTCCAAAGGTGTTCTTTGAAAGTATTCCTATAATCCAAATGCTCGTGCTGCTTGGAATTACAGCATTTTTGAGGATTTGGCGCAAGTGACTTCCGCGATGTCTGCACTGGAAGTCCTTCATAGTTTTCCGTCTCAACAGAAAGCTTTGCTATCTGCGATCGGTGGAATCGATCTTGCCGATTCTAACCTTCTCTCCTTCGATCTAGAGAATTTTTTCCCCCGACTTCCGCATCAGATCACATTTGTTATACAAGTCAGTATTAATGGCCTTAAAATTCACAGAGCCATTGTGGATGAAGGTGCCTCCACCTGCATTATGTCATCTTCCTACTGGAAGGCCGTTGGCTCTCCAATCCTCACTTCATCTCCCAATGCCCTTGAGGCATTCGATGGAAGGGAATCAAAACTCTTGGGTGTTCTCGCGAGCCTACCGATTACATTGCAAGGTAAAATAGTCAACGTTGAAGTGGAAGTTGTTGATGCAAAACTCAACTACAATATTCTACTCGGTCGCAGTTGGACCCATGCCATGTTGTGCATTCTGTCCACCCTCTTTCGACTTTTGAAGTTTCCACATGAGGGCAATATTATTACTGTTGATCAGTTGTCTTTCTTTACCTCATCCTCCGAGAACAACATGCCATACGTGGATCAAATTCATAATCCCCTCGATAGTATAGGACCTGGTATTTTCAAGGACCCTGTTCTCATGGGTATTTTTCCCATTCCACCACCGAACATCATTCAATTCAACATGATCTCTAGGTCGGATGACTCGTGGATCATCCCTTCTTCTGAACAGGTTGCCTCTTTTGGAGAATCGATGCCTCTGACCCCATTTGAAATCAATTATTGCGAGATCGTTGCCGCATAGGATCCTCCTCTTGCTGAAAATGCTCCTTCGAGCATGGCTCTTGATGTTTATTCTTAATCCCCTTGGCTTGGTGATGTAGATTTGCCTGATCCTTTGAGAGAAGATTTTCCGTCTGAAGAAGCTGTCGTGGAGACTGTCTCTCGAAGATCTACCATGGAGTGATGGACATCATTGTTCCTTGTTCATGCCCGGCCTGGGGGCAATGTCTAATTGTCTTGAGTGTTTTGCATCTCAGGTTCCCTCTCCACCTCTCTAAACGCCAATATTGACTCATGAAGTATTTTTGGAAGGAAATCTGAGTAATATTATCCAAACGATGCCTATTGACATCTCCATTAGACCAGAGGTTGTCGAGAACATCCATGTGGGAGTCACTTGTTCTCCCGATGAGATTCAAGTGTACACTATCCTTTTCCATGAATTCCGAGATGTTTTCGTGTGGTCTTATGAAGAGATTCTTGGGATCGATACCAGTATCGTTGTGCACGAAATTCCCACCTACCCAGGTGTGAAGCCTGTGCGCCAGTGTCTGTGCCCAGTGCATCCTCGAAAAGCCGCTACTATAAAGGCTGAAGTTGAGAAACTTCTTAAAGTGGGCTTCATATATCTGATCCCTCTGACAGAGTGGATTTCCAATATTGTCCCTATGGATAAGAAATAGGGCACAATTCAAGTCTTTTTTATCTATCAAGATATCAGTCGGGCTTTCCCTAAGGACAACTATCCCACCCCCTTTATAGATCAGATCATCGACGATTTTGCGTGAAGTGAGATATTTTCCCTTATGGATGGCTTCTCGGGTTATAATCAAATTAATATCCTTCCATCTGATCAACATAAGACGGCCTTCATCTTTCTGTGGGGCACATTCACCTACAAGAAGCTCCCGTTCGGCTTGAAAACGCTGGAGCTACATTCCAGTGTGCCATGTCCTACGCCTTTCACGAAATACGTAATATTTTTCAGCCGTATCTCGATGACCTTGTAGCTCATTTAGCTCTGCGTGAAGACCATCCTGAACATCTCCACTAGATTTTTCTCCGTTGCAAAAGTTACAATATCAGGGAATCCTCACAAGTGCATCTTCTACGTTGACTCTGGTCAGCTTTTAGGATTCATCGTCTCTAAGGAAGAAATTCACCTCGACCCTCTCAAGGTCGAGGGTATTGTTAATCTCCCTGCCCCATCCTCATTGCATCAAATTTAGAGTCTTTAGGGAAAAGAGAATTTCTTACGTCGCTTTATCCCAAACTATGCAGAGGTGGCCAAAGGGTTTACGTGACTTCTAAAACAGGACATTCCCTTCCATTGGGACGATATTGCTCAGCGATCCTTCTATAACCTTAAGATGTTTCTCATCAACGCTCCATTAATACGTCCTCCCAACTATCATCGTGACTTTACCCTCTATTTGGTTGTTGCCTTCAGCACAATTGCCATGGTTCTGGTACAGGATGAAGATGCTGGTAATGAACATGTGGTTTATTATCTATCTCAGAATCTCCTCAACACTGAAACATGTTATTCCCATGTAGAGAAGTTGGCACTCGTCATGGTCCGGGCTATTCAGCGGTTTCGCCATTACATCCTGTTGTGCACGGTAACCGTGATTTCTGACTGCAACCCCATGACTTAAATTTTGTCTCGACAATTGTTGGGGGGGAAGTACTTGAAATGGATTGTAATCCTTCAAGAGTTTGATTTGGAGTTCACTACTTCCAAATTGAAGAAGCCACTAGTTTTTGCTGATATCATTTGCTCTCTCCCTACCAACTCTATGCCGTCTCAATCCGAGGATCATCTCCCGGATGAAACTCTCTTCTTAATCATCACTTTTGATCCATGGTATGGTGATATCATCGTGTACCTTCAGACATCTAACTTTCAGTCTGTGTTGAAGAAGGATGCTCGACGCCGTGTTCGACACCAGTCGCAACCATATCGCATTGTCGGAGATACCCTATATCGGGTCGGAGTCGATTCTGTACTTTGCTAGTGTTTGACCTTAGAAGAGGCTGAGAAAGTTCTGAATGACTGTCATAGTGGCACCTGTGGTGGTCACATGGTTGTTTATGCTACCGCCCATAATATTATACGTGCGGGTTATTTTTGGCCATCTATATTTAAAGACTGTATTGTTGCAGTACGGAAGTGTTGTGCGTGCTAAATCTTCCAATGCAACATGTGTGCGCTTCCCCTCCTATTAGATCTTGTCACTACTGTAGGCCCATTTTCCAAATGGGGCATTGATTTTAAGACATGTAACCCTCACTCGGCTGGGGGGCATGCTTATATCATCGTTGCCATAGATTACATCACCAAGTGGGCCGAAGCGATGCCTACATTGGCCACAGATGGTAAGACAGCTGCTCAATTCATTTTCAACCATGTGATCATGCGTTTCAGCATTCCTTAAGCCATTGTCACTGATCATGGCACTCATTTTCGGGACTACATGATGGCAGAGCTGACATTGAAGTTGGGCTTGCGTCATGACAACTCGATGCCATACTACCCTTAGGAAAATGGCCAGGTTGAAGCCGTGAACAAAGTGCTTGTCACGATGCTTCAACAAGCAATTGGTATACACAAATCCAACTAGAATCTCCAATTTTTCTCAGCTCTCTGGGTCTACCGAACATTAGTGAAGAGCGGGACCAGATTCACATCTTTCCAGTTGGTGGATGGTCTAGAAGCTACTCTTCTGGATGAATGTGAGATCTCTTCACTGAAGTCGGCTACGGAATTACTGCCCGACACTTCCCCGGAGGAAGAACGTCTCCTATATCTCAAAATATTTGATGAAACTCGCTATTTGGTTGCTTTGGTTATCAAGGCACAGAAAAAGTGGGTTAAAACTCATTTCAATCAAACGGTTTCTCCGCGCTCCTTTATCAAAGGAGACCTCGTCCTCTTGTATTATCAGGCCCATGATAAGCTTGGGGCAGGAAAATTCCAACCTATGTGGCATGGGCCCTATATCGTTAAATGCATATTAAAAAATGGGGCTTATGAGTTGATCAATTATGAAGGTCTTCCTTTGGCATAGCCCAGAAATGGGTTGTACCTGAAGAAATATTATGCTTGAATTATTCTTGCGTAGTATATGTACATAGATGATTTCTTCATTTTTGTGCATGTGTGGTGTGGTGTGCTTTGTAAGTTTTTTTTTGTTGATTGGGTCTTCCTAATTGTGCAGATGTCTATTACTCCCTATGTCGGTTTCGCTGATGGTGCCTCCTGCAGTACCAGGAATCTGTCTTCGGCAACCTGGGTAATTTACAATCCTACTATTGAGTTAGTTAATTTACAAGGTGTTTGTCTAGGCCCTACTACAATTAATGTCGCAGAATATAGTGTTGTTTTGGAATTATTGAACGAGGTCGTTAACCTCAGTATTTGTGCATTACTTGTATATTTGGACTCACAACTTGTAGTGTTACAGCTCAATGGTCATTATTCATCTAGGAACCCATGCATTTTAAGACTCTATCTACATATTCGTTTACTGGAAATAATTTTTGATTACATCACATATCAGCATATACCTAGACGAATGAATACACTAACAGATGCAGTAGCCAACATGGTATTAGATCAACATTTACGCAATTTATAAAAAACATCATCATATGTAAGCAAGATCCATGTAGAAATAGATGTATATATATATATATATATATATATATATATGTCGAATGTTTGCAGCGTGTGCATCATGTAAAATCCAAAAAATATACATGTTTTTTTTAATTACATTTGGAGATGAAATGTATCTAAAAAATATGCATATAAAAGCCTAGGAAACTAATCGACATGGTGCTCATGGTAGCACGTCACTGCCTGCACCAATCGCCTCAGTAAGAGATGGAGGAAACTCGACACCCCTACGATGTGCCTTTGGTAAGCCATAGGGACATTAGCTAGGTGAGCATAGTCCAGAACCCCACAAACAATCCCCTCAAGGTTATGTACGAGTGCGTCTCCCTCGCCACCCTCACCTTGAGGGTCATAAGCGATCAGAGTCCTCCTCCCTGTTGGTGACATCCCAGCAGGTCTCTGTGGGCCGGCATCTGCATACATATAGGATCAGATATTAGCACATGTATGTATACCAAAAAATCATAAAATTCATAAAATAGAAAAGAGTCTTACCCAGCTCCTTATCCTAGTCCTCTCCTTCCGAAAGTGGAAGGTCTGGGTCTCCTGTGAAATTAGTACCAACATAGGGCCAGTCCTCTACGATGATCAACTTTCGTTGGAGCCATCCAAAGAACTCGAGCTGCCATGACATCTGTTGGCCGTCCCCTGCCCTGGGCATCAATGCTACCCATCGAGCCATCCGTGGCTCTCTCAAAGGTGGATCTGGGACTATCACCCCTTGGCACTGGAAGATAGGCAGTCGTTCTAGGAAGAACGATACCAAGATTGACCCGTACCCAAACTAATTTAGTTTGGCCTTTTTACATTTAGTCAATTGCTGTTTGATATTCATGGTTACGTCTGTGGCCCAATCAAATATTGTTGGGTTCATACATTGTGACGCTAGGAGGAGCTGTGTTTTGGTAGCTTCATGCGGTGCTTGTGGCCCCATAGCCCGTGTAATGGTATGTAGCACCACTCTGAGTGCTAGGCCGGGAACAGTATGAATGTCAAATTTTCCACTACTTGATCTGGCTTGTGCCCCCGGGCACACCCTCTGCATGACCATTTCCATTTTTTCACCAGAGGCCCTGGTACCTGTCATAAGCGGAACTGGACCTCTGTGGGACAATCCAATGATGAAATAGACATCAGACACTTCAAGTTCAAGTACTTGATATCGAAGTTTAAATTTTTCTTTGTCCTCATCCCATATACTTATCAGGTATTGTAGTAATTCGGGCAGAGCCATGAGACATGGTGTTAAGAATAATTTCTTTAACCCGCAATTTCGAAGAGAATTCATGCATTGCTCATTCTCCATTGCCAACTCATCTTCTTTACTGTGCTCCCTTTCTTTCCATTCAATCACCATTTTCGCTGAGTACCTACACCCAAATCAAACATAGGAGTGTGAGAAACCTCCTCAAGTATTCCAATTTGCTTTTCATTAGTTCATTTTTTAGAATTATTAGCCTAATTTGTGTTGCGCCAATGGCGTGGCTGTTCAATAACGATCACACACGGTGGCGTAGCCTGCAGCATAAAAAAACATAGCGGATTAGCAAGGGTTTGTGCCTAGGACCAACGCCAACCGCAATTTCTTATTTTGCTTCTCATCCCCTACTAATGGAAACCAATGGCTACTAAAGGAGGTAAGGCATGTTCCAGATCTAAAGAAAAATCTGATTTCAACAGGGCAGTTAGGAAGTGAAGGTTGTGTGACAACTTTCACAGATAAAACTTGGAAGGTCACCAAAGGAGCGCTGGTAATAGAAAAAGGTGAAAAGGTTGGTACATTGTATTTATGCAATGGTATTTCTAACTCTGTTAATGCTTTAAATTCCAAAGGAGCAGATGCAACATTATGGCATCATAGGCTCGGACACATGAGTGAGAAGGGGATGAAGATTCTTCACTCAAGAAATTTGTTGCCGGGTTTGAAGAATGTTGATTTGGATTTCTGTGAGAATTGCATTTATGGAAAACAGAAGAGAGTCAGATTTCTCAGAGTTGGGAAAGAAAAGAAGAGCGAAAAATTGGAGCTTGTGCATGCAGATGTATGGGGACCTTCTCAGGTATCATCTCTCGGTGGCTCTCGTTATTATGTTACTTTTATTGATGATGCAACTAGAAAAACATGGATTTATTGTATTTAGAATAAATCTGATGTATTTGATACTTTCAAGAAATGGAAAGCTTTGGTTGAGATTGAGATAGGAAAGAAGTTGAAGTGTCTCAGATCAGACAATGGAGGTGAATATTGCAGCAAATAGTTTGATAGGTATTGTTCAGAGCATGGAATTCGCAGAGAGAAGACAGTTCCAAGAACACCACAAGAAAATGGTGTGTCAGAAAGGATGAACAGAACAATCATGGAGCGTGCAAGGTGCATGAGATTGCATGCAGGATTGCCTTTACAATTTTGGGCAGATGCTGTAGATACTGATGTTTATCTAATAAACAAAGGGCCTTCAAATTCCTTGGATGGTGGTATTCAAGAGGAAGCATGGACAGGTAAAAAGGTAAACTACTCTTTTTTAAAGCCTTTTGGTTGTGAGGCCTTTGTCCATATTAATAAAGAAAATAG
The DNA here is from genome assembly GCA_034641835.2 of Pinus albicaulis. Classification (NCBI taxonomy): domain Eukaryota; kingdom Viridiplantae; phylum Streptophyta; class Pinopsida; order Pinales; family Pinaceae; genus Pinus; species Pinus albicaulis. The sequence goes on along the minus strand of CM076581.1, from coordinate 556,488,912 downwards.
AACAAAGCTTGAGGCAAAATCAAAGAAATGTACCTTTATTGGATATGGTGTTAATGATTTTGGATATCGCTTATATGATTATGAAAATCACAAAATAATTAGGAGCAGAGATGTAATATTCAATGAAAAGGTCTTGTATAAGAATCAATTGCAGGAAAAGAAACATGAAAAAGAAAGCAAGGAATACACAGTTCTTGATGAGATAATTGAAAAAGTAAAGGTGCCTAAAAATAACAATAATCAACAACCACAACAGAAACAACCACCACAACAACAACAGGCACCTCAAACACCTGAAAGTGGTGTTAGAAGATCTACCAAGATAAGTAGACCCCCTGAACGATACTCTCCTTCATTATATTATTTATTGTTGACTGATTTTGGTGAACCCAAATGTTATGAAGAAGCAATGCAGGTTGAAAGCAGGAAGAAGTGGGAGCTAGCCATGGAAGAAGAGATGGACTCCTTAATGCATAACCAGACTTGGGACTTAGTCAGGTTTCCTGCAGGTAAAACTACATTGCAGAATAAATGGGTTTACAGGCTGAAGGAAGAATATGGAGGAAAACAGAGGTACAAAGCTAGACTTGTGGTGAAGGGGTTTGCACAGAAGAAAGGTATTGATTTTGATGAAATATTTTCTCCTGTTGTTAAAATTACTTCAATCAAAACTATTTTAAGTCTTGTAGCAGCGGAAGATTTACATCTTGAACAATTAGATGTAAAGGCAACATTTCTCCATGGAGATTTGGAGGAAGAGATATACATGCAGCAACCAGAAGGATAGGAGGTAAAAGGGAAAGAAAATTTGGTGTGCAGGTTAAAGAAGAGCTTGTATGGCTTAAAACAGGCTCCAAGGCAGTGGTATCTAAAATTTGACAAGTTTATGTCTGAACAAGGTTATACTAGATGTCACTCTGATCATTGTGTTTATCTGAAAAAGAAAAATGATGGTAGCTATATTATATTGTTATTGTATGTAGATGACATGCTTGTTGCGGGGTCTAACATGCAGGAAATAAATGTGCTCAAAAGAAAATTGGCAAATTCATTTGCAATGAAGGATTTGGGAGCTGCAAAACAAATCCTTGGTATGAGGATAGCTAGAGACAAGAAAAATCACAAATTAACACTGTCTCAGAATGAGTACATAGAAAAGGTGTTGAAAAGATTTAATATGCAGAATGCAAAACCAGTTAGTACACCTTTTGCTAGCCATTTCAAACTTAGTAAGGAGATGTACCCCAAGACCCAAGAAGACATGGATTATATGTCTAAAGTTCCATATGCATCAGCAGTTGGAAGCTTAATGTATGCAATGGTCTGCACAAGGCCTGATATTGCACATGCAGTGGGAGTTGTAAGCAGGTACATGAATAATCCAGGAAAAGAACATTGGATGGCAGTAAAATGAATTCTTAGATATTTGAGAGGTACCACAAATCAAGCATTATGCTTTGGTGGTTCAAACATTGCTCTACAGGGATATGTTGATGCAGATATGGCAGGTGACAGAGATAACAGGAGGAGCACTACATGATATGTATTTACTGTAGGTGGAACAGCTGTCAGTTGGGTTTCAAAAATCCAAAGTGTTGTTGCACTTTCAACAACAGAAGCAGAGTATGTTGCTGCTACAGAGGCTAGTAAAGAAATGATTTGGTTACAAAGGTTTATGGATGAATTGGGTAAGAAGCATGATATGGGCACGTTATACGGTGATAGCCAAAGTGCCATTCATCTTGCAAAGAACTCAGCATTTCATTCCAGGACTAAACACATACATCTCAAGTACCATTTCATACGGGTTAGTATTGGAAGATGGAGAGTTGAAGCTGGAAAAGATACACACTAGCCAGAATCCTGCAGATATGCTAACAAAAGTTGTAACCAGGGAGAAACTGAGAACATGCTCAGTTTCAATTGGTCTTCAAGGATGAAGATGAAGATGAGGAATAGCCAGGTCCAAAGAGGAGTCATTGTCCAGCAAATGAAGCAGCGGTGGAGTTGCTACAATCAGTCTCCAAGTGGGAGATTGTTGGGTGTGGAGCCTGATTATCTTGTTTACTTTGTATCACAGCTTTGGACCCCCGTACCTTAAAAGGGGCGGCAACGCCGCCCGAAATTTAATCGCTGCCGTGGGGGGTCCAGGGGGGGGCGGCAGCGCTTTTCGGAGCCCCCCCTTGGCGGGGGTTCGGGGGCAGCGCCCCCGAAGCTAAAAATAGATGTAAAATTGCCTTGTAAAAGTATAGTAATTTCTAGTCAATCTGGGTCGTTCATTAGGCAAATGATATGACGGTAGAAGTTATGTTTAGATTAGGGTTTTTTGCCCTAGAAGGCAACCCCCTTGTATATATGGGGGCATTGTATTACGGCTGTGTATTATGAGTGTATTCTCGGAGCGAGAAACAGAGATAGGGAGACCGTGAGAGGACGAGAGGATATTACAACGGTCCTAACATGGGTTTGTCTCTTCAATTTTTCTTGGATAATAGAAAGGAAGGATTGGGTACATTTAGAGTGGACGTACTTTAATGGAGTGAACCACGTATATCTGTGTCTCTCTGGTTTTATGTGTTTTGTGTGCTTGTATTTTTTGCATATTTTATGTGTTGCATTGCTCGATAATATATAATTTTCTAACATTTACTATTGGTCATATTTATAACTTTTCGAAATCAAAATTATGTTATGGAGCTTATTTTTCTGATATTTTATCATATTTTTGTCGAAAAATGGGTTTTACAATTGCTTTTTGTGCAGCGACAGGTTTTCACGTGATTAGGACGACGAAACGAGTTGCATTTTATACTTTTTTGGACTTGGTAAAAACATGAAAAGGTCACTATTGGAGTCATATTTCAGCTTTTTTCTAACTCTCTAAAACTGAAAATATTTCCGAGTCGCTTGTCATTTTGAGCTCGTTAAATTGGCTGCAAAACGACATCTACCCGTTATACATTTACCCCTTTTTCGGGCTGGGATAGACTATCTATGAAAAAAGGAATATCATAGCCTATGGCGACTAGGAGGTTCTCTGAGACATAGTTTTCTACCTTTTCGGATCTGTGAGACTATCTATGAAAAGGGATTTCTAGAGTTTACTTTCCCACTGTCTTTTCAAACTCTCTAAACATGAAAAGACGTCAATTTCTTCCTTTTTCAGACTCGTTAAAAAATGATGACATCGGACTTCGTCGTAATGACGTTACTTGATTTCCTCCTTCCTAGGGCTCGTTAAATGTACTAGGATGGATTTGTCCGAAGGAAAAAATTATATTGCAAGCATATGCTATCCCCTTCAAGCTTGTTTTTGAAAATAATTGGGGTACTCGCTAGAAATGGTGGGGGAAAATGGAACCAGTATCACCATCGTGTCGGAAGTATGTCGCTCTTGAACATGGTGTGTGTCTGCATTCGTGTCGGGTTGGAGACATCTCATCTCGTTATTTTCTTACCTCTGTGGGCTTGGGTAATCTCTTTTCACTGATAATCTACTCTTTACCATGTCACCATGACCTCAGATCCTTTGATGTCAAATACTGCCAAATCCAATGTCGTGCTACAGATATGTTCAAGAGAAGTTGGCCTCTGTAGTTTTTATCCTCCCTCTAATTCTCTACCGATCTTGATTCACAAAAATTATGTCCCTCTGTTTTGTTTTGATGATGTGGGAAACATTATGGCCCACCTTCCATCAAGGTCACTTCCTGTCGACTTCAACTCATCATCCAGGAAGTTGATCTAAAGACTCCCTTCAGGTACCTTGGAGCCTGCATGCCTCAATGGTAGGTTCTTCGCATTCGACGCAATGTTTTCATTATTGACCTTTGATCGGGTGATTCTGTAGGTGTTTGATGCCAGATCACTATTCACATTCCATGGATTGTACCTCATGTACCTTGAGGGCCATTGTCATTATTGGTGGATTCCCTCGTGTGTATTAATGGATTTCATTATTGTCTGGTAATCAGACGATATTCTTGCATGTTCGACTTCATCTCACATATTCGCATGCTTGAACTTGTATTATTTTCGGGTCAATATGGAGAGTAAGACCCTGTATTTTGTCTAATAAACATCTAGGTTGCGGATTATTTGTGGATTATTATCATTTATTACATGACTCATTCGATTGGATGGCTGTGACCATACATGAGTCTACTTGTTGATCCTTATTTACTAGATGGTTGCATCCATACCTTGGATCCCGGCTTTTGTACACTCTATTATGGATGGCTGCACCCATACCACATATCATGTATCAGAGATATCAGTTGTATTTGTCTTCACAGGTTTTCCGACGGCAGTGTTTTCAGTTGGGCGCGTTCTCATAAAGCATTTTACCCCTCCCTCTCTCGTGGACCTCATGCTTTAGCGGGCATCTGTTACATAGCATTTTGTCACCGTCCCTACAATCCCTCGACCAACACATTGGAGGACTATTCCCGTGACCTTTGGGTAGTAAATGTCCTGAAAACACCTTCATAACATCCTCCTACCTAAGGATAAACATTCTCTTGAAGAACATTTCCTCTGGAAAACCTTAAAAATAGATATTTTAGCCTTGGCGTGACTAGTCAGTTCATCCCTCGCGCCAATGGGGGAAATCCACACTAGAGGGCATGCCAGTTGGCACTCTATCCCTATGTTTCACTCATTCCAAGCCCATTAAGGAATGTTTTTTTAAAATAAATGGCAGAAGTTTGATTCTGACAAACTCCATAATGAATCATCAAAAGGAGTTGAGTGGTTTGGCTCCGGATCTCCATGTATAGGAAGTGGTTTTCCACCTATCATGGAACCTTCCTAAGAGATAGGACCTATCCCATGATTATAGGGATCCCAACTTCCTTTCCTCCATCTATAAAAGCTTTCCCTCTCCATTAGCAAGCTACATGAACTTGTAGGAAGGAAACTATAGTTGGGAAACTATTGAGAGCTAAGCTGAAGAGAATCCTGTAAGAGAGAGAGCTTCGTCCAGATTCCCGACTGGCTTTGTTGAGACACGCTCTGCTGCAAGCCCCGCCAAAGGAAGATCATAACGTCAGAGCATTTGGTTGTAATCTCCCTTTTTGTCATCATTAATATAAGCGACTCAGATTTTGGTTCCATTCATGTGTTTACTCTTTTACGAAATGCAATGAATTATATCCTCCATGACTGATATATAGTTACGTGCTTTAAGTATTATGTTGTACGTCATCATTTCTCTACATGTGTACAGGTGTCTAGACATGACGAATGGAAGGATTGTGATCTGTCAGGTTAGGGAAGAGGAGCACCACTTCTTCATCGACAACAGCAACGTGGGATTCAAGGTAGGCCACTTATCGTGATCTTTTTCTTTCTCATAACAAGGAGCCAACATCATTGCGTGAATTGGTTGTTGCTAGACCCAAATCTAGGGCTAGTGGGATTGCCTCTGTCTGCAGAGGGTATTTACCTCCTCAACAAGGACAAGAGATGAGATATTTTTCATTATGGCATTTGTATCTTCATCAACTATAGGGAATCCAAAAGAACTATCAATTTCCCTATTTCTTCTTCCTCCTCCTGCATTTCCTCTACCTCCTCCAAATATTACATTTTCTCCATTTAGAATTTCTCCTTCTCCCTCTCCTCCTCCTCTTCCTTCCATTATAGATTCTTCAAAGCTAATATAAGATTCAACTTGTAAGGTTAACTTCTCTTCCTTTGGTTCTTCTATCAATGGTATGTTGAAGAAAGGTTCTTCCTCTTCCTCTCTAATATGAATTTCTAACTCTTTAGCTAAAATATGTTCCCCTGTAGAGGTGAGAAATGTTACTCCTTTCGTTGGAGAGCTAGTATCTTCTTCCTCTAAGACTACCTCAATGGATGAAGCATGAGATCCTCCTAATTGGATTTCTGACCTTAGGACTTCAGGAAGTCTATGGCTAGCGAAGTATGGAACATGAGTTTGAGATGGAGGTGTATCAATTTGTGGTATTAGTGGAGTGAGTGGTGTTGTAGGAATTAAAATCCCGCCTCTACCTATGAATCTACCCCTAGAGTCTCTTTCTCTACGCATATCATTTTTTTTTCATGTAAGAAATGAGGCTGTCTAATTACACTTCCCCCACAATGGCGCCAAAAATTTTAGTCAATTTAATGTCTTAAATTTCTCACATAAATTATCAACCAAGGTTCGTAAACTGATGAAGTGTGGTGCACTGTATATGCTTAGTTAACCTTCTTCTTACTTTGTTGTATGAATTTTTATGTTTTTTTGGGGGTTTTGTTATTTATGTCTAAGAGTGTTAATCTAAAACTATGAAAGAAATCATATGAACCTAATGAATTTTAATAAGGAAAAAATGAAAGTGTTCCTAAGTTAAACTAATTTGCATAAAAATGAATCAAAGAATTAGTGACTGGTTAAAATCTAATCTGAAAAATAGAGTATCTATTCTAATGACTTCTACTTTAACATTAGTTCTATTCCATGGAAAAATTTTATAATTGAAATTGAAATTGCAATGCTATTCTAAGTGAAAGAAGAAAAAGAAAACAACTAATGTATGTTTAGTTACTCCAACATTCAATATGAAGTGTCACCTTCTTGAGATGATGTGTAAGCAACCAATTATACCTTTAGTTTCTAATGATCTAGAAAAGAAAGTAAAGTGTGTAGAGGAAAACTCAGTAATTTCATGAATTAAATATTCAATCATTTAGTCTAGAAATATGATAAAATCAACTTCTTGGAATGACCTTTAAGAACATAAAGTGATGCAATTAAATGAGGATCTAAAGAAAATGTGAAAGCATGTAAAGTTAAAGCTCAACTAATTGTAAAAAACTAATGTATGTTTGATTACTCCAACATTCAATATAAAGTATTATCCTCTTGAGATTCTATGTAAGTAACTAATTATACCGTAGTTTCTAATGTCCTAGAAAAATAAGTAAAATATGCAGAGGAAAATTCAATAACTATATGAATTAGATATTCAATCATTTATTTTAGAATCATCTTCTTGAAATGACCTTTAAGAACATCCATCGATACAATTAATTGATAGTTCTAATCTAAGAAAGTAAATAACAAAATAGTAAAGGAAACTAGATAACTGCAAGTCCTTATTGCTTCAAACTTAATTCAATTTGAAAATAGATAGATCTATCCTCACGAAATTTTTCAGAAGAACAATGAATACATAGTTATGATTTAATTCTATTGCTACTGATCCAAACTAGAATGTAATGTTAATCTACTAAGAAAACGTAATTGACAAAAATAGAGTGAGGAAATTAAACTAAAATAATGAACGAAAAACCTCCTCCTATGCAGGGGCACTCTACAACAGATTCAGTTCAGATCCTAGCTGGTTAAATACGCACTTAAGAAAGCATTGGTACCATGAACATGATCCTTGTATTATAATAGAACGAAGTCTTAAAAAAATACACAATGTTCAGCAAAAACTTAGCTTAAAAACTTTCTTAACCTCAGCTCCATACAACCGGTAGTTATATAAAAAAAACATAACTGTTTATAGAATTGGAGTTTGACTATTTAACTCTTTATTTGCTACGATAGAGAAAATCAAGAGTCCTTCTGTTCTCGGTTAATGTCCTTTGACCGAATTTTGACCACGATCTCAGGCATTCTTTTCTATCGATCTCGATTAAGTAGATAGGAAGAAATCCATGTGTAGATGATTTTGGAAATGCCCATGTGGCTCATTTCTCCATTTGATCCCTGGAACCTGTCAGACCATAAAATTAGCTATAGAACCCACGATTAGCTCCAAAATAGGCTGCATTCTGTAGCCAAATTACAAAAATCCATTCCAATAGAAAGAACATCATAATATAACATGGAAATCATTTAAATGCATTCCTTGAGACAAAACATGACATTTATCATTGATTGGATTATATGAACTTATGATAAAGTAAGGGAAAAAGGTGAGAAAGGATGTCAGAGAGAGGATAATTCTGAGGTTCAACAGAGTGTTATGACATAATGAAAATAACAACGTTAAGGCTAACAGTTTGAAGTGGTTTGTATGATGTGGCAGTTTTATGGGAAGACTTATCTTTCGTTCTAGTGCAAACAAATCCTTAGAAAGTGCAAACAATGGTGAAAATGGTGTGTGTTTGTTCCTTGAATGCGGTCTGGTGTCTGGTAAATACATGTTGTTATTGAGAGTAGTGGTAGAAAAATGTTTGAGAGAAACTCTGTCGCTGTTCCACTGTTCTTGTATCTTTTTTGGTTGAATACCCTTTGTAATCGTAGAAAACTCAAAACTTTTGGATAGAATGATGAAGTTTCATTTTATGAGAAATTACAAAGAAAATCCTTTGAAATAAGTTTAATTGATATAGGAGACATGGAGCGTAAAAAATGATAAGTGAGGGGGGTGGTGACATGGTGAAGAAGTGGGACCCATCACAGATCACGTATCGAAAGTTTTATTGTGAAATGCGGGAAGTTAAATGTTTAAAATGGTGAAGTATGATGTGCGATGAGGGTGGAGGTAGCATGGTAGAGAAATGGGACTGATCACAGATCCTACATTGGAAGTTTTATAAACATACATACTCGTGCAATCAACTGCGCTTATCAGAACTTTAAACAAAACCCTAATTTCTCCCAAACAATATGCATTCACATGGAATTGTGGTTCTTGGGCCCCACAACTAGTTGACCAATAGGAATCAATCGCAAATCGGCCGCCCACAAATTTAACTTTACAATGATAATGGTTAAACCATAAACTCTGCACAGAAACGTGTCCCTCACCTCATCACATCAAAAATCTCTTAGCATACAATGCAAAGCCTTAACGATAAACTTTAAAAACTGTCATTTTCGAAATGGCTCCATGTGCACTTTAATCTCCATCGTTGATCTGTGCCCAGATCTAACGGTCTTCCTTACTTGCCCTTTAGCATCATGGCATTGCAAATCACTTAATGCTGGAACGGGGGTTCCTAGCCCTAATTTTGTCGAGTTTTGTAAATTTTTTGTAATATTTGGTCTAGAGAAGGGGGTTTGGGGTGGGTCAAAACCCCAATGAATTGTAAGGGGTAAAAAGGGTAAACCAAGCGCTTGCAAATCATGGTTTGCGGACCATAGTATAATGCAGGCTAAGATGCTATAAGTAGATGAGTAGATCAAGTCTCAAAGTAGGCTAAGATTGATCGATGATAATTCCGAACTGTTGAGATCTATTTTGGGTTGTATTTGATTAAGGAGTTTGGCTAGCTGTGTGTGTAGAGATCCTTAGTCCTGCTATGTGCAGACCCCGCTGGCTATATGCGCAGGTTGGGAATTGGGTCTATAAATGGATTTTGGAAACTAATGAATGATAAATCTATTGGATCACATCTCTATTGTATAGACTGTCTATGTTCATGATATTAAGATTATTAATTTTGTTGATCAATTTTAATGTCCACATGGATGCGAAGGTATTACTGAGATCTGATTAGTAATATTTGTTGATTTAAGCTATTTGTGGGTTTATGAACTTCTCATTATGCATGTATACTGTTAAAGGTTCTGCAATAATATTTATTTTGGGAAAATATCATAAATATTAACAAGGGCGCCTCTATTAACTCTCTTCCTCTCAGTGTGTGGAAACTTGGTTCTAGCACCCTCCCATACTACTTCGGGTGAGACCTTGGTCTCCACAAGCAAGCCATTGCCGAAAGGGTCAGTAGTGTATGGGTTTGTTGGAAAATCTTAAATCCGAACTTGGTTGAGGACCCCTTCAAGCCAACAAATGGTTCTGTTGTCAGGACCTGGAGAATTTTTAGAGAAATAGGGTAATGCCATGAGGTCACTGGTGGCCTTAGAAGTCTGAGCTTGAAGACTGGTTCGAGAAACAAATCGAAGAATTTTCTTTAAAAGAGAGTCGAAGTAGAAGGCTAACTACCGAAGAGTGAAAAAAAAAGTATATCTTTACCAAAGTACATGAGATTTTCTTTGTAACCTTCGCACACGAACTACAAGAGTGGATAGCAAGGTTAGCAGAGTTCCAGACCTATGGGAAGAATCATCAGGTTACGCAGTGGAATCCTGAATTTATCAAACAGTTGGAAAGGGTTGATGAAAAAATCACTCAGAGTGTAGATCATTGGGTGGATAGTGTTTTGGGAGGATTTGTAACGGAATTCGCAGTTGATCAATTCATATCTTATTTTGAAGCTGAGTGGAGGTTTTGTTCCAAGGTAATCTTTTGCAAACATTTCCGCTACTAATTAAGATACTATTGTGCGAAAAAGGTGTGTTGTGCAATCACACCATGTGAATGACCTACGATCAGAGCGAAAGTAAAACACAAAGTAGTAAATATTACAGGGTTAACCAAGAAGAGGACAGATTGGTATATAGCCCCCTAAGAGAGCCGCCTACACACACAGTAACTAGTCTGTCGGTTACCCCACTGTCAAATCTATGAAATGGAAAGTATTATCCTACCCCACCACCAGCACCAGAAGGTGACATGGCCATGCATACGAAGCTACCTACCTTTAAGGGTGTGGGGGACAAGGACATGGATCGATTTTGGTTCATAGCAGAATCAGTATGGACTATGCAGAATGTTGCTAGAGATGCTATAAAAAGGGCACAACTATCCCTAGCCTTTGAGGGAAGAGCCTTGGATTGGTTCATGGGGTATGTCGACCAACATGTAGATTCGTTAATACATGAAATTAAGGGTACCTTAAAACAACAGTTTCGGAAGCCGAAGTCCTATGCTTAACTGGTAATCGACTTGAAATATTTACGATAGGAACCTAAAGAATTGGTATAGGAGGTTGATCAACGGCTGAAGAAAGTTATTATGGATTGGGATTTTAAGCACGAAGATAGAAAACACAAATAATGGTTCATTTCCATGTTATTATCACACCTATGCAGACCTATGGGCTAACAGATGATTGATACACAAGAACAGGCCTTAGAAATTGCCATGAAGCTAGAAGCTGCACCAAGGGATGATGCCCAGTTTCAGGTGTAGTAGATCTAGGGCCAATTGGAGGTGATGCACCTGGAAATCCAAAATCTATGAAAAGAACAGGGAAAAGAAGGCATCACAGAAATTATGTGCATACGGTGCAGAGTGTCAGGCCACACCAAGGATCAGCGTCCTCTACTATTAGACTACATGCAGGCTGGGGCACCTAACCTGTTACACCCCAAAGAGGTTGCAGGACCAAGCAAGCCCATGTTATGGTGCACTGATTTTCGAGTAGTTGGATTGCATGATACAAACCACTTCCCCTAACTTGGTGCCTATGTCCCAGAATTGAAGCAACAGCGGTGTCGATTCTACTCATATGTAGGACATGATGAGCACAACTGTCAGACATATGATATGATGATAGATAGAGGAATCCTATATAGGGTACACACTGACCCTTCCACACCATTATCTCCCTCTAGACGAGGAGGCTCCCTGGCAAGACGCTGAGGGGGGGAAGAGGTGGAAGCACAAGACGGGGAAGATGACAACTGATCTGTCATAACTGTGGAGAGGTGGGACACTTTGCAAGGGACATTATGAACCTTACATGATAATATTGTAGGTATTGCAGGCAGTTGGATCATGTGATCAAATATTTTCCTGTACTAATAGCAAATATGCCAGAAAAAAAACAAACACCGATGCAAAATGTGCAAAGGGTTATGGCAGAACCGCACGATGAGGGGCCCAGTATTAGCATAATTAAGCTTAGTGGCATGGAAATGAGAGGAGATGAGGAAAAGGCCGCAACCAAAGAACTTATCAGAAAAGCCTCTGACAAAAGGGAAAGCCTAGAATTACAAAAAGAAAAATAAACCTTCCTTTAAACTGGAAAATAATTACCAAAAATGAGGCATCTACCTCCAAGACCCCAACAAACTTGAAAGCAGAAGAAGAAGTAAAGCTATTCTTGCAGGCATGTATGAAGTTACTACACAACCAGAAGGTAGTCAAGAACCTCCAATCATTGATAGACAACTGTGCAGAAAATATTACCCCACCAATAGAAGTGAGAGATGTCAAAAAAATTTATAAGCATAAGAAGAGAACTAGTCAAGAAATGTGACTAACTACGCAGATTGGAAATTATGAAATGGATCAAGGCATCCTTGATTTAGTATCCGATGCAAATTTCCAACCTAAACAGACTTGTAGAGGATCAGAGAGCCCAAGCTAGAATGGTCTACTATACATCTATGCATGGCGAACCAATAGAATATCATACCGCTAGGGAAGCTATCAAAGGTTATGGTAGACATCGCGGGAGTTAAGGTATATGCAGATTTTGAGGTGATTCAAATTTTAGATGATGTTGACCCTTACACTACACTGTTAGGACTGGATTGGGCTATAGAATGAGAAGTATTATCAACTTAAAAAGGCGAACCATGGTTTTTTGAAAATGATGGTACGCGAGTATAGTCCCTCTAGATCTGGTAGAGGGCGAGCAGTATACATAACCAGTGCATGAAGGGGATGATGTTGATCAGATATCCAAGCTGACTGCCCAAAAAAAGGATTGGATCAACCCTACCACTGATGGCATGCTCTACTGGGAGAAGGACAATGAATATCTCTCTAACTCAGACGGGGAGATAGAAAATTAGCATAACTGGTTGCATGATGTATCTATGCTACAATGCCTGAAGATCACAAAGAGCTTCCAATGCATCTCCTCAGATGTAAGAGACCTTCCCTATTTTGATGATTCTGGTAGTGTTAGGGATTTTCGTAGAGAATTCGAAGCAAAAGTTGGGCACTTAACATAGCTATGCGTGTGACCCCTACGCGGTGGTGGGAAACTCATAAGGTGACTTTCCAGGATTGGGAGGAATCTCGCAGAATGCTAATCCTATGATACGAACCTCCGATCAACCTATCTATGGAGATTTTCCTCAGGCGCGAGGACCCATGCAAGAACTTATTGGTATGGATGGAAGTATGGTGTGAAAGGAATTGGGATGAATGGGTCCACATGTTTATCCATGCCTTGGGACCTATCCCCACCACGTGGTATTTGGATGCAGAGCTACATCAGCACACTCAACATTGGGATACCATGAGCAAAGATTTTTTGGGGATGTTCAGATTTTTAGGCGGGACTGATAAATTATACAAAGCCCTACAGGACGTATATTATCTAGTGTTTGATGAATCATGCCCTCGCATAGAATGTGGGGAACTAACTTGGGATGCACAGATGCAGGATATTGCAAACTGTCAGAATCTATCAGTGGAAGAGTGTGACAAGGAGCCACGAAATATCACTATCTCAGAGTTTGATGATGAACGCGCAGTTTTTGGACCCCCATTACAAGCAGTAGACATGACTAAGCCTCTTAAATTAAAGGAATTCAACATTGGACTAGAAGAACAACCTGATATGGCTAGAATTGGGGATTACTGCGATGATGATATCATTGGAAAAATCATGGAACTGCTCATTGAATATCAGGATCTGTTTCCCACAAAATTTTCAGAGCTGAAAGGTATTGTAGGGGACCTGGGTGTCATGCAGATCACCTTAAGACTAGACACACGTCCTATCAAGCAATGACCTTACCGATTGAACCCCAAATATAAGCAGAAAGTCAGAGAAGAAATCGATAAAATGATAGCCACCAGCATCATAGAACCGATAGAAAAATATGATTGGGTAAGCCCTATGGTGGTCTAGGAAAAGAAGACAAAAGGGGAAATAAGAATCTGCGTAGACCTGCACAATTTGAATGATGGTTGTGTAAATGATCGATTCCCTACACCATTCTCTGATGAAATTCTTGACAGTGTGGGAGGTCAGGAAGCATACTCGTTCACTAACGGGTTTCCGGGCTACCATTAGATCAAAATCACACCTAAAGATCGTAGCAAAACTACTTTCACAATCGAATAGGGATCCTTTCAATACACCATCATGCTCTTTAGGCTCGAGAATTCCCTTGTGATCTTCTCACGAGTAGTGGTGGTAGTATTCAAGTAAATCATTCAAAAGTTTTTAGAAGTATACTTTGACGATTAGATAGTGTTTCAATTGGTAAAGAAGCATGTATCAAACCTGCACATGATGTTGGATGCCTACAGAAAGACCCAAATCTCCCTAAACATTAAGAAGTGCATATTATGTGTACCTTTCGGGATCTTTTTAGGACATGTGGTCTATCGGCAAGGATTGATGGTTGACCCAACCAAGGTGGCAGTAATCATCAATTTAGCAGTCCCCACAACTAAGAAGAAACTATGCTCCATCCTTGGGCACATTGGCTACTATAGGAAATTTATTCAAGGGTGCACATTGATCACAGAACCAATGGAGAAGTTGCTAAAGAAGGACGTATATTTTTTCTGGGACGCGGTGTGTCAGAAGAGTTTTGATCTACTCAAGGAAAATATGACCTCTGCATCTATCATCATATTTCCTGACAGGGAGAAGGTTTTTCATGTCCATGTGGACACCTCATGGATCGCCCTGGGCGCTATTCCCATGCAGCCCAGGGAAGGGGACATTGACCACCCTGTTGTGTTTGCTAGTAGAAAAATTTCTAGCGCAGAACATAATTACTCTACTACTGAACGAGAAGGACTAGCAATGGTGTATGCCTTGCAGAAATACCAGCACTATCTACTAGGAGGGAACTTCAAGATGTTCATAGATCATTTAGCTTTAAAGTACCTAGTCAATAAACCTGTGTTAGGGGGGAATATTTGATGATGGTTACTATTGTTTCAAGAGTATTATTTTGAAATGATTATGAAGCCTGGGAGACTAAATGTTGGACCAGACCATTTTTCCCAAATCGAGAGTTGCAAAGAGCCAACTAACCTAGAAGAAGGTTCGCTCGATGCACATCTATTTTCTATTAAGGTGGTTGATGAGAACTTTGCACATATTATTCAATTATTAAATATGGGGATGGCACCTACAGACTACTCGGTACAATATAAAATATAATTGTTCACCCATGCCATTGATTTTACCATCATTGCGAGCGAATTGTACAAGTTGGGAGTTGATGAGGTGTTGCGAAGGTATGTACTAGAGCATGAAAGACATGCCATTTTAGCAGAATCCCATGGAGTGGAAGGAGGTCACTATTCAAGAAAAGAAACGACATAGAATATATTAAGGGCTGGGTTGTGGTGGCCCATAGTGCATAGCGAGTCCTGCGCATATTGTAAAGCCTGCGACATGTGCCAACGAACAGGAAGACCTTTGCACTGGGACGAGATGCCCTTGCAACCACAGACGGCCCTCGAGACTCCCACAGAATCCCCGCCAGATCAACACATAAACGATGTTGATGACATCGGTATGTCTATCCTGCACACCCTTAAGCAGCCCCGAGAATTATCTCAAGGGTCTAGAAAATAACGTAACGCCACTAGACCGACACCACCACAAAAGTTACCCTCATGGAGGATGACCTTGATCAGATTACTGATGCTATCACCACTATGTCTGCTAATTGAAGGAATACTTAGGAAGAAAAACACAAGGCTACTATATATTTTTTACAATTCGAGCTACAGGCCCTCCAAGTCAAAGAATACACACTTCAAGTGAGCATGGATCAAGCGAGGGAGAATCAGATGAGCGTAGATCAAGCGAGGCAGACTCTTGTAGGCCCGTTGGCCCCTGTTACAGCCCTGGCCACTGTTGTAGATAGCCGGATCTGCCCCCTCCCTGGTGCTACCTTTGTCCTACAACCCACTGAATTGTGCACCCAAGCCCAGGCATGCTCCTCCATCGGTCTTGAGGTTGGTCGACTGGCTAGTGCACAGCTGGAAGAATTGTTGACCGTTGTCACCAGCGAAATCCAACACCGTAAACTCTAAGTATAGTAGCACCTCAGCACAGTCGAGCATACCATTCTAACCTAAGCTGTCGAAGTTGCTCAAATCCAAGTCATGCATGTCACTACCATCCCACAACAAGTTGCCTTAGAAGAACTGATCAATAGGCTCTGTGAGGATATGCCAAAATTCATTCTTGCCTCTGTTGAGCCCCAACCCAAGGTCAAAGGATTGGTTTCTGCCTTGAAGGTGTCCCGAACTGAGGTACAGGTCGCCAAGGCTGAGTTCAAACTTCTGCTCACATATTTAAAGGCCAAGCTATAGCTGGAGACCCCTTCAGAGGTACATGCCCAGCGAACCACATTAGTTACGGAAGCCACGACCACTATTACGAAACAGATCAGTCAGGGTGTCACTTTGCATGAGCAGGCTATGGAATTATGGTCCCAAGTATAGCATGACCCTCTCCTCCATGAGATCGATCAAGATTTAACATAGAAGGAGCACAACTTTGAGCACTTAGAAGTTAGGATGGCCACTCTAGTCCCAGCCCAATGCTTAGCCCGTCTCAAGATTAGCCATGCTTTTTTCCCAAAAATTATGGGGCTGCGGTGCAAGAAACAGGTACTCAGTGACCATCTCACACCATGGTCGTATGACGCCCTCAAGATATCCTAGGAATTAGACAGGGAGGTGAAATAATTGAACCAGACTCTCGAAAACGTCATTGCTGCTAAGGAAGGACCAACCTCACAGAAACTGGTGGACATCGCGCAGACTGCTATAGCACAAAGCCTTCACATTTTTCCTCCTTTCATGACTGCAATGGAACTGCTCAAGGAATGGATGAAGACCTCACGGCCACTATGACTCGGAACGAGTCACAATATTATGTTCAGGGGACTGTTGGAATGGGGGTTCCTAGCTCTATTTTTGTCTAGTTTTGAAATATTTGGTCTAGCGAAGGGGGTTTGGGGTGGGTCAAACCCCTAATGAACTGTAAGGGGTAAAAAGGGTAAACCAATGGTCTACAAACCACGGTTTGCGGACCATAGGATAGTGCAGGCTAAGGTGCTATAAGTAGATGAGTAGATCGATTCTAGAAGTAGGCTAAGATTGATTGATGCTAATTGCGAACTATTGAGATCTATTTTGGGTTGTATTTGGGTAAGGACATCTGCTGGTTGTGTGCATGGAGATCCTTAGTCTTGATGTGTGCGGACCCTGCTGGCTATGTACGTGGGTTGGGAATTGGGTTTGTAAGTGGATTTTGGAAGCTAATGAATGATAAATCTATTTGATTGCATATTTGTGTTATATACTGGCTATGCTCATCATATTACGGTGATTAAGTTTTTTGATCAATATTTATGCACATGTGGATGCAAAGGTATTACTGAGACCTAATTAGTAACAGTTGTTGATTTATGATATTTGTGGGTTTATGAGCTTCTTATTCTGCATATATACTGTTAAAGGTTCTGCGATAATATTTCTTCTGTGAAAATCTGATAGATCTTAAGAAGGATGCCTCTATTAACTCTCTTCCTCTTAGGGTGCGGAAACTTGGTTCCATCACCCTCCCATACTACTTCAGGTGATGCCTTGGCCTACACAAGCAGGCCATTGCCGAAAGGGCCAGTAGTATAGGGTTTTGTTGGAAAACCTTAAATTCGAACCTGGGTTAGGACCCCTTCAAGCCAACACTTAACATACCATGCTATTTGACTTAACGATAAAACATAAAAACTGCGCTTTGCAAAGTTTCCCCATGTGTGCTTTAATCTCAGCTGTCGGTGTGCTCTCCTTTGGATCTACGATTAGATCATTGTCGTTCGTTATTTTTTCATGCAGTTCTTCCTGTTGATTCATTCCCTAGTCTATTTCTTGGCCAACTTCCTTTAAATATTATCTGATTCTCTTCTCTAGATCTCCCACTTTGCTGGTTAAGTTGTTTTCTTCCGGTTGCGCTTTTATTTTAAAGAACTGTAGTTGCCACGAAGCTTTAATTTTCCTACTTTGAAAATTGATTACCTGTTTACCAGTAGCCTCTTTTTTGAGATAATCAAAATCTCAGTGAAATAGCTATGCTTTTCACTACCTGGAATATATGACTTCCATTTCTGAGAAATAACTTCCTTTTACTGTATTATTGTTTTGACAATGAATTTGCAACAAAGGTAGCTATTATTCCAGACTAGATGACTACAATTTTATTACATAGACATCAACTGAGATTCAACACTAACATAAGCGAAAACAAACATTTAACTTATTTTGGGACTCTAAAACACTATGCCACCTATTCACTTAAAACCACCTTGATGTTGGGACTTTTTAAATTTTATTGGAAATGTTAGGTCCCTATATTACTTGTATATTCCCTTATTTTTGTTAGTGCAACCCCCTTATTGTTATTATTGTACCCCTGTAACCCCCATATTTTTATTATTGTGTCGTTAAATTATTATTGTTAGGTTGGCTAGGATTACATTGTGGCCCCATGGACTCCTATATATAGAAAGGAGGTTTTGTAATTTGTATCATCCAAGAATTTTTCATTCATATAATGTATTGGAGGTTTCCCCCTCGAAGTGGCTTATTTCTAAGGCGTTGATATCTCTTTTCTTCTATTTTTGGAGCTGGTTTCACAACATTTGGTATCAGAGCTTTGGATTCTAGGGTTTCGCTACTCCAAACATTTCATCATGGAATTTTTGCTATAACGTTTTTTCTACGAAGTTCCAGAAGCTGAAATTTTTAGGGTGCGAAGCCGAGATATTGAGGAACATCATCAAAACATTGCGGAGCTTGGTACACAATATTTTTGGAGATATGATATGTGGAAGTTAGGTATTTTTTCAGGCTCCTCAATTTAATCTAAACAGGTCATCGTGGCATTTGCGCTATAATGTTTTTTCTACGAAGGTTTAGAATCTGAAATTTTTAGGGCACGAAGTTGAAATCGTAAGGAAACTTGTTGAAAAATTTTTCGAGCTTGATTCGCAACATTTTCGGAGATATGATCTGTGGAAGGGAGTGATTTTTCAGGCTCCTGAATTTCATCTCAAAAAGGTGATCATGGGAAAAGCTTCATAGCTCTCTCTTTGAGCATCGGATTGGAGTGCCATAAAAATTGGTCACATGTACATAGAATGTAGTTTCTTTTCTATCAATTTTAGAGCTAAAAGACAAAACAGTGACACGTGGAAAGTCGTACAATTTCGCTCTACTGAACCAGTCCATAATTAGGTCATTATGGGAGATTGGACATAACTTTGCCTTGGAGAATCCAAATCAAGGCATACCTATGGCATTCGAAAGATAATTCAGAAGGCTACCTCAATGCCAAATTTCAGATATTGAAGAGCTGCAATCACAAATATAATCCAATTTCAATATCGAGCTCCTCAAAAGCAAGAAAAAGGTGTGTATTTTTTTTCCGAATTACATAAGTCTTGTTTGAAGAATCAATTTGAATTGATTCAAAGGGCATATTGTAGAATATATATTAGTATTGGGTTCTAAAAAATGCCCCGTAAAAATAATTCAACACCCATTAAGCCTTTAGAAGGCTCTACTATGACTCATGAAGATGAAGAATTGCAACATGATCTATCAAAATTACAAGAGCAAGTGCACCAAATTTCACTCTCGCAAAGAGCAACAAAAAATGAAATGGAAGTTTTGAAGAAAGGCATGGAAGTGAAGATGGATGGTTTGAAGAAAAGAGTGGAATCTAAGATATATGGCATGGAATCTAAGATGGATGACATGGAAGCTAAGAACGATGAAAAAATGAAAGACAACATGGAAAACATGAAGAATGATCTAAAAGCAGAAATTGAAGGTTTGACAAATTTTATACAAGAAATGTTTCCTAATGGTGAAAAGATGGTAGAGGAAACTCATGACGAGAACAAAATAAATGTTAATCATGACTTCATAAACTCTAATGTTGGCGGGAAGAACCACCATATTCCAAAAATGGATATGAGGAAGTTTGATGGAAAGGATCTTGTAACATGGATACTACAGATGGAGCAATATTTTGATCTCCATAATGTGAAAAACACACAAAAGGTACGCATTGAAACTTTACATTTAGAACAAAATACATTTGTATGGTATCGATGGCTTTGCTCCCATAAAAAAATTGTCACTTGGTCAATTTTTTGACAGAGGAAATGATAGCACATTATGAGGATACAAAGAGTAACACCTTCTTTAGACAATTGATAAATCTCAAACAAAAGGGTTTAGTGGGGGAGCACATGGAGGACTTCCAAAAATTGAATATAAGGGTAACTGATATTACAGAGGAACACATGATTGATCTCTTCATAGGTACTTTAAAGGATAACATCCAACATGAAGCTCGCATTTTGGAACCTGATTCATTAGAGAAGGCATTCAGGTTGGCAATAAAAATTGAATGTAAAATTATGGCGACAAGGAATCCTACCACTCACTTCTATAAAGAAGGAAGTGTTGCTACGGCTAGATTTCCACAACCTACAAGGTTGAAACCACAAAAATTGGAAGAAAAAAGAGAGAAAGGGCTTCACTACAGTTGTGATAGCAAATACAATAATGGTCATAAGTGTGCTGAGAAGAAATTATTTTACATAGATTGTGAAGAGGAAGAAGAAAATGAACAAGAAGAGGATATACACCAGGAACCAGCACTAGAAGAAGAAGAAATGAGTCCAGCCATATCGTGTAATGCATTGGCAGGAATTACCGCTCCTCAAACTCTCAAGATAGCAGGACATATCAAGAAGAAAAAAGGTAATAGTGTTGATTGATTCAGGTAGCACCCATAATTTTATTCATTGTAAGGTAGCCAAGGAATTGAATTGTTTCCTATACCTAGCACCAGAATGTCAAGTGATGGGTGCAAATGGAGGAACTATAACTTGCTCTGGAAAATGCCATAATATCAAGCTAACCATGGGGCAATATGTATTGAATAGTCCAATGGTTTCCATTCCTATGGGAGGTGCTGATGTTGTACTAGGAGTACAATGGTTACAATATTTGGGGATGGTAGATTTTAATTTTCAAGAACTTTTATTTTAGAAGGAAAAGAAGTCGAATTACGGGGTATTGCAAGGGAGCCAGGAAAGATAATAAGCTCTAATGTCATGAAAAATCTTCTAAAGAATTAACAAAGAGGTGTAATTCCACAATTATGCTCACTAGAAGTTCCAACATCAAAATCATATATTTCTGCAGATCTCCAACAAGTCTTGGAAAATCATTCCAAGGTGTTTGAAACTCCCAAAGGACTCCCACCTATTCGTGATCATTATCATTTTATTCATTTGATTCCAGGAAGTGTTCCTCCAAACAACAGGCCTTATAGATATCCTTATGTCCAAAAGAGAGAAATTGAACGTATGATTGCAGAAATGTTAGAGGTGGGTATAATTCAACCTAGTAAAAGTTCTTTCTCTGCTCCTATAGTGTTGGTACATAAGAAGGATGGATCATGGTGCATGTGTCCGGATTATAGGGAGCTAAATAAGCTCACCATTAAAGATAAATTTCCCATTCCTATGATTGATGAATTATTGGATGAATTACATGGAGCAATTTATTTTACCAAGTTGGATCTTCGTTCAGGATATCATCAAATTAGAATGAAGATCGAAGATATTCCAAAAATAGCATTTTGAACTCATGAGGGTCTTTATGAATTTTTGGTCATGCCTTTCTGGCCTTACCAATGCACCTTCTACATTTCAAGGGTTGATGAATTGCATTTTTCAAACCCTTAGAAAATTTCGCTAATATTTTTTTGATGATATACTAATCTACAACAGTCTTGGAAGGATCATGTTCAACATGTTGACAGGGTGCTCAAACTATTGGAGGAGAAAAAATTATATGAAAAAACATCCAAATGTTTCTTTGGAGTACAAGAGGAGGAATAAATTTGTTAAGGTGGACCCTAACAAAATTAAAGCCATTAAGGAATGGAAAGTTCCCACAACCATAAAGAAGTTGTGAGGATTTCTCGGGTTAACAGGGTATTATCGCAAGTTTGTTAAGAATTATGGGAGAATAGCAACACCTCTAACAACATTATTGAATAAAGATGCATTTTCATGGACTCCCGAAGCAACTAAGGCCTTTGAACATCTTAAAGAGGCAATGTGTCTAGCACCAGTCTTAGTTACACCAGACTTCACAAAAACCTTTATTATGGAATGTGATGCCTCAAGAATGGAATTGGTGTTGTTTTAATGCAGGAAGGAAGACCCATTTCTTTTGAAAGCCGTCCAATCAAAGGAAAGTATTTACAGAAACCTATTTATGAGAAGGAAATGTTAGCAATACTTCATGCACTAAAGAAATGGAAAAATTACCTAATGGGAAGACACTTCAAGGTAAAAACTAATCATGATAGTCTTAAATTTTTTTGAACAAATACTATCTTCAGAAGAGCAACAAAAAATGGGTGACAAAGATGTTGGGTTACGACTTTGAAATGATCTCCAAAAAATGGAAGCTTAATGTGGTTGCATATGCACTCTCAAGAAAGAATGAAGAGGTGGAAGCATTTCTTTGTGCCATTTCTATTGTCCAACCAAATTGGATAACCCAAGCAAGAGACAAATGGAAGAAGGACAAAGAAGTATGGACACTCATTCAAAAATTGCAGCAAGATCCTAGTACATCTGATACATTTAGTTGGAAAAATGATTATTTATGGTACAAAGATCGCTTATATCTTTGTAACAATTCCCAAATAAAACAAAAGATTATTTGGAATTGCACACTTCTCCTTTAAGAGGACACTCAGGATTTTTAAAAACTTACCACAGGGTCAAGAAAGATTTTTTTTGGGGTGGCCTTAAATCTGATATTCAAAATATTGTGGTGGAATGTTTGGTTTTCCAGCAAAATAAATTTGAGACAATTAAGACCCCGAGACTTCTACAACCTTTATCCATTCCAAGTCAACGTTGGGAGGAGATTTCAATGGATTTTATCACAGGTTTACCTAAGTCCAAAAGAAAAAGTGTCATCATGGTGGTAGTTGATAGACTTACCAAGTATGCACACTTTTGTGCATTATCTCATCCATTTAAAGCAAGTACGACTTTACTACTACATTTATGGACACAATTAAAAAGCTACATGGAAACCCAAGGGTTATTGTGAGCGACAAAGATCCCATTTTTACTGGAAATTTTTCGACAGAGTTATTTTCTTATTTGGTTACTCAATTAGCTCATAGCTCATCTTATCATCCTCAATCTGATGGTCAAAATGAGATAGTAAATACATTTTTGGAAGGATATCTTTGTTGTTTTGTATCTGATAAACAAACACAATGGGTTAATTGGTTACCTCTCGCTTAATGGTGGTATAACACTTCCTTCCATACTATAGCAAAAATTACCCCATTTATGGCACTTTATGGATATCATCCACCATCCATCACATCATCTTTAAGAGAAAATTTGAAGGTTCAAGCAGTGGAATATCACATCGAGCATCAACAAGAAGTTCTTCAACTCTTAAAGGATAACCTGAATTTGGCACAAAATTGAATGAAACAACAGGTAGATCAACATCGCAGTGAGAGAAGTTTTGATGTAGGAGACTGGGTATTTTTACGACTACAACCATACAAACAAATATCCCTCAAGCAAGCTAAGAAGGATAATAAATTATCGCCAAACTACTATGTTCCTTACAAGGTGTTGCAAAAGGTCGGTACTATGGCATACAAATTGGAGCTTCCTACTTCTTCACGAGTGCATCCAGTTTTCCATGTTTCATGCTTAAATAAGGTTATAGGTGAAAATATTCTAGTTCAAACAATATTGCCAGAACTTGATGAGGAAGGAAAAAACATATTGGAACCTAAAAAGGTCACGAAAAAAAGAACTCGACAGCTACGGAATCGATCAATTTCAGAGTATCTCATCAAGTGGAAGAACCTACCCACTGGAGATTCTACATGGGAGGATGATAATTTTATACAGAAGCACCCAGAGCTACTCAAGTGTTGAGGACAACACTTTTTTGAAGGAGAGGGGCATGTTAAGTCCCTATATTACTTGTATAGTCCCTTATTGTTGTTAATGTAACCCCCCTTATTGTTATTATTGTACCCCTGTAACCCCCATATTGTTATTATTGTGCCCTTAAATTATTATTGTTAGGTCGGCTAGGATTACATTGTGGCCCCACTAGGATTACATTGTGGCCCCATGGACTCCTATATATAGAAAGGAGGTTTTGTAATTTGTATCATCCAAGAATTGTTCATTCATGTAATGTATTGGAGGTTGCCCCCACGAAGTGGCTTATTTCTAAGGAATTTATATCTCTTTTCCTCTATTTTTGGAGTTGGTTTCACAACAGGAAATGACTGAAACTTTTGACATGGACTAGGACACAATAAAATTTTGAAAAAAATAATAAGATGGTGATTACACCGTTAACATTTTCAGTGCTAACAACGGATCCTATTGGGGATGAAGTCCTCCTTATGAGGCTTCAAGGATAGTATACTCAGTTCCTCAAAAACTCTTGAAAATCAGAATAATTTTTGAAAATAATTCCTAGGATTGATCATTGACGTACTGGACTCAAGACTGACCATATATATAGACATAATTACCATTGGGCATGGATTTTATTGATACATCACACCAGATATTTACAATGGAGTGACTCAACTGACTTACTAAATAAAGAACCTTTTAAGAAAATGACCATTGACTGAGCCTCCAGTCAGCTGATCATCATCTATATGTTTGAGCATAAAATTATTATTCTCCAAAAATTCAGCAATTTTAAATGGCCCAAACCACAAATTGTCGAATACCATGCTATCCATGGCCTTCTCTCCTAGCATCCCAATGTAGCACCAAATCTTTCTCCTGAAACAAATGCTAATTTTCTCTTTTATAAAAAACATATTTCACTTTAGCCTGATACTTCTGAAATTTTTCGAGAAATGATTCTCTGATTTGGTGTGCCTCTATCAACTATAGCATTCTCCTTTGCACTGGGTTTTCATGATCAACATCATTTTGTAGGAACTTCATCATAGGAAGAGCTAATTGCAAAGGCATTACAACTTTTGTACCATATACAAGCTGAAATGGAGACATTCCAATTGATTTTTTAGTCCTTACTCTATCTGCCCACAGAGCATGTATCAGCTGAGTGTCCCAATTCCTCTTATTTTCAGGCAACATTTTCTTAATAATCCTTACCAAAATTTTATTCGATGACTCAACCAATTCATTACCTTGAGGGTAATAAGGCATAGAACGAGTCAATTCAATCCCATATTACTGACAAAAGTTGTACATCTTAGCAAACTTAAAGGCCATTGCATTATCAATTACTAATTTCTGTGGAAAACCAAATCTTGACATAATATTTTCCAATAAAAATTTAATAATTACCGTATCAGTAGAATTTTTGGTTGGTACAACTTCAATCCATTTAGTGAAATAGTATGTAGCTGTAAGAATCCATCTATTATGTCCTGATGAAGGTGGATTAATTTCACCGATGAAATCTAGCCCCCACTGCTAGAAAGGAACATCTGCTGAAATAGGAATGAGAGAGGTAATGGTAGCAATTTTTGTTTATCAATTTTTTTTTGACATTCGACACAACTCCTGACTTTGGCAAATGCATCAGAGAAAAGAGTTGGCCAATAATAGGTAGCTCTTAAGATTTTGTTTATAGTTTCTCTACAATAAAAATGCCCTCCACACCCTCCTACATGTATCTTCATCATAATCTCCCGGGATTCAGCTTCATCTACACATCTTAACAAGACCCCAACATGATATTTCTAGTAAAGATGATCTTCCAAAATGTAATACTTCATAGCTCTCAGTTTGAAATCTCTTCTTTTAGATTTCTCCATTTCAGGTGAACAATTGAAATTTAACAAGAAGTAAACTATATCCTTGTACCAATCTGAATTAAATATTTCAGGATAATTAGCAATACCTTCTCCATCTTCTCCTTCAACTTCCTCTACATTCAAAATTCAAGCTTTGTATTTAGATTCGACCATCAAGCGAGACAAGCCCTGACTCTTTATCGATTTAGTTAGTTTGATTTCAACATCAAATTCTAGAATCTTGGTCAGCCACCGTCCTCTCCTTCCATCTGTATCTAGCTGCAACAACACATCTTTAACAGTGATATTGGGCACAAAAGCAATTATTTTTGAATGCAGCACATAAAATCGAAAGGACTTCAAAGCCTTAACTAGTGCATATGCTTGTTTTTAAGTCAAGCTGTACTTTAACTCAACATCCCTTAAAGCACGACTGAAAAATGAAATTGGCTACTCCAAACCCTTCTTATTCTTCTGTAGTAAGACAACTACAATTGTTTCATCTGAAGCATATGAAAAAATTAGAAACTCCTTTTCAAAATCAAGACTAATAAAAAATGGTGCTTCAGTCAACGCGGACTTAATTGCTGAAAAAGAATCTTTAGCTTCATCTTGCCACTTAAATTCTGCATCTTTTTTTAGCAAAATATTTAGATATTTGATCAGCTCTGCAAAGTTAGGAACAAAACACCACAGAAAATTTATTTTACCTAAAAATGACTTCAATTCCTTCTTATTTATGGGCAAACCAATCTTCTGAATAGCTTCTACTCTTCCTGGATCAATACATATGCACCTTTCTGTTAAAATATGTCCCAATAACTTACCTTCTTGGACCGCAAAAGACAAATTTTTGGGGTTTAAGGACCAAACAAATTTTTGCATTTGTCAAAAACTTGATTCATATGTTTCAAGTGTTCTTCATCAGATTTTGAATATACTATGATTTCATTCAAATAGATGACCAAAAATCTATCCTTTTCTCCTACAAAGTCAATATCCATTCCCTTTGAAAGGTTGCACCTGTGTTCATCAAACCAAATGGCATTTTGTTGTACATGAATGTATCCCAGGGTGTGGTAAATTCTATCTTTTCTTTATATTTATTGTCAACTGAAATCTGATTATAGCCTGAAAAGCCATCAATCATTGATAGTCTTTTGGATCCTACAACCTTTTGCAAGATATAATCCATCTTGGGCAGTGCATAGTTATATTTCAAGGAGCACCGATTCAGGTTGCGAAAATCAACACAAATCCTTATTTCTCCATTCTTTTTCCAGAATGGGACTATATTAGCTACCTAGTCAGAAAATTTCAAAGGAAAAATAATCTTTTCTTCCCATAATTTTTTGATTGATGTGTATGATTTTTGTGCTACAAGATTTGCATCTGTTTTCAAAGGGATATTGTGCTCCATTATGCTCTTATCATACGTTTTCAACTCACTATAATACAATGCAAAAATATCAGCAAATTCCTTCAGCAGTTTGATATATTTTGTTCTGGTTTCCAGAGGAAGGAATTTGGACTCTTTAAATAATCTTGGTTGTTCTTCTGTACCAATGTTACACTCTATTGTACTTTCTCCATCAGCCTTGCTTTCAGGCTTGAGAAAAACATCATTATTATCAAACAATATTTCTAAAGGAACCAAACCCTTAGGAATAAAGTTAGTTTTTATATCTATAATTTTTTTCCTAGCCATAGTTTTCTTAAAAGGGATGCTATTTTGGTTTTTAACAATTTCCTACTCATCATCAATTTTCATGTCTACAAACTCTTCTACAGACTCCAAAAAATTTTGAATCTCCATGTCATCTTCAAATACTTGTCAGTGCTTGATGTTATCAGGAATTGAAGGTCTATTTTTTATTTGAACATCATAGACTGTCTTGACATCTAGAGGAACTTTGAAATTACTAGCAGCAATAGCTATTGAATCAACAATTTGATTTTCTTCTCTAGTGGAAAAATTTATATTAAATTCTAAAAAGTAATGTTCAATCAAATCCCAGAATTCATTCCTATAATTATTCAATTTGGAATTTTTCACTTGGTAACTATTTCTCACATGCTTAATCACCAACTCTGAATCACCAAAGGAAATTAGCTATTCTTCTCCCAAATCTTCCACTACCTTCATACCTAGCACAAGTGCTTCATACTCAGTAGTGTTGTTAGTGGTAGAAAATTGCATTTTGTATGATATGGTTACCTTTTGATGAGTAGGAGAAATGAGTACTACACCGGCTCTCGATCCTTCTCTTGAATAAGCACTGTCAAATTACAATTTCTGTATCTATCCTCCTTCTGAATGTTGTTCATTTTCACCTTGAAAATGTTGTTTTTCACTTAATTCGAGCTAGAAATCATTATCATCAGCAACAAGGTGCAAAATTGATGACCCTAATTCTTTTTCTTCAACATATATGGGATGGTTTGATAGATTGTGCTGATCATTAATGATGTAGGCCATTTGAGTTTCCCTATACAGTGTTTTGAATTCCCCTCCAAATACTGTGATGGTAGCATATGACATTTCCATCTAAAGGGTACCTCCCAATTTCTTAGACCAAGATCTGGAAAGTAACATCCAAAATCTAGAAGGAATGTCAGCAACCACAATGTCCATCATTAAGCTCTTCATAGGCAGTTGGGTAAGGGAAACAACCAAATCCTTAACCACTCCTAGACACTTGAATTTTTTGGAGTCAAATGTGTAAAGGTCATGGTATTGCTTGGTGATTTCTAATCCCAATTGATCCATTACTTTCTTTGGCATGAGATTGTGGGAAGCTCTACAATATAAGAGACAATTATGAAGCAATTTGTCATGCATATTGAGTGACAGGTAGAAAGGAGGTGATTTATCATCATTTTGGTCTTGGACATGACAACCTAGATAAATTGTGGGATTCTCATCCTCAAGTTTGACTGAATCAGTGGTGAGAGCAAGCTGCAACAGACTCTTGAAAGACTTTTTATAAGCTGGATTTTTTAATAATTCCAGGAGTGGAACTGGAATTTTGATTTCATTCAATTCAGATTTAAAAATAAAATAAATTGGAACTAATTCCACATTTTCTACTATAATGTTGACAGTTGGAGCAGAATTTTGAGGTGGAGGAAAATAATTTAACTCGGCCTTATGTTTAGAAGCTTGTTTATTTGAATCTGATTTTTGTTGAGGCTCCTGAATAGGACCTTTGGACCTCAAAGTGTAATTTCTATTTTGAACTTCTTGCTATTTTTTATCATTCTGTGCATAAATTTTAGAATTCATATCATCAGAAACAAAAAAATTCTTAATTTATCTTCATATTCCTGCAATGTCAAACATGTTGACTATGAAGTTTCTCCCACATGGTTTATTTCTTCATTTTTTTCCTGATTTCCTTGTTGTTCTTCTTCAGCAAAAGTATTCAAAGGAGGCTAAACATTTTGATCATCAACATTCCTACTTGGGTGTTGTAGGATTTTTTGAGGTGGAAAAGCCATCCTGAAGGGAGCATAATTTCTATTAGCTTCGTTTTGATTGGCTCTAGCAGCTGGTTTATTTTCTACCTCTAATTTTGACATCTTAAAGGAAAGTTCCTTGATCAAATTGGACATTTGATCATTCTTTTCTTCTGCTGAAAGAGACTTAGAAGAAGAAGGATTTTATTCTTTCATATTCTTTTTGTCTTTTGCCTTTTCTTCCTCCATTTTTAATTTATTAGAAGCCATGAGATTAGACTGTAGTCAAATTTCATCCTCTAGCATACTTGTCAGTGTTGGTGCTTTTTCAACCCTCAACCATAAAGAAAACTCAGAACCTAAAGAATATGAAAAAATTATCGTAGTTGTGGTTTCAGTAGGTTTAATTTCATCAGGAATTTTCTGATAAATCTTATTAAACCTCTTAGTAAAATCAACTATTGACTCATCTGCCTTCTTCTTCAGAGTTCCAAATTCTGTAAGATAATAGACATAGTCTTTCCTATCACCCCAATGCTTCACAAATATCTCTTCCAATTCATCAATTCCTGTTATTGAATTTGGAGCCAAACTTCTAAACCATTTTGCAGCTTAACCATCCAAGCTCTAAACAAAGAGTTTTGACCAGACATATTCATGTTCAATATTCTGATTATCAGCATAACTGTAGAAAGCCACTAAATGTTTCTCAACATAAACTCCTTCTCCCTCACTAGTGTATTTTGGAAGATATTTCAAGTAATCTCCTTGAGGAAGTGGATGTAAGTTTTGAGGGAGAACAAGTTGTGCATATCTTGCAGCCACTATCTGTTGCATCCTTGTAAGGGCAGGTTGAGCCATATTTTGTTGATGTACAATTGATGTAGCTGTTTGGGAAATAGGAATTACAAGTGGTGAATTATGATTATGATTTAGGACAATAGATAATTGAGGGCCTTGAGATGATTTTTCAGGTTTTGGAATTGAGAAGAGTGGGTTCTCAAAACAATGAAAAAAGGATATCTTGACCTCTCCTTCAACAGAAGAGTCAGAATCTAAAGTTACCTCTTGAGAGGATAGAGTTAATTGAACTTTATTTTTTGAGGGAGGAAATCAGATAAACTAAAAGTAAGACCTTGAGGTACAGTCTCTTTAAGTGGATGAGAGGAATATCACCCAACAGCTAGATTTGGAGAGAAAGGAAAACATTCTTGCTAAGGGGTGACAAGAAAATAGTATTCAGGATGAGTTTGAAGGAAATTTAAAATACTCTTGAAATCTTCTTCAGTCAAAATATCTCTATCAAGAAAAGGTGGAAGCCAATATTTGTTCTGATTCCCCTTTAGTCAACACAAAATCTTCTTATCAACAATTAGAAATTTAGTTTCTCCTTCTTTGACTAGAGCAATACTTATTTCAGATTTACTAGGTGATGAGTCAGAAAAACTTTCAGTTGAACCTAGGTTAACAACATCCACTTTATTTTCTAGGGGATTAGCTTCAACTCGTGATTTTTTAGCAAAATATTTTGAAACTAAAATCTCTTTAGATTCTAAAGTAGATAGAGGTACCTTTTTCTTTGGAACGTAATTTTTGTGTACTTTCTTCACTGACTGAGATGTGGCTTTAACTGATCTTTTTTTTCCTTTAACATATTTGATAATTTTCTTTGGGTCAACAACTCGAGTCACAGTTGCAGATCTCTGACTCCTCCTTGTAGAAGGAGGTCTTGAAACTCTTCTTCCTCTTTTTGGATTTTCCAGGAAAAAATTTGTAGTCTTATTCAGGTCACCAATTCTTGTTCACCATCGAGAACTGATTATCAGAAATTCATAACAATAGACTTGGGAGAATACTTCGTTACAAGGCCTTCGTCTCTCGGCAAATGCACAAAAAGATGTTGGTGCTAGAATTAGCACTTGGGCTATAGCAAGCGCTTGACCAGACACATATTAAAATATAAATCAATTTAATTAATTTTTTTGTGAGATTGGTAGGTGGTGCAAAATTTGATTCACTGAAAAGAGATTTCAGTCAAATCCACAGTTCTACTAATGAGGTTATTGTAACTTGATTTGGTAGAAAGGTGAAAGTTTGTAGTCTATGAGGAGAGGAAACTATAATATGAGAGAAGAATCAGTAGGTCTGTAAAAAAAAACTCTACTTATTTAGTAGAAATTTACAAAAGTAGCAGTTTGACAATACTCCATTGAGAGAAATTTATTTCTAGTTTGACAAGATTCTCACTGAAATATCATGAAGATTAAATATCATGAGTGATGCTCTTCCACTGTTATAAAATAGATTTTGTCAGGAATGCTCATTGTGTGAGACTAACAAAAATCGATAAAACACATAACAAGCTTGAGAGACTAATAAAAACACATAACAATATGATGATTTGAAAAATCGAACTAGAATAAAGGAGATATGGAAACACAAGTAAAGTAGACCATACACACAAAAAATTCGTAATAAGTCCTGAGTAGTATATTCTATTTCATTTACAAAAAAAAATACAGTTCATATAAGTCAAAATTCTATAGCTACCAACCAACCCCGAATTCATATCATTTTGGCATATATATATATATATATATGATACTATCATCTTCCACAGAAAAAGGTAAATCTATTTCAAAAGTCATTACAACCTCGTGCAAGAGGTGAGGATTATCTAAAACTTTAATACAATGTTATGACATAATGAAAATAACAACATTAAGGCTAATAGTTTGAAGTGGTTTGTATGATGTGGCAGTTTTATGGGAAGACTCCTCCTCCATTATGATGCAACCAACTCTGTAAGAAGTGCAAACAATGGTGAAAATGTTGTGTGGCTATTCCTTGAATGTTGCCTGGTGTCTGGTAAAAACGTGTTGGTACTAAGAGTAGTGGTAGAAAATTGTTTGAGAGAAAATATTCCATTGTTCCTCTGTTCCTTTCCCTTTTTTGGTTGAAGACCCTTTCTAATGGCGAAAAACTTGAAACTTTTGGATAGAATGACGAAGTTTCATTTTAGGAGAAATTACAAAGAAAATCCTTTGAAATAGTTTTAATTGATAGAGGATACATGGAGCGGAACAAATGATAAGTGAGGGGGGTTGGTGATGTGGCGAAGAAGTGGGACTGATCGTAGATCACGAATCGGAATTTTTATTATGAAATGTGGGAAGTTAAATGTTGGAAATGGCAAAGTGTGATGTGCGATGAGGGTGGAGGTGATGTGGCAGAGAAATTAGATCGATCGCAGATTCTGCATTGGAAGTTTTATAAACATACATACTTGTGCAATCAACATTGTTTATCGAAACTTTAAACAAAACCGCAATTGCACCCAAACAATAGGCATTCATGTGAAATTGTGGTTCTTGGGCCCTACAACCAGTTGACCAATAGGAAGCAATCGCAAA
Source organism: Pinus albicaulis (assembly GCA_034641835.2). Lineage (NCBI taxonomy): Eukaryota > Viridiplantae > Streptophyta > Pinopsida > Pinales > Pinaceae > Pinus > Pinus albicaulis. The sequence goes on along the minus strand of CM076581.1, from coordinate 556,456,348 downwards.
TCAGCCACCCGCAAATTTAAATATACACTGATAACGACTAAACCATAAAATCTACGATTTGCGAAATCGCGCTGGTGTGCTATGCTGACACGTGTCCCTCGCCTCATCACATCAAAAATCACTTAATACCTAATATACCATGGCTTCAATTAGCAACTTAAAATGCATTTGTAAAATCGTCACAATACGAAGTGAATTGATCATGAGATCATGATCTAAGGGCCTACACACATTGGTTTCCTTGTCGAGATTTATCAATAAAATAATAATACTATGCGATGACTGAATGAGAAATCTAAAAATGTAATTTTCAGGTTTCATGTGCACTTTAATCTAGTTACGTTGCCGCCTGCTCCAGATTGATAATTGTTTAATATGGAATTTTTCCTCTGTTGAATATTCTAATGTATTTCTACCTACAATGATAATTTCTCCGCTCTTCGTATTTAATTTTATCACCTGTTTTCTTCCAGTTGCGCTTTGATTTTAAAGAACTCTGGTTGCCATGAAGTGTTGTGAAACTAGCTCCAAAAATAGAAGAAAAGAGATATCAATGCCTTAGAAATAAGCCACTTCGAGGGGGCAACCTCCAATACATTACATGAATGAACAATTCTTGGATGATACAAATTAAAAAACCTCCTTTCTATATATAGGAGTCCATAGGGCCACAATGTAATCCTAGCTGACCTAATAATAATTTAAGGGCACAATATTTCTTGCATGGGGTTATACAAGAATAAATATAAGGGGCTATACTAAACAATAAGGATTATACTAGTAATATAGGATAATATTCCCTCTCCTTCAAAAACAGATTTTCCTCAACGCTCGGAAGGTAGCTCTAGGTGCTTACGTATAAAATTTTCATCCTCCCATGTAGAACCTAGTAAGTTCTTCCACTATGTAGATAATAAGCACCACATCATTTTGTTTGAGTTCTTGTTTCCATGACCGCTTCAGGTTCCAATATTATTTTTCCTTCCTCATCAAGTTCTGGCAATATTGTTTGAACTAGAAGATTTTCACCTATAACCTTCTTTAAGCATGAAACATGGAAAACTAGATGCACTCGTGAAGAAGTAGGAAGCTTCAATTTGTATGCCATAGTACCAATCTTTTGCAACACCTTGTAAGGACCATAATACATTGGCGATAATTTATTATCCTTCTTAGCTTGCTTTAGGGACATTTGTTTGTATGGTTGTAGCCATAAAAATACCCAATCTCCTACATCAAAACTTATCTCGCTGCGATGTTGATCTACCTGTTGTTTCATTCGATTTTGTGCCGAGTTCAAGTTATCCTTTAAGATTTGGAGAGATTATTGTTGATGCTCGATGTCATATTCCACTACTTGAACCTTCGAATTTTCTCTTAAATATGATGTGATGGATGGTGGATTATATGCATTAAGTGCCATAAATGGGGTAATTTTTGCTGTAGTATGGAAGGAAGTGTTATACCACCATTCAGTGAGAGGTAACCACTGGACCCATTATGTTTGTTTATCAGATATAAAACAATGAATATATCCTTCCAAACATTTGTTTACTATCTCAGTTTGACCATCATATTGAGGATGATAAGATGAGCTATGAGCTAATTGGGTACCCAAACAAGAAAATAACTCTGTCCAAAAATTTCCGGTAAAAATGGGATCATTTTTGCTCACAATAACCCTTAGGTTTCCATGTAGCTTTTGAATTGTGTCCATAAATGCAGTAGCAACTGTACTTGCTTTAAATGTATGAGATAATGCACAAAAGTGAGCATACTTGGTAAGTCTATCAACTACCACCATGACGACACTCTTTCCTTCGGACTTAGGTAAACTAGTGATAAAATCCATTTAAATCTCCTCCTAACATTGACTTGGAATGGATAAAGGTTGTAGAAGACCTGGGGTCTTAATTGTCTCAACTTTATTCTGTTGGAAAACCAAACATTCTACCACAAACTTTTGAATATAAGATTTAAGGCCGTCCAAAAAAAATTCTTTCGTCACCCTATGGTAAGTTTTTAAAAATCATGAGTGTCCTCCTAAAGGAGAAGTGTGAAATTCCAAAAGAATCTTTTGTTTTAGTTGGGAATTCTTACAAAGATATAAGCGATCTTTGTACCAAAAGAAATCATTTTTCCAACTAAATGTATCAGATGTACTAGGAACTTGTTGCAACTTTTGAATGAGTGTCCAAACTTCTTCATCCTTCTTCCATTCATCCCTTGCTTCGGTTATCAAATTTGGTTGGATAATAGATATGGAACAAAGCAATGCTTCCACCTCTTCATTATTTCTTGAGAGTGCACCTGCAACAAAATTTAGCTTCCCTTTTTTGTAGATTATTTCAAAGTCATAACGCAACATCTTTGTGACCCATTTTTACTGCTCTTCTGAAGATAGTCTTTGTTCCGAAATGTGTTTAAGACTATCATGATAAATTTTTACCTTGAAGTGTCTTCCCATTAGGTAAGTTCGCCATTTCTTTAGTGCATGCAATATTTCTAACATTTCCTTTTCTTAAATAGCTTTCTGTAGATACTTTCCTTTGATTGGATGCCTTTCAAAAGAAATGAGTCTTCCTTCTTGCATTAAAACAACACCAGTTCCATTTTGTTAGTATGAATCTTTCGTCGGAAAAATACCACTTTAGCTACACATAAAAAATATCCCTAACATCAATTATGGCTGCCAATATCTTTAAATCTGCAGTTATTTGATTCAAATAGAGCTGCACAAATCTAGATCTTAAGCATAAAAGACATTAAGCAGTGAAGACGAAATGTTGCTCCATGCATCCAATAAACAAGACAAGAACAATATATTTGAAAGAATTTTTGTATTAAAGGGGCACCTGAGAGGAAAACAAGAAAGTTGTTTCCAATTCTCCTCAATGGGATGGGTTCTTGAAAGTCCTCAGCATTTCAGATCTAAAAATTCTCTCTCTTGTTGGTGTAGGAAAACCAGACAAACATAGAAGTCAAAGGGAGTTCACAAAGAAAATGATGGAGAATGTGACAATGATAATGGCTGAAATTCAGACCAAGAATATAGATCCAGAGTGATCTAATATGCAATGAAAGGTGACAAATGAATGGGAAAACCCTTCTATTTATAACAAGATATTAGGGTAGCCTAGAACTTGGTGCTTGAATAAAATATTATTAACCAACTTCTAGAACCACCTTTTAGGAATATTTTATGATATTTGTTGGAGGGAAAAGGATTTTGACTTGGGTAAAATCCTTTATTTATAAATAATAAATAAATAAATGATTTATTTATTATTTTTAAGAAATGGTGGAAATATAATTAAATAAATAATGATTTATTTAATTATTTATAAATGATTTGGTCAAATTTAACTAGGAATATTATTTAAATAAGGATTAAATAACTTATTCCTAGGAAATAATCAAATAAATAAGGATTTATTTAATTTATTTCCATATTTTGGGTTAAATATGACCAGGAATAATAATTTAACTGATTATTCTTTGAGGAAATATAAGAAAATATAGATTTGTTTATTATTTCCTTTTGGAGTTTCCTGTTTAGACCATAAACAACTTAATAAATGTGTTTTACTAAGCTATTTCAGATAGTGAAAGCAAATTTATTTAGGGTAAAATTGGTCTTACATGGTGTACTTGGGCTCATCTATTGATAATAGGTTAGATGACCAAAGAATCGTGTAACACATTTCTTGAGGCATCACATTCCACAATAAAGGTTTTTGTGAAATCTGGCATAGCTAAGACTGGTGCTAGGCACATTGCTTCTTTAATATGTTCAAAGGCCTTAGCTGCTTCAGGAGTCCATAAAAATGCATCTTTCTTCAATAGTGTTGTTAGAGGTGCTACTATTATCCCATAATTCTTAGCAAACTTTCGATACTACCTTGTTAACCCGAGAAATCCTCGCAACTGCTTTATGGTTGTGGGGACTTTCCATTCCTTAATGGCTTTAATTTTGTTAAGGTCTACCTTAACACCTTCATGAGATAAAATATGACCCAGATATTCCACCTCTTGTACTCCAAATAAACATTTGGATGTTTTGCATATAATTGTTTCTCCTGTAATAGTATGAGCACCCTGTCAACATGTTGAACACGATCCTTCCAAGACCTGTTGTAGATTAGTATATCATCAAAAAAATACTAGCACAAATTTTCTAAGGAAGGGTTTGAAAATGGAATTCATCAACCCTTGAAATGTAGAAGGTGCATTGGTAAGGCCAAAAGGTAGGACCAAAAATTTGTAATGACCCTCATGAGTTATAAATGTTGTTTTTGAAATATCTTCAATCTTCATTCTAATTTGATGATATCCTGAACGAAGATCCAACTTGGTAAAATAAATTGCTCCATGTAATTCATCCAATAATTCATCAATCACAGGAATGGGAAATTCATATTTAATGGTGAGCTTATTGAGCTCCCTAAAATCTAGACAGATGCGCCATGATCCATCCTTCTTGTGTACCAATACTACAGGAGCAGAGAAAGAACTTTGAATAGGTTTAATTATACCAGCCTCTAACATTTCTGCAATCATATGTTCAATTTTTCTCTTTTGGACATAAGGATATCTATAAGGCCTGATGTTTGGAGGAAAAAATTCCTGGAATCAAATCAATAGCATTGTCATGATCACGAATAGGTGGGAGTCCTTTGGGAGTTTCAAATGCCTTGGAATGATTGTCCAAGACTTTTTGGAGATCTAGATGATTTTAATGTTGGAACTTCTAGTGAGCATAATTGTGCAATTACGCCTCATTGTTATTTCTTTAGAAGATTTTTCATGACATTAGAGCTTATTATCTTTCCCATCTTCCCTGCAATACCCCGTAATTCGACTTCCTTTCCTTTTGAATTTTTTTTTAAAGAAAAGTTCTTGAAAATTAAAAGCTACCATCCCCAAAGGTTGTAACCATTGTACTACTAGTACAACATCAGCACCTCCCATAGGAATGGAAAACATTGGAATATTCATTACATATTCCCCCATGGTTAGCTTGATATTATGGCATTTTCCAGAGCAATTTATAGTTCCTCCATTTGCAACCATCACTTGACATTCTAGTCCTGGGTATAGGAAACAATTCTATTCCTTGGCTACCTTACAATGAATAAAATTATGGGTACTACCTGAATCAATCAACAATATTACCTTTTTCTTCTTGATATGTCCTTCTATCTTGAGAGTTTGAGGAGTGGTAATTACTGCCAATGCATTACACGATATGGTTGGACTCATTTCTTCCTCTTCTAGGGTTGGTTCGTGGTGTATACCCTCTTCTTTTGAAGATTCTTGTTCATTTTCTTCTTCCTCTTCACAATCTATGTAAAATAATTTCTTCTCAGCACACTTATGACCTTTAGCGTATTTTCTATCACAACTGTAGAAAAACCCTTTTTCTATTTTTTCTTCCAATTGTTGTGGTGTCAACCTTGTAGGTTGTGAAAATCTAGGAGTACCAACACTTCCCTCTTTATAGAAGTGAGTGGTAGGATTCCTTTTCGCCATAATTTTACCTTCAATTTTTCTAGCCAACTTGAATGCCTTCTCCAAAGTATCAGGTTCCAAAAAACGAACTTCATGTTGGATTTTATCCTTTAAAGTACCTATGAAGAGATCAATCCTGTGTTCCTCTGAAATATTAGTTACCCTTATATTCAATTTTTGGAAGTCCTCAATGTGCTCCCCCACTGAACCCTTTTGTTTGAGATTTATTAATTGGCTAAAGAAGGTGTTGCTCTTTGTATCCTCATAATGTGCTATCATTTCCTCCGTAAAAATTGACCAAGTGACATTTTTGTTACGGGAGCAAAGCCATCGATACAATACAAATGTATTTTGTTCTAAATGTAAAGTTGCAATGCGTACCTTTTGTTTGTTTTGCACATTATTGAGATCAAAATATAACTCCATTTGTAGTATCCATGTTAAAGCATCCTTTCCATCAAACTTCCTCATATCCATTTTTGGAATATGGTGGTTCTTCCCTCCAACATTAGAGTTTATGAAATCACGATTAACATTTATTTTGTTCTCATCATGAGTTTCCTCTACTATCTTTTCACCATTAGGAAAAATTTCTTGTATCAACTTTGCCAAACCTTCTACGTCTACTTTTAGATCATTCTTCATGTTTTCCATGTTGTCTTTCATTTTTTCATCGATATTAGCTTCCGTGTTATCCATCTTAGCTTCCATTCAAACTTCCATGCCATCCATCTTAGATTCCAAACCATTCATATTAGCTTTCATGCCTTTCTTCAAACCATCCATATTAGTTTCCACGCCTTTCTTCAAAAATTCCATTTCATTTTTTGTTGCTCTTTGCGAGAGCGGAATTTGTTGCACTTGCTCTTGTAATTTTGATATGTCATGTTGCCATTCTTCATCTTCATGAGTCATAGTAGAGCCTTATAAAGGTTTAATGGGTGTTGAATTAATTTTAGGGGCCATTTTAGAATCCAATACTGATATCTATTCTACAATATGCCCTTGGAATCAATTCAACTTGATTATTCAAACAACACTTATGCAATTCAGAAAAAAAAAGTACACACCTTTTACTTGCTTTTGAGGAGCTCGATATTGAAATTGAATTATCTATATACTTGTGGATCCTAAATATCTAAAATTCAGCCCTGTAGTAGCCCTCTGAATCTTCTTTCAAATTCCACAGGTATGATCTGATTTTCATTCTTCAAGGAAAAGTTATGTCCAATCTCCCACAATGACCAAATTATGGACTGGCTCAGTGGAGTGAACTTGTACGACTTGCCACGTGTCACTGTTTCCTCCTTTTTCTCTAAAATTGATAGAAAGAAAATTGCAGTCTGTGTACTTGTGTCCACTTTTTACATCATTCCAATCCGATGCTCAGAGAGAGAGCTATGAATATTTTCCCATGATCACCTCTTTGCGATGCAATTCAGAAGCCTGAAAAAGCCCTAACTTCTACAGATCATATCTCTAAAAATGTTGCAAACCAAGATCTGAAATTTTGCGATGATGTTTCTCCGGATTGTGGCTTCACCATATAAAAATTTCAGCATCTGAACCCTCGTATAAAACAAGTTATAGAAAAAATTCTATGATGAAATATTTAGGTTAAATTCAGGAGCCTACAAAATGACCTAAATTCCACAGATCATATCTCCGCAAATATTGCAAACCAAACTCTGAAAGTTTGTGACGATGTTCCTTAGGATCTTGGCTTCACACTCTAAATATTTCAGCTTCTGAACCTTCGTAGAAACAAATTTATAGCGAAAATTCCACGATGATCTGTTTGGAGCAGCGAAACCCTAGAAACCCAAAGCTTTGATACCAAATGTTGTGAAACAAGCTCCAAAAATAAAATAAAAGAGATATAAATGCCTTATAAATAAGCCAGGTCAAGGGGGAAACCTCCAATATATTACATGAATGAACAATTCTTAGATGATACAAATTACAAAACCTCCTTTCTATATATACGAGTCCATGGGGCCACAATGTAATCCTAGTGGGGCCACAATGTAATCCTAGCTAACCTAACAATAATAATTTAAGGGCACAATAATAACAATATGGGGGCTACAGGGGTACAATAACAAAAATAAGGGGGTTAAACTAACAACAATAAGGGACTATACTAGTAATATAGGGACATAACACGACGCCTTAATTTGCCTTCTTTGAAAACTGATTACCTATTTACCCATAGCCTCTTTTATAAGATAACCAAAATCTCAGTGAAATAGCTGTGCTTTTCACTGCGTGGAATATATGACATCCATTTTTGAGAAATAGCTACCTTTTATTGTATTATTCTTTTGACAATGAATTTGCAACAAAGATAGCTATTATTCTAGACTAAATGACTGCAATTTTATTACCTAGACATCAATTGACCTTCAACACTAACATAAGCCAAAACATAGATTTAAAATTATTTTGGGACTCTAAGACACTATGGCACCTATTCACTTAAAACCACCTTCATGTTGAGACATTTTAACTTTGATTGGAAATAACTGAAACTTTTGACAAGGACTAGGACACAATAAAAATTTGAAAACAGTAATACAATGGCGATTACACCATTAACATTTTCAGTGCTAACACATATATTGGATCTTTATTTGTGTGAATAATAACTCCAGAGGCATTGATCATAGCTTTCTCTTCAGCTATGAAAACCATATGATCCCAGAGAAATATAATATGTTGGATGATGTATCCCCATACAACTCTTCTTACTTGGATCAAGGACATGTTTCCCTTTATATTTTCCTTCAATTCCTTGATTTCATCACATGCTTACTGATACTTGGTATTATTTGGACATGCAAAATCCCTTGCCATGTTCAATTGTATTTACTTGTGGTTCAACTACTCCTTGGAGTCTTAAAAATATTTCTGCAAATTATTCAATTAACTTTCAGATATTTTCATCTCTACCATGACCTTGGTCAACTTATCATTTGGGTCATGTGAATCACGTTGTACCAAAATTGTACAGACATGTTTTTTCTATTTTCTGCAATAGTTCTGCATTCTGCTCCTTGACGGCTGCAACTTCCTGATTTCCTTCCAACAACTCATTTGTCTAGATGTATTTTTCCTTTCCAACCTGGGATAAATTTATAGTCTATACATGATCTGTTGCAGGAAATTTGAGCTTTCTCCTTAAATATTGAACCTCATATTATTTACTTTGGTTTAAGGCATGAATGGTTGTCTTATCTTCTATATGTATCCCAAGCTTAATAATCAATTTCGTAAACTCTTCATTTTGAGTATGAAGAGATTTGGAAATTTCCTTTTCAAGATTCATCTAATCTATCACTTTTCCTAGTAGTGCTTATGTCTTACTTGATGTTAATGATTTATTAATGGGATCAGTATAAATCATATCTCCCATTTTCCTATGAATTGTTTTTTGTATGGAAATGGAATTTTTTTTGTATAGAAAGAAATATTGATATTTTTGAAATCCACACCAAAAGAAATGGACAAGGAGACTGGATGAGAGAAAGAAAGACTTAATTTGTTCCCCCCAATATCCATGGCTAAGAGTAATCAAGTCTGATATCCAGAGATTGACTGAGATTCTAATTGTGTCATGACATTAATATTCACCTTAGCATTCTACTCTTCAATTTTCTGAAATATCTCCTTCAAAGTATTCAAGGAACACTTATCTTCTTCATTGGTTATTGGATATGAGGGTGCACATCTTATTCCTCCCAATTGCAGCTACAATCAAACCTCTTTGAAGGATTTTTGTCAACTATGAAAGATATTTTTTTCCTCCCTAGATTTTTTCAGTTTTTCTAGTCTAAGGACTTTCCTCATCAATGTCCATGGTATCAGAAAAAATTCTCTTCAATCCCTTTTATGTAGGAAGAGGGGCGTCCACATCCACACCTTGCTATGTCTCCACCATACCAAGATTTGAAAAATTTTCTACCTTTGGTCTTGATTCATGAATATATGGGGAACATGATATTTCTAATATCATTTTCTATATTATTTGATTTGGGTCATAGTTCCATCCTTCCCCCTACTGAAAATTCGACTCGTGCAACATCTTCTCAATATCATTTGAATCTTGTATGTTATTTAAAATCAAGGTGTAGGTTTTACCCCATACAGAGACTTTGTTAACCTACATACCAATTATTTCTTACCCTCCACTGCAAATCATTTATGTTTCTTCATGTACATATCCTGTTAAAGATACCCATGAAGAAATGTTATCTTTGCATCCATCTATTCTCCCTAAAAATCAAATTCAGCAACAATAGATAAAAGTAATCTAATAAAAGTAACCTTGGAAACTGGAGAAAAAATATCACCAAAATCAATTCCTAGCACCTGGGAATAACCTTTTTCTACCAACCGAGCTTTGTATTTCTCCACCTTGCCTTCTTAATTTTATTTCTTCATTGTTGGAGCAGGGTACCCCGAGGCACAAGTTCCAAAGAGATTCTTTGTATGTTTGTATGTGTGCGTTGTGCAAATGAAGTTAAAGGGCCTTTTGCCTCAATTTTGGATGTAATCAAGTTTAAATGTAAATTGTGGGCCTCAAACCATGGCTTTAGACTATAGTATCTACATGCTAGGCGTATTATAAATAGATATAGTTTGTCTAAGATAATTATTCTTGAGTGTTAAGTGATATGTGATATTGATGTTCTGATAGTAACTGCGTCTGTAAGGGTTTGGGTTGGGTAAAAGGCCCTTGCTGGCTATTTTCACGGAGTCTTAGTCTTGGCTATATGCGGACTCCATTGGCTATGTATGCGAAAGGGATTGTGTTGGAACAGGTTCCTCCAAAGGTTGCGAATTGGGATAGTTTTGAGTATCTTTGTATATTTTTGGCATATTTTAGTCTAACACAGGGTTTTTGGGGTGGGTCAAAGCCTTGAAATCATTGTAACGGGTCAGATCATAAACCTAGAGTCCGCAAACCATGGTTTGCAGACCAGAGGAAAGCTTAGGCTAAATTGTTATAAATAGATGAACAATTTGAGTCTTAAGGGAGGCAAGAATTGGAATTGATGCTACGTGCGAACTGGTAGATCTGTCTAGGGTTGGTTTGGGTAAGGAATCCTACAGCTGTGTATGCGGAGATCCTTAGTCCTACTATGTGCGGACACCACTAGGCTGTGTCATGGGCTGGTTTTGGGTATTGTAAGTAGTTATGAAAGAATAATGAATTCAGAAGTATTGTTGGAATATCTGAATCTGTTGGAAATTAATATTGATGTGAATCTGTGATATTTGGTTATGTTATATATGCTTTTGTGTTGCTGATTTAAGCTATGAAAAGTGATTGTGTTATTTTCTTAGGCTTTGAAGTGCTTATGATCTGATGTTTATGATCTGTAATTATTATTAGCTGCGAATAATTTTCTCTGTTATGATAATTGGCAAGACGCACATGGATGTGAAGCTCCTAAATAGTTCTATAAATGATAATAGCTTGATTGGGCTGAGTTGCAAGTTGTATTATTTCTACTGTGAACCTTCGGTGAATAGATCTATTTGGTATGAACCTCGGAGGCTGCGAACTTGACTTACCTACTCTCTCTAAGGGTGCGGAAACTTGGTTCCAGCACCCTCCCATACTGCTTCGGGTGAGATTTTGGCTTGCAAAAGTAGATCACTACTGAAAGGGCCAGTAATATAGGGTTTGTTGGCAAACCTTAACCTCCGAACCTGGGTCAGGATCCCTCAAGCCAACAAATGGTTCTATTGTCGGGACCGGGAGAATTTTGAGAGAGATCAGGTAATGCCAAGGTCGTACTAGAAACCTAAAAGAAAATAAATCGATGGATGGTTTGAAAAACATGTTCAGGAATTCATAGTAAAAGAAAACTACAGTAAAAAGTTGACCACCTAAGAGTGGAACAACGAGTATATTTTCACGGAGATCTACGAGATCTTCTTTGTAACAATTGCGATCAAGATCCAGGAGTGGCTCGCAAGGCTGGTCAAATTCCAGAAGTGTTGGAAAGATGAGCAGGTCACACAGTGGACCCCAGAATTGATCCAGCAGTTAGAGAAGACTGATAACACCATCACTTACACGGTGGATCACTGGGTGGACAATGTGTTAGGAGGGTTTGTGACTGCAATCGATCAATTCGTTTCCTATTCTGAAGTAGAGCAACAATTTTTCAAGGGTTTCCGAGGTAAGTTTCTGAAAACCTTACCATTACTGATCAAAATATTACTGTGCAAAAAGAGTAGTCTGTGTAGCCACACCGAGTGAATGACCCCTGATTTGGACGGAAGTACAATGTGAAGTGGTAAATACTATCAGACCAACCAAGAAGGAGATAGATCGGTCTATAGTCTAGTAAGAGAATCAGCTACGTAGAGTCCTCCAGCCACACCAATTTCAAACTAGCATAGGGGTAAGAATTCACCTACACCTCCGCCACCACCGGAAGACGACATGGTTGTGCACATGAAGTTACCTACCTTTAAGGGTGTGGGAGATGAAGAGATGGATCAGTTCTGGTTTGTCGTAGGATCCGTATGGACTAGACAGAACGTAGCAAATGATGTAGCAAAAAGGGCACAACTATCCCTTTCCTTTGAAGGAAGAGCATTGGACTGGTACATGGGATACATCAGCCAGCATGCGAATGCAACCATTGAAGAGATTAAGAATGCATTAAAATAACAGTTCAAGAAACCTAAGTCCTACTCGAAAATAGTGGTGGACGTGAAGGATTTCAAGCAAGGGCCTTCTGAGTCTGTGTGGGAGGACGATCAACGACTGAAGAAGGTGATTAGAGAAGGAGGATTTCAGTACGATGATAGACAGCACATGGAATGGTTCATCGCTATGTTTTTGCCGCACCTGCACGTACCTATGGGTCACCAAACTTTCGAATCGCAGGAAAAAGCCTTGGAAGTCACGATGAAGTTAGAAGCTGTGCCCAGGGATGATACCCAGCTGGGCATCCAACAGATCCAAGGACAACTGGAGGAAATGCACATAGAGATCCAAAATCTGCAAAAGTAGTGAGGAGTAGAAGATAGCCCTGAAATATGGTGCATACAATGCAGGGTGAATGGCCACACCAAGGATAATTGTCCTCTATTAGAAGACTACATGTAGGTCGGGGGACCTAGCCTGTTGCGCCCTAGGGAAACTGCAGGATCAAGTGAGCCAGCACTGTGGTGTGATGATTGTTGCATTGTAGGGCTACACGATACAAACCACTGTCCCCGGCTTTTTGCGTATGTCCTAGAAATAAAGCAGCAATGGTGCAGGTTTTTAAAGAGAGAATCCATACAGGTGTAGTAGACTATAGAGGAGAGGAATAACCTGTTTCTGAGTTTTTTTAATAACCCAATGTTTTGGACTATCTATGTGAGTCCATCATCAGGGGTAGACGTCAAAAGTTCTTTGAAAAATTGAGGGAATAGGGCAAATGAATGTATGAATAAATAGTGAATAATGTGGATGTCATGAAAGTCGGCTTATGTTGAGAGAGAAATTTAGGAAAATATCTAATTAATTTATTAGATTTACGGATAATTAAAATTAAGTTGTAATAAGGAATATTTTTATAAATAGATGACATATTATCTTCTTTTTATAATGAAATAATTTAGTTAATGTATTTAAAATAACATATATAGTTAAATAATCCATTATGTTATTATGTTTATTACTATAATTTTATTTCTTTGATGTTAGAAAATTAAAATTATTTATTTATTTAATTAATTAATTTTTTTAATTTATTAATCTAAATCGTTTTTAAAGGTTGACATACTATATTCATAAGGTCTCTTTTTTTTTTTTTTTTTTTTGAAGATGACCTATGTAACTAAATAATCTAATATATTATTTATTTAATTTGTTTATTATTAGATTATAATGATATTTATTTGATTAGACAATTCGATAATTTATTTATTAATTTACTAATTTATTTAATAATGTTATTAATTCATTTATTTAATTATTTACAATTATTTATTTATTTTGGTCATGATGTATTTATACTAGATCTTTAATAGTTTTTTAATGTCTAGATAGGTTTTGATGTATTAAGGTTTTCCATGTGTTACTGATAATAAGACCATCATCACGATTTAAGTTGTTCCCTCTTTTCTCAATTTCTATAGCTTCTTTGATTTTCCTCTTTAGGTAATGGTCCTCCTTAGAGACAAGTTTGGCCTCCTCCATTCGTATGTAATGTGAGGACGAGACTGCATGCTCTGCTAAGGTGGATTTATCTGTTCGGTTATGAGCTAAGTCAGCAGCATGTTCTTTTAGTCTAATGTTAAGGGATCTACCTGTTTCACCAATGTATTCTTTGCCACAAGAGCAAGGTATGATATAAACTCCTTTATGTAGCCTAGGGTTTATAGGGTCTTTAGCAGAGTCTACCATATTAAGAATAGTATTAGGGGGAGTGAAGGCAATTTTAATGTTATGTTTGTTGAGCATTCTAGAGATTTTGTCAGTGGTTCCTCTTATGTAAGGTAATGAGATTTTAGGGATGTCAAAGGCTCTTTTTAAGTTATTCTTATTAAGGGTTTGGTGAATGGTTTTGTTGATGACATGTTTATTATATCCATTCTGTTGAAAGACATTGCGGAGATGGTTTATCTCATGCTCTAGGTGGTGGGAGTCTGAGATTCTAGAAGCCCTTGTAGATAGGGTCTTGATGATGCCAATTTTTTGGTTTGGGTGGTGATGAGAGTAAACGTGAAGGTATCTATCTGTGTGAGTCTTTTTCCTATAAACTGACACAGGGATATCCTCTGCAATCCCAGAATCCTTATACACTGTTCATATACAATTGCATTTCCATAACTCCCCATATAAAAATTTCTCTTCTGGCAATTTCACAAAACTTTTCTTCGCAGAAGCTTTTCACGTATACATGATTCAACTTACAACCAATAATTTGTACTCAGAATTATGTAAATTTGTTTACCTTCTTCATAATTGAACTTATAGCATCCGCACCATATCCACAGTCCATTTCATTAAATACTCTTCTTCAACATCGATATCCAACATTGGATCATCGATTCAAAATCTCTACACAGAAATGTAGACTCAAATGTTGCACTAGGCATTAACATTCACAATAATTCAATTTATCCGGCAAACAGAGGTTGAACCATCGATTCATCAAATCGAATCTGGAACGCAGTAACAGCTCTGGCCCAATCCTAGTCTTTCCAAATCGATATTTGAATTGCAGTTCTAAATAGTTTAAAAGATTTCTGTCTTCAAATATTTTTGAAAAGCGCAGGTCCTTCCTGACTAATATAAACTTCTGAAAAAGAACAGAGTATGTCGCCCTTCAAAATTATCACTATCTATTGACAGATTAGCCAATCCAAGGCTATATCACACAAATGCAAATGCGCCTTTAATATGTAGCGACTCCTTCTTCACTTCAGAGAGAACACAGCCCATACATTACTGTTTTAAAACATATGACAGTGAAAACGCTGTTAAAAAAAACATTTCCAGCCTATCTCTGTTGCATTCGCAGCAATTGACAAATAACAACAAACGTTTCCCGATTTATCCAAATCCCATGCAATCTATTCGCCTTTTACCACTTCACACAGGTGAACATATCGATTCACTGATATGCGATTCATTACAACGCATCTATTCACCATTGGCGGTCACCATTATATTTCATATAAATATATATTGTTTTATCAGATTCCACGCGATTTTTAACCGGAATCACCACGAGAATTCTGGCATTTAAACGCTCCAATGCATTAACTGTTGCCATTTCCAATTCACCGAATATTTGATTATCCCAACTATCACTCCATATCAGATTCCGATGCGCGATTTTTGAGATCTATGATCGCTACTTTTCGGTGTTCCGATCCAATCGGAAGTCGGAGATCACGGGTTTAACAATTTTCACCCTGCATTCCGGATTTCCGATCTGATAATCGGAATTGGAAATCGCCGATTGTTGTTTCACAAAAATGAACTTTGAAACTTGAACCGACGCCCAAACCCAATCTCTCCCTCTGTGCAAATAGTTTTCACACACATGCTTAGCTATACAAATCGTTCTTCACAGGAATCTTTACAATTAAAACTAAAACACAAGCACCTCCAATACAATAATTAACCAGGGAATTCAACACATAAATTTTCCAAATTTCGCATACATGGCTACGCCCAATATAAACTTGTTAATGCACAGAATCTCTGTGTTTATTTAAATTTCATAAACCCGACTTCTATTACAACACACACACAGTTTTACAATCTTCTGAGCTTGCGCTCTCCAAGATCACACACAAAAACTCCCTTGCAAATCTGAACTTTTGCTCTACATCAAAACTCACGCTATCTTTAACTAATCACTCTAAAAAGAATCCCTTGCTCCACACAAGAATACCCCTACACTCTAACTCCACTCGTTCTATAAAAAAAAAAAAACCTCTCCATCATTCTCTCGCTCTTATCACATTCTTTCATCAACACAATCTTCTGTTTCTAGGAATAGTAGCAGAAATCTGCTATTTCCTAGCTTCTCAACACACCTATACAGATAATCTTATCACTAATCTAAAATAAGACAATTCTCATTTATTACAATAACAAACTTATTTGAGAAGTTTATCCTCCTCAGTAAAATCGAATTCGTCCAAACAGTCAATGAATTTCGCTTTGTTTAGCCACAACATGTGACCATTCCATCACATTGCTGGCTGGGTCTAGATGCTCCTGCATCAGACTCCCAAAGTTTAAATTAATCATGATCTCCCGATCATGCACTTCATGCCTGTGTCCTCCTGGATCCCATACTTGGTTTGATAGTCTGTCCTTGATTACTACTGTTGTTGTTTGTTCCTCAAGTCTTCCGCCTTTGTGCTGCAATGCCTCACTATCTGCTGCTCTCCTTTTCACATATTTCACTGTTGCTTTGCTCACTCTAATTTGCAATTTTCCATTCCCTTCACGTGTACTATTTCTTCCATCCAATCTTCCTTTCTTCTTCTGTCCTACATTTGTTTTACTGGAATGCTGTAGTATGAGTTTCCATAACTCATCCAATTCTTTGTCCATTTCACTTCCCATGTGCTGAATACTATTCTGCTGCAACTGATTGTGTTCTTGAATTAGAACATCATAATCTTTGTGCCAATAATCTTCTATATACATTTCTGAAATGTACAAATGCCTTTTCCCAGGTTCTTCTTCTGGTTTCTCATTCATGACTTCATCATTCCTTGCTTCAAATTTCAGCACACCTTCCATTAATCCGATATGTTCTTCTTGGTTCAGATTGACTTCACACTGCCCTTTTCCTGCATGTAAATCTTCATCAAAATTAATCAACTCAATAAACACAAATGCTTTACCTGGCTTCTTCATCAAAAGATTCTACTTATTCCACAAATCTTCCATTTCATCTGAAAGTTCTCTCAAAAGTTCTGCACAATCTGCAATATCTGTCTTTAATCCTCCTGCACTCTGGCTTTCTTCAAGATCAATGATTTTCAATGACTCAGTGTATCCTTTGAATTCAAAAATTCTTTTTCCATCCTCCTTATTCTGCATATGACTATGAGTAGTCATTTCTTCAACAGTCTTCAATAACTGTTTGTCTTTCCTCAAGTCAATGTGACCTGCAAACACACAACAATCTTTAGTTTTCAAAATACAATACCTTTCATTTTCTTTTGATGCTTCAAGCACCAATCCTCCATCATAATTTTTTTGGGTTTCAGCGGATCCTTCTTGCTGTGACCCCATTTCTCTGAGTTTTTCTTTCTTCAACAAATCAATATGAATTTGCCCAAGTTTCCTGAACTTATTCATCAGCTTGCCATTCCACCTCTGCTGCAATAGCTTCCACTTCACCCTTTTCTTCAGTCTCCATCTGTATCTTAGATCTTCACTTATCTTTCTTTGTACTACCAGACCAATTTCTGGTTCTTCATTCTGCTTCTAGCTTCTATACTTCTGCAATTTGATGCCTTCCTCAAATTCACTCTCATGTAGCTGATCATTCTTTCCAAATTTCTGGTTACTTCCATATTCAGCTTGCTGATTTAATATTTCTGTCTCCTTCATGCCTCTGAGGACATAACTTCTTTGTTGCTCCTGATATTTCAACTCACCTTCAAATAATCGCTGCTCAATTTCTCTGATTTCAGCATCATATTTATTAATGCTGTCTTCAACACCTTTTCCTCCATCAGGTTCTGTAAGCTTTGTTTCTCCTTTAGGTTCCTCGAGTAATCTCTCCAAGAATTCTATTTCCTTATGAAATCTCTCCAGCAGATCATCATAATTTCCATTCTCAGCTTCATTCTTTTCTTGGCAATCCTCCTGAGTTGACTTGTTTTCTACATCATCATATTGCAAGCATATTTCATTAATTCCATTAAACAAATTCATTGGTTTACCTTTTTGTAGTCCCACTATGGAATTGTCTTCAGACTGCTGGTCTATATCAACCTCATCTGACTGTTTCACACCAAACAGGATTTCATCTATGAACTCCTTCTGTTTCAATAGATCAACGCCTTCTTCCTCTAAAATGGATTCACCATCATACTTTACCTCAAGAGCTTCATTCCTGGTTGTGACAATTTCATTAGGTTGTCCATCATCCTCTACATATCCTGCAAACATACACAAACTGTAAGAATCAAAATCACAAGGTTTAATTGCCTCATCTGCTTCCTTTGTCAACATATCTTCGAATTGTTCTGAACTCTACCAGTAGTCCATGAGATCTTCAGCTGACCTCTCATTATCCTCTTCCCCTAACTTCTCACCCTGTTCTGGTCTGCAAATGGAAACTTCCATTTCTACTTCTGCTTCTCTGAGTTTCTCTGATTCCTCTTGAGCACTCAATATCTGCTCAATCTTTCTCAATTATTCTACTATCTCTGACTTCACTTGCTAATTTCTCCTTTCTCGTAGCCTTTGCCATTTTACTCTTTTCCTCATGGTCCAAACACTTTTCTGCAGCATCTTCATCAATATTCCAATCTGGAAATCTATCTCAGCTTTCTCTCGGTCAAACTCTTCTTGACTCATCCTCATGCCATTTTCTTTGGCATCTTCCCTTCTGTTGTGGCTTCCTTGTGAACTTCTACTATGACTATCTGTAGTCATTTTCTGCTTCTCTCTTTCCATGAGCTCCTTGCACCTCTGCAACAAGCCTCTGCAATAGTAAGTCCTCCTTACTGCAATCTTACCTCACTAAGCTCTCCTCACTCAGTCTTTTGGTAAGCACGATCCCCTGTCTGGAATCTTCTCTTGAGCAACACCTTTGCTCCCTCTAGGCTTCTGTAATCTCTCACTCTCTCTTTCGAAGACACTTCAATTGTCCTCTCTGTCCAATCTCTTGTTGGATTCTTCAGGTTCACTGCCACTTCTATCTGGTTCTTATCTCACAACTTCTCTTGATTTATATTGCTGCAGTCTTCACTCTTTCAACATGCTACTGTTTCCACACCTCTGTAGTTTTAAATCTTCAATTCAACAGAGCCAAGCTCTGATACCAAAATTGACGCAGGGATATCCTCTGCAATCCCAGAATCTTTATACACTGTTCATATACAATTGCATTTCCATAACTCCCCATATAAAAATTTCTCTTCTGGCAATTTCACAAAACTTTTCTTCGCAGAAGCTTTTCACATATACATGATTCAACTTACAACCAATAATTTGTACTCATAATTCTGTAAATTTGTTTACCTTATTCATAATTGAACTTATAGCATCCGCACCATATCCACAGTCCATTTCATTAAATACTCTTCTTCAACATCGATATCCAACATTGGATCATCGATCTGTACCGCATGTAAAATGTAGACTCCAACAGTTAAATAAAATAATACATCTAGCAACGAATTTATCCGCAACGAGGGTTGGAAACCACGATCAATTGGAAATCATCCGAACGCAAGAATGTTTCCCAACAATCCTAGTTCTTCAAATCATTTGAATCATAGCTCTAAATAGTTTAAAAGATTGTCAGTTTATTAATGAAAGTTGTGTCCTTCTCGACTAATATAACTTAAAATATTATATGTCGCCCTTCAAAATTATCACTATCTATTGACAGATTAGCCAATCCAAGGCTATATCACACAAATACAAATGCGCTTTTAATATGTAGCGACTCCTTCTTCACTTCAGAGAGAACGCAGCCCATACATTACTGTTTTAAAACATATGACAGTGAAAACTCTGTTAAAAAAAAAATTGCCAGCCTATCTCTGTTGCATTCGCAGCAATTGACAAATAACAACAAACGTTTCCCGATTTATCCAAATCCCATGCAATCTATTCGCCTTTTACCACTTCACACAGGTGAACATATCGATTCACCGATATGCGATTCATTAAAACGCATCTATTCACCATTGGCGGTCACCATTATATTTCATATAAATATATATTGTTTTATCAGATTCCACGCGATTTTTAACCGGAATCGCCACGAGAATTCTGGCATTTAAATGCTCCAATGCATTAACTGTTGCCATTTCCAATTCACCGAATCTTTGATTATCCCAACTATCACTCCATATCAGATTCCGATGCGTGATTTTTGAGATCTATGATCGCTACTTTTCGGTGTTCCGATCCAATCGGAAGTCGGAGATCACAGGTTTAACAATTTTCACCCTGCATTCCGGAGTTCCGATCCGATAATCGGAATTGGAAATCGCCGATTGTTGTTTCACAAAAATGAACTTTGAAACTTGAACTGACACCCGAACCCAATCTCTCCCTCTGCGCAAATAGTTTTCACACACATGCTTAGCTATACAAATCGTTCTTCATAGGAATCTTTACAATTAAAACTAAAACACAATCACCTCCAATACAATAATTAACCAGGGAATTCAACACATAAATTTTCCAAATTTCGCATACATGGCTGCGCCCAATATAAACTTGTTAATGCACAGAATCTCTGTGTTTATTTAAATTTCATAAACCCGACTTCTATTAAAACACACACACAATTTTACAATCTTCTGAGCTCGCGCTCTCCAAGATCACACACAAAAACTCCCTTGCAAATCTGAACTTTTTCTCTACATCAAAACTCACGCTATCTTTAACTAATCACTCTAAAAAAAATCCCTTGTTCCACACAAGAATACCCCTACACTCTAACTCCACTCGTTCTATAAAAAAAAAAAAACATCTCCATCATTCTCTCGCTCTTATCACATTCTTTCATCAACACAATCTTCTGTTTCTAGGAATAGTAGCAGAAATCTGCTATTTCCTAGCTTCTCAACACACCTATACAAACAATATTATCACTAATCTAAAATAAGACAATTCTCATTTATTACAATAACAAACTTATTTGAGAAGTTTATCCTCCTCATTAAAATCGAATTCGTCCAAATAGTCAATGAATTTCGCTTTGTTTAGCCACAACATGTGACCATTCCATCACATTGCTGGCTGGGTCTAGATGCTCCTGCATCATAAACCTCGGTGCTTAGTTTTCCATTTTTCTTGGTTAAGAGGATGTCTAGGAAGGGTAATTGGTTGTCCTTTTCAATTTCAATGGTAAATTTGATGTAATTTGAGAGACTGTTAATGTGAGCTAAGAAATCATGTAATTTTAGTATCCCATGGGTCCATTTTGCAAAGATATCATCTACATATATTTTCCATTCTTCAAGGGTGAATGGAAAGGATTTGAGCGCCATTTGTTCAAACTGTTCCATGTGTATGTTGGAAATAATAGGAGATAGAGGTGAGCCCATAGAAACTCCATGATTTTGTTCATAAATTATTCCATTGAAGCTGAAGAAAGACAATTTTACACATAACTTTAAGAGGTCTATAGTCTCATTATCATTTATAGTTTTTAAAATGTTGATGGCTTCGTCTATAGGTATCATGGTGTAAAGGGAGACAATATCAAAACTCACCATGAGATCATCGTTATGCATGTCTAGGTTTTTGGTCCATTGAACAAAGGATGCAAGTCTTTAATATGTGATGAGGTGTTTCCTGCAAGGGGACGAAGTTTTTTGGCAAGATATTGAGTGAGGAGGTAAGTAGGTGAGCCAATGGTGTTGACTATGGGTCTTAGGGGAATGCCAGCTTTATGAATTTTAGGAGCGCCATATATTCTAGGGGTGATGGAGCTGGAAGGGGTGATTCTCTTTTTTATGATGTTATCAAGGGAAGAGTTTTTTATCTTTTTGGTTACTTCTTTGAGAATTTTGGTACTAGGATCTTTATGTAAAATTCCGTAGCATCCACTGTTGTTTAGGTGATCTTCCATTTTCTTGATATATTCAACTCTGTGCATTATTACAGTTGCATTACCTTTATCTGATTTTAAGATTATTATATCTTTATTATTTTTTAGGTTTTTTGGAGCACGTTTTTCTTCTTTGGGTAAGTTACAAGGAGGAGGTTTGGCATTTTTAAGAATTTTAACCGTTTCTTGTCTTATCTCTTCAGCTTTGATGAGGTCAATATCTCTTATAGAAATTTCTATATTGCTAATTATACTGTCAACGGGAATTCTATTGGGGGTGATAACAAAGTTTAGACCTTTATGGAGAAGAGACAAAGAAGCATGGTCTAGGTTAACGCTTGACACATTTATTACGGTGGGATTATTAAATCCCTTGTGGGTGTTATCGATGTGTGAGTTACGTGGGGGAGGGATAGGAAGGTCTAAGGATTTGGGTGCGTGATCTACCTGTTGAGAGGAGAGGACCGTGGGTTGAGAGTTAAAGTCTGTGTTATGGGATGGATTGGGGATAAATGGGCAGGAGTGTACAGAGAAGTCAATGTTTCTTGTGGCATTATCGAGACTGTTTGATGCCGAATCTAAAAATGGTACGTTAACCACTGGGGCTGCAGTCTGTATGACGCTCTCTTCTAGAGATTTAGTTTGTGAGGGAGGGACCGATCTATACAGGTCAACAGAACTTGCATTATTTAGTACAGTCTCCTCGATGGAATTATAAAAACCATCTACTGTTGAGTTAACTGTGTGTATAAAGGTCTCATCTGCAATTTCTGCGATTTCTGCGTTATAGTCTTCAGATGGTTCCGTCTGCCCTGTCATGTGTATGCCATCAGGGCTTAACTCGTTAACACCATAGATTTCATTAGTAATCCCTTCTTCAAACCAATCTATTTGCGTTGTTATGTGCACGTCATTTGAACTTAACGAGTTGATACCAACCTGTACGCCGCGGAGATTTGAAACCTGGTTGTTGATTTCTTTGTTTTGATCTGGGCGAGAGAAGGAGCGGACATCGAGAGTTTCGATCGTGGAGGAGGGGTCTATCGGTTGATTGCCAAAGGAGATAGAGGTGGATGTTGAGGGAAGATTGGAGACACAGGTGTACGAGTTGACTGAAGGATCTGATGATACATTGGGTGCGAGGATATCAGCTCTAACATTTACAAATTTTGTGTTTGAGGGAGGGACAGTCCCGAGTGGGTTTAAAGTATCGGATAGGTATTTAGTGAGAGGAGAGTTCTGGTTGAAGTGGCTGGATGTGGACGGTTCTGAGTGAGGCGAGGAATGAGATATGCAGGCAATTTTCCTGTTCTTCTTTGTCGTGTTCATGGAAATCCATCGATCAGCTTTAATAAAAGTGAGGGAATCTAAGGAATGCCATAGGTCATAGTGTAGTGATGAGGACAGTAAGAGACGTAAGCTCATTAGTTGCTGAGAGATTTTGATAAGGTGAATTCTGGTGGTTTTTATTTGGGACTTAACTAAGGATTCACTAAGTTTATTGAAAACTGGTAGGTTGCGTCCATGATTGAGAGGATGTTTAGAATAAGTGGAATTAGGAGTAAGATTAAGATATCTGCAATTTTTTTTAAAAGTTTGTCTTGAGAGGAGTTTAGCCCTAAAAAATCTCAGTTTTTCAAAGAGGGTGGTGTTGTCCATTAAACCCCTTCCATGGTAGGATTGAATGTTTTTAAAGACAGAATCCATACAGGTGAAGTAGACTATAGAGGAGAGGAATAACATGTTTCTGAGTTTTTCTAATAACCCAATGTTTCATACTATCTATGTGAGTCCATCATCAGGGGTAGACGTCAAAAGTTCTTTGAAAAATTGAGGGAATAGGGCAAATGAATGTATGAATAAATAGTGAATAATGTGGATCTCATGAAAGTCGGCTTATGTTGAGAAAGAAACTTAGGAAAATATCTAATTAATTTATTATATTTACGGATAATTAAAATTAAGTTGTAATAAGGAATATTTTTATAAATAGATGACATATTATCTTCTTTTTAGAATGAAATAATTTAGTTAATGTATTTAAAATAACATATATAGTTAAATAATATATTATGTTATTATGTTTATTATTATAATGTTATTTATTTGATTTTAGAAAATTAAAATTTTTTATTTATTTAATTAATTAATTTGTTTAATTTATTAATCTAAATCGTTTTTAAAGGTTGACATACTATCTTCATAAGGTCTCTTCTTCTTCTTCTTCTTCTTCTTTTTTTTTTTAAGATGACCTATGTAACTATCTTCTTCAAAGTTTAGACCTATGATTTGATGATCGATCGGGGAAACTTATATAGAGTAAAATCAGACCTTGCGTTGCCGAGATCCCCCAGAGGCATAGGTGGCTCCCTAGTTAGGGGCAGGGGAGGGGGCCGAGGTGGAAGCATAGGTCAGGTATGAGGGAAACTAATCTGTAATAACTGTGGAGAAGTAGGGCAGTTTGCAAGGGACTGTCCGAACCCTACAAGGCATTCCTGTTGGTATTGTAGACAACTGGACCATGTGACTGGAGATTGCCCAATCTTGATAGCAAAGATGCAGGAGAAGTAGCGGACACCTACGCAGAATGTGCAGAGAGTTAAGGCTGAACTGTAAAACAAAGATCCAAGCATGAATGTCGTAACGCACAATGGAATGGCCACTGGGGGACCTGGGGAGAAGGATGTGATTGAACCTATGATCCAACAAGTAGTTATCAAATAAGAAGGTTTGGATCTAAAAAATGAAAAAGAAACATTTGTTGCGGCTTGTAAAGACTTTGCTGAGGTAGAAGCATCTAATTCTCAGGCACCTGTGAACCTCAAGGCAAATGAGGAGGTAAAACCCTTTTTGCAGGCATGTATGAAGTTGTTGCGCAACCCAAAGGCTATGGAGAATCTGCATGCATTAATAGATAGCTGCGCAGCACGGCCTAACTTACCCCCAGAAATCAAGGATGTGCACAAAATATACAGATATAAGAAACACACCGGTAGGGAGATGCAGTTGACAACATAGATTGATGACAACGAAATGGATCAGATTATTTTGGACCTGGGGTCAGATGCGAATGTACTACCAAAAAAAACATGGCAACAAATGGGAGAACCTAAGTTGAAGTGTTCCACAATCCAGCTGCATATGGCCAATCAACAAAAGATCATACCCTTGGGGAGACTATTGAAGGTCGTGGTAGATATCGCAGGGGTCAAGGTCCAGACTGATTTTGAGGTAATTCAGATTGTAGAAGATGCGGACCCTTACCCTGCGCTCCTAGGGTTAGACTAGGCCATAGATATGGGAAGCATCATTAACTTGAAGAAGAGAAGCATGGTATTTAAAAATAAAAATACAAGGGTGATAGTACCATTAGATCCTGCGAAAGGCGAACGATATAAAGAGCCAGTGCACATCGAGGAGGATGTAGATCACATTTATAAGTTAACTGGGCGGAATAAAGATTGGATCAACCCCACGATGGCTGGTGTACTCTATTGGGAGAAGGACATTTAATTCTTCTCTAACTCTGACGGGGAGATGGAGAACTGGCAAAATCGGTTACATGATGTCTCTACGCTATGATGCCTTCGGGTCACAAAGGACTTCCACTGCATTTCCTCGGAGATAAGAGACCAACCCTATTTGGATGGTTCTGGTAATATGAAGGACATTTTGCAAGCATTTGAAGTTGAGGTTCCAAGAGGAGGAAGGCTAGGGGCCCTTAACCTCGCCATGAGTAAAAAACCTATGCGGTGGTGGGACACACATAAGGAGGCATTCTAGGACTAGGAAGAATGTCGGCATATGATGATCCTGTGATTTGAATTACCTTTTCACCTACATGTAGAAACATACCTTGGCCCAGGAGGCCCACGCGAGTATCTGTTCACCTAGATGGAGAAATGGTGTGACAGGACTACAGAAGAGTGCATTCATGTGTTTGTCCATGCCTTGGGATCACTTCCTACCACATGGTATTTATATGCAGAGCTACATCAATGCACCCGCCACTGGGAGACATTGAATGATGAATTTCTAGGGACATTTGGGTTAACAGGTGCAACGGGGGCACGTAACACAGCTCTCCAGGACATTGATATGGTGGTATGGGGTGAATCGCCCCCGTATGACGCACCTGAGGTGCCAACATGGGAAACGTAACTATCTCACATGGTCAATTGCCACAGCCTTGCCCTAAAGGAGTGTAAGGATGATCCGCGCGTTGTCTCTATCTCAAAAATAGAGAGGAGGTGCACAGTTCCCAAACCTCTCAAGATATGAACATGTAGCATTAAGCTGCACCCTAAGTTGGCTTCGATTGGGGATGCAGATACAATAGACAAGGTTCTCATAAATATGGAAACTTTTACAACAAAGAGACAACTGCGTTCAATCCTCAACCACGCAAGTTATTAAAGGAAGTTCATTTGAAAGTATGCAATAATCACAACACCTCCAAAAAACATGGTTACAAAGGATGTCCTATCCTTTTGGGAGGACGAATGTCAGACGAACATGTATATTGCTTTGAAGTACCTAGGGAACAATCTTAAGTTGGGGGAGGATGCGAAGGAGGCACAGGTGTTTAATCCAAGCACAACAGGTACACTGAGTGCATTCTAGCCGTTGGAACAGTAAAATCTAGTAAAAAGAAAAATTTATCATTGAACAGAGCGGGAAGCTGGCATTTAATGAGGCAAATTTGGGATATTTTTTACCATTTACCTCATGGTAATTTTACCCTACCATTGGTCGATTGCAAGAAGTATAAAAAGGGCAAGATAGATCAGACACAGGTTTTGTATTGTTCTAATAGTTTGTACTTAGCCTGGTTGTCTTAGACAAAGTTACGTTTTAAGAAACGTTGTGCCCCTAGCATCTCGTTCATGTATGAGTAGCTAGCCCCCTCTGATAGTAGCAATCCTGAGTTCATATTTCATGCTAGAATGATGGCCACGAACCCTGCCAAATCCTCGAAGCTAGTAATTGAGGAAGTAATGGAGATTGGGTCTAAAGATGAAGAAGTGATCTCCATGCCGGTCAAAAATAAGGGAAAATAGAAAGCAGAGGGCTCAGGGAAATCCCAAAAACTTATGAAATGCACTGGTGGGAAGCCCAGGACTTCCCCAAGAAATGTCAAGTTCCCACGAGTGATGTCCCAGGCTCAGGCTGCACAGGAGGAGGCGTAGCTTGCCGAACCAATCAGCTAGTTGCCTCCATTTATCTGACCATGAAGGCCCTCGACACACACACCAAAAAACCTCGATGACCTGATCACCTATCTGTAGATTCCACTAACCCTGGGAGAGGTCCCTGTCCTTAGCGACCCTTGTGGAAGGCTCCATGCGATCAAAATTGATGATCACAACTTGGAAAATTTTGAAGTTTTCCCTGAGCTAGCACCCGAGCTATACCTAGACATGATTCAGGTGGATGATGGGATCAAAATTATTCCTCAGCGCTGGGTGCGTGGATTGGCCGAATTCAAGCTCCTAAACCTACTACGGATACCAAACTTCGGCCACTACAACATCACGGACTGGGTGGCCCGACAGTATCTCACCCTAATTCACGATGGCTGCCTATGGATTCATGACAGAATCCCCATTGATGTTGTGTTGGGTCACAGAATTATTGGCCTCCCCATGAAAGGGCCACACCCTTTGGAGCGCATGGGACATAAGTATGAGACAAAAACTGCTGAATACGTGAGTCAGACTTACCATGTGGACTGAAACACTCGAGGCTTCATCATCAATTCTATCAGTGACCCTGGTACGCAGCTAGGTACCATGTTATCAACATGCAAGCTAATGAGAAAATTCTAGGTCGCAATGATCCATGCTTATTTCATTTAGTTAGTAGCCAATGTGGGAAAGGGGTCTGCCTCAATTGGGCCCAGTACTTGTGCGATGAATTCTTGGCCAATCTCCGTGAATCTCAGGAATAGGGAAAGGCCTTTTGCTACTCTTGGTTGTTGTTCCTCATAGCCCTAGTCACCTGGGAAGCCCCTGAGGAGTCGGTCCCCCCTGAGCTCACTCCAAACATGTGTGAAGGGGCTTAGTATGCCCATTTGTGGGACTCTAAGGACGTGTAGCACGTGGAGGATAACCAAGTCTTCTGGATCCTTTTCCAAAGAAGCTTGGTAGCAGCCGTCAATTCTCAACCTTGGTTGTCCCCAATAACATATGATAGATACAAAGGCATTGCGGAATTCTAGGTTACCATGCATAACATCCAGATCAGATCCCACAAGTATAAAACCTGGACCTTACTTCCTTATATGGTAGCAGACGAAGAGATTGACAGTGTAATCGCGCTCTAGCCACCTGCATAGAAGATCAGCTTCAAAACTGGTGTAAGGGGCATCGAAGGGACCAGCACAATGCAGATGATCCCACCTGTCATCAAGGAGGCCGGAGGCCCAAGCAAGAGTACAGGGAAGGACTCAGGTGCAGTAGCGAAAAAGGATACACATCCAAAGAAAACCACCGACAAGGAAGTCGAGGTTAAGACTCAGGTCGATTCGTAGCCTGATGTGGGCACGGGCGGATTGGATATCGGAGGTACCACCTCCCCCCAGGGCACGAAGTGAACATGCGAGCTTGTCAAGGGACCCTAAAAGAAGCAGTGCTATTCGTGGGCAGAATGAAATGAGATAGTCATGCTGACCGACATAGACCTTAAACAAATTATGGACGTAGTCACTCTGGCCACAAAGGACAAATGGGTAGCCTTAGAGGAACATCAGAAGCTGTGATCGACACGATCCAGGCCAAGCTCCGTGCTCTGTAGATCAGTGTGATTTAGGTAGAGACTCCCTTGGCTACTAGAATTGCAGCATTAAGTAAAAAGGAGAGCTATCTCTGCCCCCTACCTGGTGCAACCCTTGTGATTAGTCCACCCGACCTAGAGATGCGTATCCAAGTCAGTGCAGGGGTACAGTTGAATCTAGCCAGGTTGTCTCAGGAGACATTGTAGGACCTCCACACAGCTGTGTTTCAGGAAATCTGCCATCAGGACCAACAGGTGCACCAGCATCTCAACGTGGCTGAGCAGACCATTGTAGCTAAGGATGTTGAAGTGTCTCTCGCTATCGCGCAGCAAGCGGAGCTCGAAAGTGTGATTTACCAACTCTTCATTGATGTCACAAAAGAAATTTCGACCTCCACCACCCCTCGAGACAAAGTATAAATATTGTTCACAGTAATCAAGGCTTCCCTTGATGAAGTTCAGGTGGTTAAGACATGCATGGAAAAAAAGATCATAGATCTACGAGCTAAGTTATAGCCCGAAACACCCCCAGAGGTCTAGGCCTAGCAAATTTCACTGGTCACCGTGGCAATGAATGTTATCATGGGGTAGATCACATAGGGAGCCCAGCTATTAGAGGCCACCATGCAGTTATGGACTAAGGTCCAGCGCGATCCGATCTTGCGAAGGATAAACTAGGACCTACAACAAAGAGAAGAGGAGTTCAAGATGCTCGAAGCCACCTTGCCGACTTTGGTGCCCGCCCAGCACTTGTAGAGACTGCGCACTAGCCAAGCGCTCCAAGCAGATATGGATGACCTTTGGAAAAATAAGAAGAGCCTTGGTGACCGCCTGAATCTATGGGCTGACGAAGCTCTCAAGCTTTCATAAGATGTCGATGTTGCTATTAATCAGCTAAATCAAACTTTGGAAAGTGTCATTACTGTGACTGAAGGATAGATGTCAGCAAAGTTCGTCGACATTGCACAGAATGCAGTTGTCCAAAGTGAAGGAATTCTGCCTCCTTTAGCTGAGGCTATCAAATAATTTGAAGCGCAGGTCGAAACCCCACCACCACAGTGACTCGGGATGAGTCACAAGACTGTGTTGGGGGACTGTTGGAACAGGGTCCTCCAAAGGCTGCGAATTGGGGTATTTTTGAGTATTTTCGTATATTTTTGGCATATTTTAGTCTAACGCAGGGGTTTTGGGGTGGTTCAAACCCATGAAAGCATTGTAACGTGTCAAAAGGTAGACCTAGAGTCCGCAAACCATGGTTTTCAGACCATAGGAAAGCTTACGCTAAATCATTATAAATAGATGAACAGTTTGAGTCTTAAGGGAGGCAAGAATTGGAATTGATTCTATGTGTGAACTGGTAGATCTGTCTAGGGTTGGTTTGGGTAAGGACTCCTGTAGTTGTGTGCACGGAGATCCTCAGTAATATTATGTGCGGACCACGCTAGGCTGTGTGCGCGGGCTGGTTTTTGGTATTGTAAGTAGATATGAAAGACTAATGAATGCAGAAGTATTGTTGAAATATTTGAATCTATTGGAAATTACTATTGACATGAATTTGTAATATTTGGTTATGTTACATATGCTTCTGTGTTACTGATTTAAGCTATGAAAAGTGACTGTGTTCTTTTCTTAGGCCGCGAAGTGCTTGTGATCTGATGTTTATGCTCTGTAATTATTATTAGCTGCGAATACTTTGCTCTGTTCTGATAATTGGCAAGACGCACATGGATGCGAAGCTCCTGAATAGGTCTCTAAATTATAACAACTCGATTGGGTTGAATTGCAAGTTGTACTATATCTTCTGTGAACCTTTAGTGAATAGATCTGTCTGGTACGAACCTCGGAGGCTACGAACTTGACTTACCTACTCTCTCTCAGGGTGCGGAAACCTAGTTCCAGCACCCTCCCATACTGCTTTAGGTGAGACTTTGGCCTGCGAAAGCAGGTCACTGCCGAAAGGGCCAGTAGTATAGGGGTTTGTTGGCAAACCTTAACCTCCGAACCTAGGTCAGGACCCCTTGAGCCAACATATTGTAAGGGTTTTTGGAATGGTTTTGTAAATACAGTTGATTTGTTGAAAAATATAAAAGACTAATAGAAAGAAATTTTTTTATGAACTCTCTGTGTTATGCGTTTATGTTTATTATTTATTCTTTGATGAGATCACATTGTCTATTTACTTATTGATGAACGCGCGAAGCTATCTGGCATGGTTATGCATGAGTATTGACATCTATTAAGTGCTTACATGATTAAGATATATATCTGGTTCAGAATGTTATCCGCACTAATCAAAACAATATTTCTATGATTTCTATTAATAATTGTGCATGTTCTGTAATTCTACTATAAACTGAATGTGTGCTTATGTGGAATATCAATTAGGGTTTTTCCGAGGAACACTTCATTAAATCTCTCTCAAGGTAGAGAAACCTAGTTTTAGCACCCCCGCATATTGCTTCGGGTAAGAATTTGTTATGGGGAAGCAGATCATTGCTGAAAGGGCCAATAGTTGGGGGCTTGCTCATTTATCCATAAACTTTGAACTTGGGATAGGACCCCTCAAGCCAACAAATGGTTCTATTTTCGGAACCGAGATCATCGTTTTGAGGGAGATTTGATGTTATGGCATCTGTCGTGCAACGAATTGCAAGACTGGTTGGATAGAGAAATCCTGGAATTCGCAATGCAAGAGAATAAAATCACTAAATTTTCTAATGAATAGTGGGTACATAAGTATATTTGTACCAAATTGCATTAAATTTTCTTTTGTTCCTTTGCGCACGAACTACAAGAGTGGTTGTCACGCTTCGCTGAGTTCCATCACTGCATCAAGGATAAAGTCATTACTAAACGGACACTTGAATTTATCCAACAAGTAAAAAAGTATTATAATAAGATCATTGACGCAGTAGATCATTGGATGGATCACCCTCTAGGTGGATTTGTGACTGAATTTGGTGTTGACCAATTTGTGTCATATTTTGAAGCAGAAATAAGGTTTTTCAAAGGTCCTAGAGGTATGTTTCTACACTCATTTAAGTTATTACTGAAAATGATATTGTGTGAATGAGGTTTTCTGTGTGAACATACTGCTTGAATGCATCAAAGAGGTTCAATAATGTGCAGTGGAAGAATTTACTAAGAAGACTTCAAAAAGGTCCTTTATAGCCCTGTGAAGCCTAGATTTGATAGTGAACCTGACCTAGAAATTGACTTTGAAGAATAAAGCTCAGCATATCAGAAACCCTTGAGTCTATTTCCCACTCCATCCACTCCACTTCTGAGCTCACATCATAGATCACCTACCCCACCGCACATTCCATCACCACCTCCACCTCCGCCCCCTCCTGAAGTAGATTGTTGGGTGTGGAGCCTGATTATCTTGTTTACTTTGTATCACAACATTGGACCCCTGTACCTTAAAAGGGGTGGCAACGCCGCCCGTAATTAATCGCTGTCGTGGGGGTTCCAAGGGAGGGTGGCAGCGATTTTCAGAGCCCCCCCCTAGCGGGGGTTTTTGGGGGCAGCGCCCCCGAAGCTAAAAACAGATGTAAAATTGCCTTGTAAAAGTATAGTAATTTCTAGTCAATCTAGGCCGTTCATTAGGAAAATGATCTGGCGGTAGAATTTGTGTTTAGATTAGGTTTATTTTTCCCTAGAAGGAAATCCATCACTTTTATGAGGGCATTGTATTGCAGATGTGCATTATATGTGTATTCTCGGAGCGAGAAACTGAGAGGGAGACTGTGAGAAAGAACAGAGGATATTACAGCAGAACTGCTGTAGGTTTTGTCTCTTCATTTTTGCTGGATAATAGAAAGGAAGGACTGGCTGTTCAGGGTGGACATAACCCAAACTGGGTGAACCACATATATCTGTGTCTCTATAGTTTTATGTGTTTTGTGTGCTTTTATTTTCCGCATATTTTATGTGTTGCATTGCTCCATAATATATAATTTTCTAACATAGATATGGCTGCATTCATGAAATTACCTAATTTCAGAGGCATTGGAAATCAGGACACTGAGCATTTCTGATTTGTAATGTAAGTTGAATGGTAAGCTCAACATGTGAACATTATTCATATTAGAAAAGCATAGTTGGCTACTACATTTCAAGATTGCACACTAGACTGGTACATTATGTATCCGCAAGCAAACCCTAATTCTACCTAGAATAAATTAAAGTAGCCCTAAAATAGAAGTTTAAGAAACCTAAGTCATATGCATAGATGGTGACAGAAATGAAGGATATCTGTCAAGGATCTAATGAATCTGTGTGGGAGGCTGATAAAAGTTTGAAGTGCACCATAAGATATGGTCAATTTGTGATTGATGATACTCAGCATAAAGAATGGTTCATTGCTATGTTTCTCCCACATCTTCGCCAACCATTGGGTCAGCAAAATATTGCCAAGCAAGCTAAGGTTGTAGAAGTTTCAATGAAGCTGCAAGCTACCCCAACACCTATTGCATTGGGAACGCAATGGATTCAGAGTCAGGTGGATTTAATGCATCTGTAAATTCAAAATTCATGGAAGGAAAAATGTAAGGAGGTTTGTGCAGAGCTATGACATATCAAATGCAAATATTTGGGGAATAATAAAGACCAATGTATTGTTTTCAACAACTATCTAAATGCTGGAGGTCCTAGTCCATTGAAGAACCCTGTATGGTTCACTATCTGTCAGATTGCTGGACTACATGACATAGACTGTTGCCCAAGGATTTGAAAATATTAGCCTGACTTGAAGCAGTTATTTTCCAAGTTATTTTCTTCATTAGGGCATGATGAGCAGCATTTCCATACCTATGATATGATGTTGGATAAAGCTAATATCTATAGGATGCAGGTTGAGCCTACATCACCATCATCCTCTTTTGGGCATGGAGGATTCCAAGGTAGTAGAATAGGCCGAGGAGGTGGATGAGTTGGTCGAGGAAGAGGACAAGTGATTTTCTATAACTATGGTGATGTTGGCCATTATGCGCACAATTTTATAAATCCAGCGCGATAGTCCTGCAGGTACTGTAGACAATTTTATCATGTTATAGAGGATTTTCTAGTGTTTATTTGATAAAATACAGGAAAGGAAGACTCTAACGCAGAACCTTCATATGGTTCACGCAGAAACTCGTGAAGAAGATCTTTTTGTTAATATAGCTACCAGGAGTGATGTAGCTACCTATGAGGATAAGGGAAAGAAACTTGCCACTCATATATCGATCTGAAAAGCACCTGAAAGCAAAGAAGGCCTTAATCTTCAATGCGCCAAATAGATTTTTATTGAAGCAAGGAAAGAATTCACAGAGGGAGATCATTCAACAACTGGAAGAACACTGAAGGAAGTGAGAGGAGAAGAAGAGATTAAGCCATTTTTATAGGCATGCATAAATTTTTTGTGCAATCAGAAGGATGTTGAAAATTTGCAGGCATTGATAGACAACTACGTAGAAAAAGAAAAACCCTTGATATAACAACGCACAGTAAAAAAAATCTATAAGAACAAGAAGATAACATGTATAGAGATGTGTCTAATTGCGAAGATTGGTGCTTAAGTCATTCTTGATTTGGGATCATATGTTAATGTTCTACCTAAACAAACTTGATACCGCATGGGAGAACCAAAGCTGGAATGGTCCACTATCCAACTGCGAATGGCTAACCGACAAAAGATCATTCCTTTGGAGATATTCTCAAAGGTTTTGGTCAATATAGAAGGTGTTAAGGTGTTGGCAGACTTTGAAGTCATACAGTTTGTAGATGATAGTGATCCCTATCCTGCACTACTAGGATTGAATTGGGCCATTGATATGGATGGTGTTATTAATATAAATAAAAGGAGAATGGAATTTGATAGCAATGGAGTCCGAGTAATCATTCCTCTAGATCCTAAAGAAGGCCAAAGGTATACTAAACCAATGCATGCTGAGGACGAAATTGACCAAATATATAAGCTAACTTTGCGCGAGGAACACTTGATTAATTTGATAACAGATGGGAACCTTAAGTGGGAGAAGGATAGTTCTTGATTCTTAGACTCTGACGAGAAACTAGAGAATTTTCATAACTGACTGCATGAGGTGTTTGTGCTGTGATGTAATCATGTGACCCATGCTATGCACTGTATAACATTTGAGGTACGTGATTTCCCACACTATGATGGCTCAAATGATGTAAACCTGTTCCTAGGAGAACTGGAAAGGATTGTGCTAATAGGCTAGATATTCCATGCCTTAGATTTTGGCTTGCACACTACTCCAGCAAGATGGTGTGAAATATATAACAAGAATATTGGATATTGGGAGGAATGTGCGCAGATGATGAGGCTGAGATTTGAATTTCTAGTAATTAATGTGGATGATTTATATTCTGGAAAAGAAGATCCGCACATACATTTCGCCAAATGGAATCAGGTATGATGTGTAGAAACAAGACCTGAGTGGATTCATATGTTCATTCATACGTTGGGAAAGTTGCCAAATGAATGGTACTTGGAAACAAAGCTATGCAGAGGCACTCGTGAGTGGTCTACACTAGTAGATAATTTTATTCTTACCTTTAGCTTTGAAAGTGGGTTTGAAACAATTGGTCATGATCTGCATAATATTCCATAATTCATCTTTGATTCCACTAAGCCTATAATTGAGGGTGCGCTAGTAGCGTGGGACACGGAGATGAATGCCATTGTGAATTATAGAAACATGAGAATAGAATAAAATGATGAGGATCCAAGGAATATCATCATTCCTGAATTTGAAGGGAATCACGTAGTAGCTGGGCCCTCAATTACCTCAATGGATGTGGCAAAGCCATTAAGGTTGAGACAGGTCAATATTGCAACTGAAGAACAACCTAATTTAGAAAATACAAAGACTACTCAGATGATGATATAATAGGGAAGGTTGCTAATTTGTTGAAAGAATATCAAGACTTTTTCCCTACAAAGTTTTCTGAATTGAAGGGAATCATTTGGGACCTGGGAGTGATGAAAATCACATTGAAGCATGATGCATGCCCTGTAAAAAAGTGCCCATGTAGGCTAAACCCTAGATATAAGTACAAAGTGAAAGAATAGTTGGACAAAATGGTGGCAACAAACATGATTGAGCCTGTGAAAGAATATCAGTGGATAAGTCCAATGGTTGTGCAAGATAAGAATACTAAGGGAGAAATCAAAATCTATGTTGAGCTACGAAAACTGAATGATGCTTATGGGCATGATCCATTCCCAACGAACATACTCAGGTGAAATTTTGGATAATTTTGGAGGCCAAGAAGCATATTCTTTTACAGATGGGTTCTCAGGATATCATCAGATCCAGATTGCGCAAGAAGACAGGAGTAAGAACACTTTTGTCACTTTATGGGGGTCCTTCCAATATACAATTGTGAAATTTGGATTGAATAATGCCCATACCATTTTCTCGCACGTAGTAGTTGCTTCTTTTAAGGAATACATATAAAAGTTTTTGGAGGTATAATTTGTTGATTTGACTATCTTTGGGTTGCTAAAGAAGCATGCGTCCAATCTGCACTTAATGCTTGATACTTGTAGGAAGTATCAGATCTCATTGAATTTGAAGAAGTGTACATTTTGGAATACTGCTAGGACACATTGTTTGCCAGTAGGGATTTATGGTGGATCCTGCCAAGATTGTTGTCATAGTTAATTTGGAAGTACTTGAGAATATCAAGCAGTTGTGCTCCATATTGGGGCATACTAGGTACTATAGAAAATTTATTCACAGATATGCATTGATAACTCTAACCATGGAAAGTTTGTTAAAGAAGGATGCAACTTTTTGCTGGGATGCAAATTGCCAAATGAGTTTTGAGTTGCTCAAGGAAAATATGGTCACTTCGCCCATCATGGTATTCCTGAATTGGTCCAAGGATTTTCATGTACATGTGGAGCCTCCTGTATTGCACTTGGAGATGTGCTCATGCAGCCAGGGGAAGGAGAAATTGATCATCCTACTTCTTATGCCAGCCAAAAATTGTCAAGTGCGGAGAAGAATTACTCAACCACGGAAATGGAAGGGCTCACAATGGTATATTAGCTACAAAAATTCCGCCACTATATGTTGGGAGGTTACTTTAAAATGTTCACTGATCACTCTGCTTTGAAGTACCTGGTCAACAAACCTTTGTTTGGGGGGAATATCTATAGGTTGATGTTTTCATTCCAGGAATATGATTTCGAAATTATAGTAAAACCAGGATGATTAAATGTTGGGCCAGACCATTTTTCGTGCATTGAATTAGGTGAAGAGCCCACAAATATAGATGATGGATTTTTTGGTGAGAAGTTATTTGCGATAAATGTGGTTGATGAGAATTTCCCTAACGTCATTCAGTTTTTGACTACCGGCCACGTGCCTGAAGAGTATATAGTACAATAGAAGAAGGAACTTGTGGCACGCGCAATGGACTTCGCCATTTTTTGTGGACAATTGTACAAATTAGGTGCAGATGAGGTCCTGCGAAGGTATGTCTTGGAGTATGAAACCTCTCAATGAAGCACATGGAGGAATTTTTGGTGGTCATTATGTAGGTAAGGCCATTACATAGAAGATCTTACACACTAGTTTGTGTTGGCCCATGCTGCACAATGATGCCTATGCACACTATGACTCATGTGATGTTTGTTAGAGAACGGGGAAACCTTTGCACAGGGACAATATGCCCTTGAATCCACATATGGCACTGCAAGCTTTTTAGAAGTGGGCTATTGATTTTGTGGGACCTATTAATCCTCCAAGAAGAAAGAGTGCTGCGCGCTACATCATCACTGCAACATATTGTGTAACAAGGTGGGTTGAAGCCAAACCGGTGAGAGATTGTACTGCTGATACTATTGTGGAGTTTTATTTTTATAATATAGTGACCTGGTTCGGTTGTCCTAATATTTTGAGCACTGACCAGGGTAGACATTTTGTAAATGACACTATCGAATATTTGACTGAAGAATTCAAGATGTGTCATCATAAGATCTCTCCTTATCATCCTCAGGAAAATAGCACAATTGAAGCTTTCAACAACATCTTGGAGACCGCGATCACTAAGGTATGCAATGCTAACAAAAATTATTGGGATGAGAAAGTGCCTACAGTTCTTTGGGTCAAAGGACTACCTTGAATAAGTTGAATAGGAGGACACCTTTTAGGATGGTATGTGTGCAAGAGACTATGTTGCCCATGGAATTCATTGTTCCCAGTCCGCGCACTGCAACATTTACCAATATGGCTGAAGAATATGCTCTAGAAGAATGATTTTCATAGTTGATAGCTCTAGAAGAAGATCACCCATGGAATTCATTGTTCCCAATCTGCGCATTGCAACATTTACCAATATGGCTGAAGAAGATGCTCTAGAAGAATGATTGTTGCAGTTGGTTTCCCTGGAAGAAGACCAAATTATTTCTTTGGAAGATCTTATTGAAAGCTTCAATTGCGCAATTTTCCTAAGGATGATAAGGAGATCTCTTATGATGACGTATCTTGAATTTTTCAATCAAAGCTTTGATAGCGTTATTTACAAAATGTGTACCCTGGTCGTTGAACAGAATCTTCGGACAATCGATCGAGTCACTATATTCTCAAAAATAAATTGCACAATGGTAAAATCTCTCACTGGTTTTCCCTCATCCCACTTGGTTACATAATTTTCCGTAGTGATGATGAAGTGCTAATCCAGGTGGCTCCAGACACCGTCAAGAGACTAAGAGGGCTCAGAAATGGTCAAAATTCAAAGTGGTCAGAATTATTTCGAACTAGAACAATATTGTAGTGCTCATTTCCTCAATTCCAATGGCATGAAAGACACTCAAATCAGATTTTGTATGAGAAAGTTATTGCATTTTGAAGTTTGTACCAAAAAATAAAAAAAGCAAGTCAAATTCAAATTTTTTCCATGTGGTAGGCCGTATGGATGACATGTGGTAGGCCTAGTGGGACCCAAAAAGCTAATGTGGTAGTCCAGTCAACAAAATAGGTGGACCCACAAAAAGGTGATGTGGCATCACCACAAGCTGACACATGGTAGGTAGGCGGTAGAGGTCGCATATGATATGGACCAATGAGGGCTTGCGACATGGCCCAATCACATGGTGTCAAATGGCACCTCCAATTAGGCCCAAGTGGTTTTGGATGATGCAACCTCCATTTTTTTGTCTTATTCTCATGTTTTTGGGAGTCGTTACAATATGAACATACAAATTCCATATATTATATAGTTTTAAAAAACTCTATAAAAACTAAAATTGGGCTTTAAAAAAATGTTGGGAGTCAATGGGATTTGAACCCAAAACCTCCCAACTAGAATTATCTTAATATGATTATGCCAAACAGTGTGCCAACCTCACATTTTTCCTTATTCACCCTCACAGTTTGTTATAAAAATCCATTAAAATGGTTCAAGAAAACCATGGAGAATGATGGATAATATAGGAGAGATGAGGGCACAGCGAGGCCAATGGAGCCGTGAGGAAAGCAGAGGCAGAACATGGAGCAGACTGGTGTGTTCTTCAACAAATAATATTTTTTTTATTGCAGGCGTGGAACCATGAGTGGCCAGAGGGGCAGAACCTTGCCCAGGGAATGTTGAGGGGCATCAAAAAGATTCCTTGAGCTCTTGAACTTGTCGGAGTTAGAATTTGACAAATGTTATGTCGATTTTACACCTCTATGCAACAAGAATCCAATGGTGATGTCCGTTTTAGCAACATAGATTCCCATTTTACAGCCATTTTCCAGATTGGAGTGACAGTGTTAGATTCCCAAGTGTGGAGATTTTATTTTATGCCCCTTGACGCCATGAATTCGATGGTGCATAAAGATTCAACAGTTGAAAATTCACTTCTTCAACCAACTTTAGGGGTTGAGGTATATGTAGTATTGATGTCTTGTGCCTCCTTTATCATTTGTTGTGATATTTAA
Source organism: Pinus albicaulis (assembly GCA_034641835.2). NCBI lineage: Eukaryota > Viridiplantae > Streptophyta > Pinopsida > Pinales > Pinaceae > Pinus > Pinus albicaulis. Next base: position 556,416,825 of record CM076581.1, on the reverse strand, counting down.
TATGTTGTTTAGATACTTTCTTTATTTATGTTGTGGGATCTATGTTTCCACTTCATGTGAGATATATTTGTTATGGATCGTTATGATCCCTATGTAACCTTGTTCAAGGGATCCTCATCGTCACCTTGTGTGAGATTATGTCATGTTGATAGGAGGGCTATTGTGAGTGAGAGTTCCTGTACCGTAACTTCTTGTGGAGAGATAACTACTCATTTTGAGGGCATATATCCCTATATGATAGAAAAACTAGTCCATTTACATCATCACCATTTCCAGCACTATATGAAGCGACCTACCCCATTTTTACACTGGGCCTGGAGGCGTAGCTCACACTGTGTGAAATATGTTATCAACTTCTCGTGTTCTTATGTTTCTGATTGTTGTGTTGTTTCCTTTGCTTAAAGCATGCATATGTGTTCTTTTAAGGCTATTTTCAGTGCAATTATAACTACATAACAGAAGTAAAAGTTCATCGGTAAATCCGGAAGATGATGGACCTGGATGAAGTACACACCACTCTTTCTTCCTTGAGGATTAATAGGTCCCATAAAATCAATAGCCCACTTATCAAAATCTTGCAGCTCCATCTACGAATTCAAGGGCATCTCATCCCTGCGTGAAGGCTTTCCCGTTCTCTGACAAATATCACATGTGTGATAGTGCGCATATGCATCATTTTGTAGTATGGGCCACCACAACCCATCAAACAAGATCTTCTACACAGTGGCCTTACCTGCATAATGACCACTAACAATTCCTCCATGTGCTTCATTGAGAATTTCCCGCCTTTCATACTCCAAGACATACCTTCGCAGAACCTCATTTGCACCTGATTTGTACAACTGTCCAGCAATAATGGTGAAGTCCATTGCGCGTGCCATAAGTTATCTCTTTTGCTGAACTATATACTCTTTAGGTACGCAACTGGTAGTAAAAAATTGAATGATGTGAGGGAAATTCTCATCAACCATATTTATCGTAGATAAATGCGTGCCCAGCAATCCATCATCTATATTTTGGGGGTATTCCCCTAATTCAATGCGACACAAATGGTCTGGCCCAACATTTAATCGTCTTGGTTTTACTATAATTTCAAATCATATTCCTAGAATAATAACAACCACCTGCAGATATACCCCCCCCCCCCCAACACAGGCTTGTTGACCAGGCACTTCAAAGTGGAGTTATCAATGAACATTTTAAAGTGACCTCCCAATATATAGTGGCAGAATTGCCGCAGTGAATATACCATTGTGAGCCCTTCCCTTTTCGTGGTTTAGTAATTCTTCTCTGCACTTGGAAATATATAGTTGGCATAAGAAATAGGATGATCAATTTCTCCTTCCCCTGGCCGCGCAAGCACAACTCCAAGTCAAATACAAGAGGCATCCACATGTACATGAAAATCCTTGGAGAAATTAGGGAAGACCAGGATGGGCGCAGTGACCATATTTTCCTTGAGCAACTCAAAACTCTTTTGGTAGTCTGCATCCCAGTAGAACATTACATCCTTCTTTAATAGCCTTTCCATGGGGGTAGTTATCAATGCATATTCATGAATAAAATTTCTATAGTACCCAATATGCCCCAATATGGAGCGTAACTGCTTTATATTTGCAGGTACTTTGAAATCGACTATGACAACAATCTTTGTAGGATCCACCATCAATCCCTATTGGAAGAGAATGTGTCCCAGTATTATTCCAAAAGGTACATAAAAAATACACTTATTAAAATTCAATGAGACCTGATACTTCCTAAAATTATCCAGAATTAAGCGCGGATTGGACACATGCTTCGTTGGCAACACAAAGAAAATCCAATCATCAAAATATACCTCCAAAAACTTGTGTATGTATTATTTAAAATCAAAAACTACTACGGGCAAGAAAATGGAAGGGGAATTCTTTAATCCAAATGGCATAACTATATATTGGAAGGACCCCCATTCAGTGGAAAAAGTTGTTCTACTTCTGTCTTTTGGCACAATATGGATTTGATGATATCCTGAGAACCCATCTATAAAAGAATATGCTTCTTGGCCACCAACATTATCCAAATTTTTTTTTAGAATGGTGAAGGGGAATGAATCATGCGGACAAGCATCATTCAATTTGCGCAGATCAACATAGATTCTTATTTATCCCTTGGTCTTCTTATCTTGCACAACCATTAGACTTACCCACTCAGATTCTTCCACAGTCTCAATGATGCCTGCTACCACCATTTTTTCCAACTCTTCTTTCAATTTCTGTTTATATTTGGGGTTCAGCCTATATGGGCATTGTTTTATAGGGCACGAAACAAGCTTCAATATGATGTTCATCACTCCCAGGTCCCCAATGATTCCCTTCAATTCTGAAAACTTTGTAGGGAACAAATCCTGATATTTTTTCAACAACTCAACAACCTTGCCTACTTTTCAACATCCCAGTAGTCTCCAATCTTTGCTAACTTAGGTTGTTCTTCAGTTCCAATATTCACCTGTCTCAACCTTAATGGCTTTGTCACATCCATCGAGGCAATTGAGGGCATAACTACTGCGCATTGCCCTTCAGATTCAGGAATCATGATATTCCTTCGATCCTCATCATTTTCTTCTATTTTCAGGTTTCTGCAATTCATAATGGCGTTCATGTTCATGTCCCATGCTGGTGGGGCACACTCAATTACAGGCTTAGTGGAATCAAAGATGACTTATTGAATATTATGCAGAGCCTGACCAATTGTTTCAAATCCACTTTCAAAGCAAAAGGTAAGAATAAAATTGTCTACCAATGTAGACCACTCACCAGTGCCTCTATGCAACTTTGTTTCCAGGTACCATTCGGTTGGCACATTTCTCAATGTATGGATAAACATATGAAATCACTCAGGTCTTGGTTCTACACCCCATTCCTGATTCCATATGGTTAAATGTTTGCATGGATCTTCTTTTCTAGAATATGAATCCTCCTCATTAATTATTGGGCATTCAAATCGCATCTCATCATCTATGCACATTCCTACCAATATCCCATATTCTCGTTATGTGTTTCCCATCATCTTTTTCGAGTAGCATGCAAGCTAATATCCAAGGCATGAAATCTCTCATATAATGATACAATCCTTTCCAGTTCTCCTAAGAACATGTTTACATCATTTGAGCAATCATAGTGTGGGAAATCACGTGCCTCCGATGTTATACAACGTAGATCATGGGTCCCACGATTATAGCGCAGTGCAGACACCTCATGCAGTTGGTTCTGCCAATTCTCCAGTTCTTCGTCATATTCTAAGAAACAAGAAATATCCTACTCCCATTTAAGGTTCCCACCTGTTGTTGGATTAATACAGTCTTCCTTGTGTAAAGTTAGCTTATATATTTGATCAATTTTTTCCTCAGCACACTGGTTCAGTATACCTTTGGCCTTCTGTAGGATCTTGAGGAATCATTACCCTAATTCCATTGCTCTCAAATTCCATCCTCCTCTTCTTTATATTAATAACACCATCTATATCAATGCCCCAATCCAATCCTAGCATTGCAGGATAGGGATCAATATCATCTACAATTTGTATTACTTCAAAGTCTGCCAATACCTTAACACCTTCTATATTGACCACAAACTTTCAAAATCTCCCCAAAGGAATGATCTTCTGCTAGTTAGTCATGCGCATTGGATAATGGACCATTCCATATTTTGTTCTCCCATGTGCTACCAGGTTTTTTTAGGTATACCATTAGCATCTGATCCCAAATCTAGAATGCCCAGGTCCATTTCATAAGCACCAATATGCACAGTCAGATAAATCTCTCTACCCATTCTCTTCGTGTTCTTATATATTTTTTTTACTGCTCACTGTTCTACTAGGGGTTGTTCTTTTTCCGCACAATTTTCTATCAATGCCTGAAAATTTCCAAAAGCCTTCTTGTTGCACACAAAATTTATGCATTTCTGTAAAAATGGCTTAATATTTTCTTCTCCTCTGTCTTCCTTCAGTGTTCTACCACTTATTGAAGTATCTCCTTCCGTGAATTATTTCCTTTCTTCAATAAAAGTCTCTTTGGCACGCTGAAGATTAAGGCTTTGATTGTTTTCAGGTGCTTTTCAGATCCATATATCAGTGGTAGGTTGTTTTCCCTTATCCTCATTGGTAGCTACACCAATCCTAGTAACTATATTCACACAAGGATCTTCTTCACGAGTTTCTACGTGAAAAATCTGAAGGTTTTGCGTTGGATTTTTCTTTTCCTACATTTTAGCAATCAACACCAGACAATCTTCTATAACATGACCAAATTGTCTACAGTACCTGCAAGACTATCTCACTAGATTTGGACAGTCGCGTGCATAATTTCTAGCATCATGAAAATTATATCAAATCACTTTTCATCTTCCTCGACCGGCTGATCCACCTCCTCAACCTCTTCTTCTACCTTGGAATCCTCTGCGTGCAGAAGGGGATGCTAGTAATGTAGGCTCAACTTACATCTTATATATATCATATTTATGCAACATCATATCATAGGTACGGAGATACTACTCATCATGTTGTAATGACGAACATAACTTGAAAAATAACTACTTCAAGTCAGGCTGATATTTTCCAATCCTTGTGCAAGAATCTGTGTCATGTAGTCCAAAAATTTGACATATACTGCACCATACAAGGTTATTCAATGGAATAGAACATACAACATTCATATAGTTTTTGAAAACATGACACACATATTTATGATGCCCCGAAGCTTTGAATTTTATACACCACACCTCTACACAGACCTCCTTGCTTTTTCCTTGCACAGATTTTTAATTTCGATATGCAATGCATTTAGCTGACTCTGAGTCTATTGAGTTCCCAATGCAATAGGTGTTTGAGTAGCCTTCAGCTTCATTGCAACTTATACAGCCTCATCTTGTGCGGAAATCATTTGCTGAGCCGATGGTTGGTGGATATGCGGAAGAAACATAGCAATGAACCATTATTTATGATGAGTATCATCAATCACAAATCCACCATCTCTGATGGTGCACTTCATCCTTTGATCAACCTCCCATACAGATTCATTAGGTTCTTGATGGATATCCATCATTTTTGTCACCGGCTATGCATATGACTTAGGTTTCTGAAACTGCTCTTTTGGGGATGATTTAATTTCTTCAAGGGTAGCATCAGGGTTTTCTTGCACATACCTAATGTACCAGTCTAGTGCGTGACCTTGAAATGCAGTAGCCAGTTGTGTTTTTATAATACCATTGTTTTTCACTTGTTGAGCTTGCCATACGAATTCTGTTACAAACCAAAATTTCTCAGTGTCCTCATTTCAAATGTCTCTAAAATTAGGTATTTTCATGGCTGAAATCATATATACTTCAAGAGGGGGCAGTGGTTGAGGTGGGGATAGACTGCACAGTGGGGTAGGTGATATGTGATGTGAGCTCATAAATGGAGTGGATGGAGTGGGAAAGAGACTCAAGGGTTTCTGATATGCCAAGATTTCTTCTTCAGAGTCAATTTTTGGTTTAGGTTCACTATCAAATCTATGCTTCAGAGGGCTATAAAGGACCTTTTTAGAGTCTTCTCAGTAAATTCATCCACTGTACCTAACTAAACCTCTTTTATGCATTCAATAAGTATGTTCGCATATAAAACCGAGGTCACACTATAGAATTTTCAATAATAATTTCAATGAGCACAAAATATTACCTCTAGGAACTTTGAAAAACCTTCTTTCTGCTTCCGAATATGACACAAATTGGTCAACAGAAAATTTAGTCACAAATCTGCCAAGAAGGTCATCGATACAATGATATACCGCACAATTGATATTATTATGAAACTTATCTACTTGCGGGATCAATTCAGAAGTCCACTTAGTAAATATGTCATCCTTGATGCAGTGATGGAATTGAGCTAAGCGCGACAACCACTCCTGTAGTTCATGCACAAAGGAACAAAAGAAAATTTCATGCTCTTGATTATAAATATAATTCTCTACCTACTATTCGTCAGAAAATTTAGTGCTTCTATTCTCTTGCAGTGCGAATTCCAAGATCTTTCTATCCAACCAATCTTACAATTCATTGCGCGATGGATGCCACAAGCCTACATAAATCAGCCAACTTGATTTATATATGGGTGCAAGAGTTCTGTAGCCCAACTTGGGTCAGGACCCCTCAAGCCAACATTCATAAACACCCATTTTCTCCCAATGGGATTCCTTCCAGCTGACAACTCCACCAAATCCCATGCCTCATTTTTATGCAAGAATTCCATTTCATTAACCATGGCCTTCTTCCAAATTTTTCCAGCCTCTAAATCCACTGCCTCCCTGACAATTCTGGGATCATCATCAATGATAGTTAAAGTAAAATTTGAGCAAAAATTAGATGGACTATACCTTTCTGGTTGCCTTCTTTCTTGAAGTGATATTCTCACCGCTAGAGTTTGTGGCTCTTCCTCTTCGTAATGTTCTTCTGTTGTAGAGTCTGATTCTTCCTCCTTTAGCTCAAACTCTATTTTATCAGGTTCCTTTGGTAGTAATTTATGTTTAACAACATTTTTCACCTCTTGAAACACCACATCTTGGATATACACAACCTTCCTTGTTTCTGGGTTCGAAATCTTGTAACCTTTTAAACCATCCTTATACCCAATAAATATGTACCTTTCAGATTTATTATCCAACTTGGTCCTTTTCTCCTTTGGAACATGCACATATTCATCACATCCAAATACCCTCATATGTGAAATATAGGGTTCCTTACCATTCCATACCTCATGTGGATTCTTATCCTCCAATGTTGATGAATGTGATCTATTAACCAGGTAATATGCAGTCTCTACTACCTCTACCAAGAATTCATGTCCTAACCTGGTACCACTGAGCATGATTCTTTCCTTTTCCATCAGCGTTCTATTCATTCTTTGTGCAAATCCATTTTTTTGAGGTGTCTATGCAGTAATTTTCCGTTGTGCTATACCACACTTCTTACATAACTCTTCAAATTCCTTCTTGCATAACTCTCCACCATTATCTGTCCTCAACACCTTTATCCTCTACTCTGTCTAGCTTTCCACTAGAGCCTTAAATTATTTAAATCTGTCAAATACTTTAGATTTATTCCTCAAGAAATATATCCATGTATTCCTTGAGAATTCATAAAAATGAAACACAGTACATAGACTTACCCAGTGATGGAACCAACACAGGTCCGAACACATCACTGTGGACAAGCTCTAATATCTTGTTCGCCCTCTTAGCATCATAAGGAAAACTCACCTCATTTTGCTTCCCATATACACAATTTTCATATAAATCGAAATCCAGAGATAAATTAGACATACATTCTACCATACCATTACCATGCAGTATCTGAAGGCTCTTCTCTCCAATATATCTAAGCCTTTGATGCCATAACATGGTCTTTTGTCTAGAGACCGCTAGGCTTTCTGCACCACTTTCAAGAACCACATAACTCTTACACCCATCAATAATAATGTTACCCATAAACTTGTACATATTTCCAATCTAAACTACCCACATTAATACTAGTGCTCCCTAAACCATCTTGCAAGTATATTTCTCGAACATTGTTTTTACACCTGCATCATCCATATTTCTTATAGAAATCAGATTTATGGCCAATGCAGGAATATGTAGAACAGCAGGAAGTTTTCTAATCCTTCCACCTTTTAGCTTCAACTTGACCTTTCCTTTTCCAACGATTCTGGCCTTCCTATCATCATCTCAGAAGAAATCACCACCATCATACTTCTCATACTCGTAAAACCACTCCCTATGGGGACTGAAGTGAAAGGACACACCTAAGTCAATCAACCATGCCTCATGATCTACATGTGTATTTGAAGAAGAAGCCAAATACACATCCCCACCTTCATCTGAGGTGTTTTTCACCCCTGCATAAGGAACATCATCAAATCCATTTCCTTTCTCAAGAGCTTAAGATGTATAGTCCTTTTTGAAGTTCCCTTCCTTTCTCCATTTCCAACACACCTTTACAGGCTTTCATGGAGATTTATATCTCCCTCTAGATTTAGATCTCCCACTTGAAAACTTATCTTGTTTATGTTTTGGGACCTTCCTCCTACAAATAAGTCATCTCCATTCTATTCCTCCATATTTTTCTGTCTCATTTCCTCTGACAGCAAGGATGAGACAATTTCATCAAAATTCAAGATAATTGTATTGCTACCTATTCCAATAACCAAACTATCCCACGAATCTGGTAGAGAACACAAAAAATTGATTCACTTATCTTCATCTAATATTTTAATATCAATAGATGAAAACTGAATTACCATAGTATTGAAGTTGTTCATATTCTCTGTCACTAAGTCTCCATCCTTCATCTTTAGGTTATACAACTTTTTCTACAGGACCAGTTTATTCACGAGAGACTTAGATTTTTACAAAGTCCCTAGTTTTACCAAAAAATTCTTTGTCGTAGCTTCCCTACATACATTCAAAAATGCTGAATCTGATATACAAAACTGTATTGTGCTCTTTTCCTTCCGATCCAACTTTTCCCAGTATTCATTTGACATTGTCATTGTTTTAGTACCCAGATATACCACAATATACTCATCTTTATCCACTACTATATCTTCCATCTTGAGCTTCCACAACTCAAAACTCTAACCATTAAATTTCTTGATCTCTATATTTCCACTTATTTCCATATTCTTTCACCGCAAGAATTTATCCTGCAGATCTCCCATTGAATAGGGTCTACCATAGGTCTGAGAAAAAAAAAAAATTCTTAGCAGCAAAGGCGTCCACTTGAAGCCGACACAACTCTGATACCAAATGTAGGTTTTAACACTGTATAGAAATTATCTGCAAATGAATTCTTAAAAACATAAAATAGAAAATAACTAGATCATAAAACATAAAACAGTTATAAATAAATATTTTTCCCTGGCTCCCAAAGCAGGACTACCAGCTTGATATTTCATTATGCTCGTTTTAGTGTTACAACACACATATATACATGTTGAAGCATTCATAAACCCCAATCCATTAACCATGGATTAGAAGATAACCATAGTTCCCTTGACTAGATCTACAAAATATGAGGAGGAGAAAACCAACATGCCCCAAAACCATGTGAAAACCCATGCACAAAACCATAGGCGGGTCCAAAAAAAAATTCTTTGGGTGCTTCCCCATACCCCGTGTAGTGTGGGCTACCACCCCTCGACAAGGGGAATGCCACCCCCCTTGTGACCCCAATGTTGTGCCCACACAAGCAAATTGGGCTACCACCCCCCTCACACCCCCAACTTCACACCTACTTCTAATCATGGAAAGTGCATAACACACACCCAACAAAAGGAACCTAGAGTTCTTGGCAGCTTGAATAAAAACCCATTTATGGTTGGGACAAAGTGGACGTGATCCACATTTAAAATTTTCCTCATGAAATCTAATGGACAAATCCTCCTAGGCACAAAAGTGGGAAGCTTATATGGTGGTATATTTGCACCATACAACCTTATCTATACATATTACTCAAAATAATACCAATCACCAACCTTCAAATATCTTCTCAACTGTAACAAAGATTGAGCCTCTGGAAAAATTCCGAAAGGAGATGTGTTAGTTATAATTTTGTACACTATTGACATGAAAGCAACAATATAGTTGAAGAAACCTTTTTTATTTTCTTTGTATCTTACCATGTCATTCCCATTCACAATTGTCTGTTTCTCCTTGTTTTCATCAACAATTTATAGATCTAGATCCATGAAATAGTCTAAATGTGCATATAGAAAGAGGTAAACCATCAATGAGAGGAACCTAAAACATCCATAAATGTTGAAATTGAGGAGCTACAAGTTGATGGAATTTTTCCAATAAGTGGGAATATCGAACAAAACACTAGGTTGCATCATTAGGTGAAAAAACCTAAGGCTTGAGGATCAATGACTAAGGTATCATCGCTTCCCAAAACACCCATAATCACTAATATATTTGACTTTACATTCTCATAAAAATGAACTATAGTGAACTTTGTAGACTTTGGTGAAAGCACAACATTGGGAGGAAAAATAAGACTAAATTTATTTTTTTTATCCTCTGGTGAAAGGATTTGGTATATAGATAAGAGAGATTCATCATTGAATTTTTTGTACTAGTATGATTGTCGAAAATTTAAATCCTAACGAACTAGTAAGGAGGAAACTTGGAAAAAAAAATCACCCAACGAATTCATACGATAGAACTTACGAGAATACAAAGATGAGGTAAGTCCACTGATAAATTCAGGGAAAATAGTATGTATGAGTAATATTGGCATCATAAAGACTAGACTTTACCACCCACATGGATATTTCATATTCAGTTTGGCTTTCCAAAAAACTCTGATAGAGTTCCATTAAAGTTAAATGAAAAACAAGATAAAAAAATATCCCTTTTCATTTCCATTAAGGGTATATGAGTAGATGAGCTGGACAAAGAAGCCTTTTTGGCCATTTTTAAATTTTTTTGATTGAAGAAAAAGAAGGTGGTCAGATGATTTTAATACCTAGGATCCTTAGGAGAAGTTGATGGTATAATTAATATACTTGAAATTGGATGTTGGAGCAAAAAAAATAAACAAAAAGAAGAAAAGAGGGAACAAACAGGAGATTGAAATACAACAAAAAAGGTATGGAATAATGACGTGAAAGATGACGTAGTTATGGAGGTGGCGTGGATGGATAAGGGTGATATGGGTAGATGATGTGGAGGAGTAGCAGGCTTTCTTGCTGTCATCGATTCAATCTGTTATCCATGGTAACAATTAGATTAGTCTAAGTTGGTCTTAAGTTAATTAGGTTGAGTCACTTAGGGTTGAATAAGGTATTTTGAATTCATAGTTTTCAAAAAATGCACATATGTGGGGGGTCTTGAAGGCCATCATTCATGAGATAAGGGTCAATGTCAAAGAAAAATAAAAATAAAAAATCATGCATGAGTAAATATGGTCATTTGAGTACATTGGGCACTTTTACTAACTTCTGCAGCGAAATTAGTGTAAAATAAGCAGGGTTCGCTACAGAGGTTCCTAACACTTCCGTAGTGAATTCACCCTCCTGAACACCAGATGCGCTACAAAACTTGTTTTATTTGCCAACGGTGAGAAAAGGCTGTTGTTTTTCATACAGGTCTAATTAGTTATTTTTTAGAGAATATTACTTCATAATTGCTCCATTATGTTATTTTTCATCACATTGCATACACATTCTTGGTCATCATTTCCATTTCCCACCTATTCATCCCACCTATTTATTCCGATTTCAAATTTCAAAAAAACACTTTACCCTCATCCTTTTAAGCTATTTCAATTGTATTTCTAGTGGTCTAGAGGTATAAGTTCTATCTATCAACTGCCTTAGGCTTAGTTTTAGTTGTGTCAAATAATTTGTGTGTTGTCTCAAAGTATTTTGCAGGTGTCAAGGAAGGAGATTTTCAACATATTTTGGAGACATGGCATTGTAGTAGAAATTGCATAAAGGTGGATTTGTTGTTAGATATGATCCCATGGATATGAAGGTGCTCAAGGAAGACCCCAGCTTCTCACAAGTACTTGCTAATGTGGGCTACCTTCAATTCTACCAAAGGTTACAAGGATACCATGCACAGGTTTTGAAGGATTTTTTTTGTTAATTTTATTGGTATAGGGTCGAAAGTAGGCATATTGATCTTTGTTGTGTCTCTTGACAAAATTGCACACGCTATTGAGATCCCAATATCAGGAGAGTCACAGTTTAAGGTGATGAAATTCAAGTTGGAGAACTGTGATGAATTTTTGAAAGAGGAGCACAAAGGCATGGATATGAGTGCAGGCATCCCTAGAACATGCCTTAAGGATAATTATTCGAAGTTCTTAATGGTGATTTAGAAAAAAAGTACACACGATTTTTGGGCCCCCTTTAGAGTAAAATAAAATCTGTGTGTAGAAAGGATAAAAGGCCTTTAGGGTGATAAGGCTTAGGCTAGTAGGTGTTAATCCTCACAAAAGAATAGGTGTCCCATAGCCTGGCCTCTCTTCAGTGACGAGAAGTTTAACTGACATTTAGAGAGGATAGGGGTATACTTAGAACCCGTGGGTAAGGCAACGAGATTGGATACTTACTTTGCATGCCAACACCTAAAACAAAAATATGTAATGATGGTAGTTGTTTCCAAGATGACAGCACCCCACATCATCCATAGATGGCTGCACCCCATGCACGATCAAGTCGGTAAAATCCACTACCTTGATTTGAGGTAGTAAGCAGTGGATTTCAGCTATGAAGGTAGATTCCATATGATCTATCAGTATCACTTCAAACTAATGCTACACTTCACAAGTAAAAAACCACTGTAATTTCCCTTTTATTTGTTTAGGAGCTTGGGAAAAATGGCAGATAAGGTTCAAGAAAAACCTAAAACTAGTGATACCTCTATCTTTCATCACGCTTTGATCAAATTGCTAGTAGTGGAAGAATTTAATAAAATAAAAAGACATTAGTATACATTCCTGTTTATGAGAGGAGATGAAGTTGATTTCCTCACTCCTAAGAAGACACCAAAATCCAAGTCCAATACACCAAGTAAAATCAAGGAGTCTGGATTTGAATCTGTAGTTGATCATGAGGCAGAATTACAACCTATGGTAGAACATATGGAGTTATAGGTTGAATGAATGCAGGAGATTGTCGTGCCAAAACAAGCTTCTACCAGCAGTCAAGTAAAAACATACACAAAGACCCACTGGAGGCTTACTAGAAGTCAGACTAGGGGAAGAGGTAAGTTAGGAGACATACTGTAGGAAATTGAGATTGAAGAGACTCATGTTGTAAAGCCCGTGGAAACCAAGGGAGAAGAGACTAAAAAGAAGAGCCTTACGGGCAAGAAATTGGAATTTTCAACAGAAGATTCAGGGTTTATCTTTCAACCTAGGAAGCCATTCACTAGGTCATAACTATCTAAGGGAAAATTTTCAGAGAATATGCACAACAAACTAGAAAAGAAAAAGCTATCATTTGCGAGGAAATAACAGAATTATCTCCAGCAGAGGCAAAGTTAATCAAGGGAATAAATGGCAATGATAAGATTCAAGAAAAGGCTGAGTTGGTGATCTTACAGGAGAAACTGAGGGAAGATAGAGGAGAGGTTCTAGAAGCTAAGTTGGAGTTGGTAGATTTCCAACAAGAAAGGTTCGAGACGGAAGATTTAAAAAAGGAAGTGAGAAAGCAACTAAATAATGAAATGGCAGATAGGTCAGGGAAGATGTTAAACAAGACATTGCCCTTAATTAGGATGATGAAGCATATTTGCACGAGGAATAGGTGGCTAAAAGAAGAAATAAGGAAGCTCCAAGATCAATTCAAAAACTTGGAATCACAGATGGAGATCGTACAAGAAGAATTGAAGAAAAAGGGTCTTAATATGATTGTGCAAGATGATGATGTTTCTCCATGAAACATGGTAAGGCAACACATTTTTGGATCAAATTTTGTCTTATGCTATCATAACCAGGCATATACTGTAATATTCCCAATTAGCAGCAACTAATTTGCAATATTGATTTTTCCCAGATTTTTCCTTTCTAATGTTTAGTCATGAAATAAATGGGGTGATGGGACCCATAACCAAAACATAGGATTAAATAACTCCCTAAAGTCACTTAGAAAAATTCGGATTTCAGCATGGGGCCCAGGGGACCGAAGTTACATCGTAGGGAGAGGGACAACGTGGAGGAATCATGGGCATGGTAGCGTGGGCCAGGACAACATAGTCTAGTGGGGACATCATGGCCATGAGGGGAAAATGCAGTTGAGTGGGGCCCAAGGGAGAGCGAGCCTCTCAAGCATAAAAGGAGGGAGAGGCTAGCCATTTAGTCATTCTATTAGGCATCTTCTAATTTTATGTCTATCAGATATTGAGCATGCTTACGTTGTTTAACAAAGTCTGCAAGTGTTGTTCAGCCCGCGGGTATCTCTGAGTGGAGATCCCAACCTTAGCCTCGGGGGAATTTGAGTGCTCTATTAAGTGAGGAGATCCACCATCGATTTTCATAGCAGAGCACGTAGTACCTTTCTGCTAGGAGCCACGCAGTCACTAAGGCAACACAGTTACACTCAGGGATTACACAGTCTTGGGAGGAGACAATATCGGGAGTGAAGGGAGATCATGGATGTAATATTCCTAAATTAGCCTGCAGCTAATTGGAATATTAAAATCTCATTTTTCTTTCTTGTTTGATGAATAATTGGGTAGGGAGACCCACAAATTATTTATTATTAATAAAACCACTTCTCATGTGAAATTGGATCATCTTCATGGTTGGATAAAGCACCCTCATATGTGAACAAGGGCTAATGCATGTCAACAAGGTTAAATTGACCAAGTCAACAGTGCTAAGGGAGTGAATCATCAATAGAGACAAATAGTGTCAATTTGGATCAGTTTATAGAGTCAGAATAAAGCCACCTTGGGTGTGAAAGGAGACAATGCATGGAGACTAAGTCAAGGTTGACCAAATAAAACAACGTTGTAAATGAGAGAGTGGAGCTAGTGGAGACAACGCAGTTTTGGAGGAGGAGTCTTTGCATGGAAGTAACCTCATAAATGAGTGAGACCCATGGTGAGGAATCTCATCAAGTATATAATGGAGGGAATGGAAGCCATATGGGGCATTCATAATATTTTTAATGTTGTAGTATTATGACTAATTTGCATGATTTACCTGTTTAGATGGTTTTGTTGTACTGTTTAGCACAAGGATATTCTCATGCAGGAATTCCCCACTCTTCCTTGGAGGACTTGTTGAATAAATCTGAGAGGAGTATTCTAGGATTCATTTCCACCATCTGGAATTGGGCCAAGTAGCCACCTACAGCCACAGCACAGTCTCCTTGAGGAACTGCATTATTTTTCATGGTGTTGCAGTGGAATGGTCAAAACCCTTGATTGTGAGCTAGTTTCCTAGTGAAAGGATCAGTCTTTCACCCGAAGAGCTAGTAAGGAGGATATACAACCATTTCTTTGTATTCTCAACCCTATTTATGAAGATATTCAGTCAAACAACATGATTTAGCCACAAATCTTCAGTATATACTTTTTGTATCTCATGCCTATCAAAAAACCCTTGCCGAGTTATCTTGGAATTGTGTAAACGAGACTAGATCTCAGTTTTTCAAATCTCTTGAGTAATATATTAGCAGATCCATCGGTTTCTATATTTATTGAGCATAAACCATCATTAAACTGTGTTGTTACTTTCTTCATAATTTCTATGTTGCAATAGTCATGTGGTTGCAGTGTTTTTGGGTTTTTCAAGGCTTGCAAGGCCTGTTTAACTAAGCTATAATGATTTTTTTATGATCTCCTTTCATATTTGGTTGCTATAATGTATAAAATAATGGATCCATGGATTTTTCTTGAATGTTATAACATAATTTTCTGAAAAATGCGTTTTTGGTTCCTATATTTGTGATTTTCCCATTTGGGAATATTACAAGGGATTTTAGCCTAGGAGAAGTGTGAAGGGATCAGCCCTTCACAAGTC
Organism: Pinus albicaulis; assembly: GCA_034641835.2. Classification (NCBI taxonomy): domain Eukaryota; kingdom Viridiplantae; phylum Streptophyta; class Pinopsida; order Pinales; family Pinaceae; genus Pinus; species Pinus albicaulis. Next base: position 556,401,277 of record CM076581.1, on the reverse strand, counting down.
ATATTTTGAAGTATGAGGAGACCACCATTTTTAGTTTGACAGCTTAGGGCCAGCTTACTCACCTAAAGTACATGAATCTCCCAAGGGGGTCAAATTCCGGGGTTAGCCTTTCTAGAGTTCATTCTTGGGTCTTTCTGGGTTTTTGGAGAAGAGCTCATAATCAGAGTTTCATATTTTTCTTAGTAAGGGAACAACCCCAAAGAGAAGCTCCATTCCAACAGAGGAAATAATTCTGGTAGCAGTAGCAAAAACAACTTAGGGAGTTACACAGTCAGAGAGAGAGCAACCATTCATCGTGCGATTCTGAGAGTATTTTCAACTTCCCTTGAGCAAGCCAAGGTGCCATCATTATAATCACCTTTGTACACATTTTCCTCTTTCAGATTATAATAAAATGGCTCAACTTTTATCCATGTTTATATTGTTTTTCATGATGTCTCTGTATTTTCTGTAGTTATTATTTATGTTGCTTTATATTGTTGTTTATTTACTATTCAGAATATTACAGTCGTATCAGAGCTCATATACTTGGTTCAGCCTGTGGAGCATATCATTCTATGAAACCTGGAGGAAAGGAATACATCACTTACTGGAAAAAGCAGTACAGGAGCTAAGAGCAGAGACTCGAGGAAATTTTTTAAAAAGGGGACTATGCTCCAGTAGTGTACGTAGATGAGGAAGAACCTATGGTTGAAGAAAGAGATGAGGGGAAGGAGTTCAGGAATCTCCTCCTGAAATTTGTGTTGGAGCTCTCGAGGAATATAGAGGATATGGGACAGAAGTTTTCTGCAGATAACAGACAGTGTGAAACCCCAGGGGGTTTTCACATCAACGAGGGATCCGACACTTCCCATCACATATAAGAGCATAAAACAATGCAATAGGTGGTTCCACACACTCCCCCATGTTCCACGATGTCTACATTCTTGACTACAAGTACCGAGACAAGAGGACCACAGGAGCCAAAGGTGGCTCATTTGGGGGAATCTTTTACAGAGTATGAGTCTTATGTGTGAGAGTTTGGCGAAGCTCTCACTTTCCAAGACTTTTTCCAGCTCAATAACATCAATAGATCCTGCAACCAGAACAGAGGTAGAGGGTACACGTAGGGTGGTGAGCTTCAACTTACCATGGGCATGTTTTTCTTGCAAACTTTAGGTCATATAAATGTTCAGCGAAATCTTGGGTGGAGAAGCTGGACATTTATTTTTAGCTTAATTAGATGGCAAAGGTGGAGGCCATCAAGGTGGCAGTGTTGCACCTTGAGGGAGAGGCCCATGAATAGTGGTTCCATGGGATGGCCACTCTGGGTCACTCAACAATAACAACGTATGCAAATTTCACAAGGATATTGGTGGAGTGGTTTGACCCAAAGGATCTGGAAGAGAATTTTTTCGAGCTAACCAAGCTCAAGCAGACCGGAAACACAAAAACATACATTTCCAAGTTCTTGAGTCTTTCAGTGATGGTACCTGACTTGTCCTCAGCCAAGAGGATTTACATGTACATTGATGGGTTGGAAGAACCTCTGCATGGACTAGTAAGATCCACGAGGCGTACTACACTTCAGGATATAGTTGGGAGGACGAGAGACCTGCAGGATGCTTTGCCCAGGACCAGAGCTATTTTCCCCTAGAGATCGACATTTCAACCAAAGGGGAAGGATACAATAGTTCCAACGCCAAAGGGGAACCAAATTTGGGGGCCTTTGGATGATGATATTTGGAGAGACTTGAGACAAAGGAATCTATGATTCTCATGCCAACAGCCATGGGCATTGGGTCATCGATGTGCTGCAGGGAAGGCACATTACATAGAGGTATTTTCCGAAAGTGAGGGAGAAGAAGAGGCCTATGAGGAGATAGAGGGAGAGGATAGCACTGTATTATAGATAGGGGATCATCCAACATCTCCTCCCTCAGGAGCAAGAGGAGCAACGTTTTCACCCACATGGGGAGTCCTTTCATTTGTGTGAGGGGTTCCAAATTTTTTGACACTGTGTGTTCGGTGCACCGTTCAATGACAACTTGTTTCAATTATGGTAGATCGTGGGGCCACTCACAACTTTATTGATGCCCAGCTGGTAGAGAGGAGGAACATACAAACAAATAAATTTGATGGCTTCTGAGTACTAGTACGAGGTGCTAGAACTATGTAGTGTGCTGGATACGTTTCGGCATTAGCAGTGACCATGGGGACCTATAGTATGATAGATAGTTTTTTTGTGGTAGAAATTCCAGACACCAATGTGGTGTTGGGAGTGCAGTGGTTGATCATGATCTGGAAGGTCACCACATAATAGGATATTTTGGAGAAGGAATGGATGGACAAGAAGATTGGTAAGCACATGATGATCTGAGGCATGCACACATATCTTTCATAGAAATTTTTAGCACACCGGATGGTGGTAGAATTCTGGAAGGGAGACATAGAGTGGGAAGTAAAGCTGTGTATTTCAGAGGTAGAGGCCACATGGCAAGCAGTTTACCTAGATGTGCAGTTGATTTTGGACAGGTACACCACGGTTTTTGGGGATATATCACTAGGATAACCACTAGACCAGGCGTTTGAGCATACCATTCAGCTGGAGCAGGGTATTCACGCTATGATCACCACACCCTATAGGCATCCCAAAGCCTACAGAGATGAGATTGAGAGAGCCATTCATGAGCTCTTAGCACTACGACACATCCAACCAACTACTAGCCCATTTGATTCTTCTGTTGTATTAATGAAGAAGAAGGATGGCACACTAAGGATGTGCATCGACTGTCGAGATCTCAAGAATAAGAAGAAGAAGATGAAGAACTAATACCCCATTCCACAGACTGATCAGTACATGGATGAGCTGAGGGGATTGAAACTCTTCTCCAAGATCGATCTGAGGTCGGGATACCATCAGATCTGAGTGAGGGATTGAGATGTCCCCAAGAATGCTTTCAGATGCCATTATGGCCATTTCAAGTTTTTGGTGATGCCCTTCGGACTAACCAACGGACCATCCACTTTCTAGTCTTGTATGAACCACATATTTCATGGTCATTTGAGGAAGTTCGTGCTAGTGTTCTTCGATAATATCCTTATATACAGCTACTCTTGGGAGGAGCACTTGCAACACATTGAGGTTGTATTGCATATTTTGGAGGAGCATCATTTCTATGCTAAGCTCTCCAAGTGCGAGTTTGGGTTGAAAGATATGATCTATTTGGGGCATATCATTGATGTGGATGGAGTGAGATCCCATAAGGAGAAGATCCAAGCCATCCGAGAATGATCGGAGCTGAAGAATGGGACAGAACTCTGGAGATTTGTAGGGATCTGCACCTACTACCCGAAGATTGTCAAGGGATTTTCCCAACTTATTGTACCCCTCCCAAATCTCACCAATAAGGTGGCATTTAGTTGGACTGATATAGCACAGAGATCCTTTGACATGCTCAAGGAGGTGATGAGTAGTTTCACAATGTTGGCTTTGTCGAATTTCACACAACCCTTCATTTTGGAGTGCGATGCATCAGGAGAGGGAGTGGGCACAATTTTCATGCAGGAAGGCCACCCCATAGCTTTTGAGAGCAGGAATATATCTCCATATGAGAGGTTTTATCCTATATATGACAAGGAAATGTTTTCCATTATGCATGCACTAGCCAAACTTCAGCAGTATCTAGTGGGAAATAGGTTTCGAGTGAGGACTGATCACAACAACCTTCAATTTTTCCTTGAGCAGAAGAAGTTGTAGGAGAGGAATCAAAAGTGGGGCAGTAAGATCCAGGATTATGAATTTTATATTGAGTATGTTAAAGGGAAGAACAACGTGGTGGATGATGCTCTCTCGCGCAGACCAGAAATGATGTCCTTGATGAGAATAGATACACACTGGAGGGCTCAACTACTAGTTCTCCAAGAGGCCTCCAGGAGGACGTACTCTGAAATATCAGGGACTGCAATTTATGTTAGAGGAATAAAGGGGAGATGAGCCACCCAGCCATATTACTACAACCACTTCCCATTTCGGAAGGAAAGTGGGAAAGCATCTCGATGGATTTCATCACTGGATTGATCATGGTGCAAGGCAAGGATTGCACCTTTGTGGTCATTGATCAACTAACAAAGTATGCTCACTTCTTCGCCATATTAGCATGGTACACAGATGCACAGGTGGCGGAGCTCTTCTTCTGTGATATTTCCATATTGCGTGGTCTTCCAAAGACCATCATCAGTGACAGGGATAGTTGTTTCAGGGCTAGATTTTGGCAAGAGCTCTTTCGTTTGGTGGGTACATAGTTTACTCCTAGTACCATTTATCCCCTTGAGACATATGGGTAGATAGAGATAGTGAACAAGTGGGTGGAGGGATACTTACAAAACTATGTCACGAGGCTACAACAGGCATGGATGAGTTGTCTATATTTGGGAGAAACTGCTACAACACCACTTTCCACATTTCTATCGGTATGTCTCTATTTTATGATTTATATGGATATCATTATTTGACTTTTGCTGATGTTATGTTTGGAGCTAGCAAGGCCTTTAGGGCCAAGGACTAGATCCAAGAGAGTCAAGATATACTCTGATATCTTAAGGATAACTTAGCCACAACAGAGAATCAATAGAAGCTATATGTCGATAGAGCGTGGATAGAGAGGCAGTTTGAGGTAGATGACTTGGTATACCTATGACTTAAGCCATACCGCTAATCCACAGTAAAGAAGAAAGGGGCCGAGAAGCTGAAGCCCCACTTCTATGGACCTTACAGGGTGATTTTCTAGATAGGGTAGGTTGCTTATGAGTTAGAGCTACCAACAAGTAGTAGGATAAAGAATATCTTCCATGTATCATGCCTGAAAAAGGCATTGGGACAACATGTGACTACAATAGAAGAGTTCCCACCTACAGATGATGAGGGGAATTGGGAATTACATCCAGAAGCCATATTAGGCACCAGGGAGAGACAACTACGGAGTAGAATAGTCAGGAAGTGCTTGGTGAGATGGAGTAATTTTCCGTATGAGGATGCCACTTGGAAGAGTGGAAAATTTTTGCGGCATCCATCTTTGTAGTTCCTTGACGACAAGCAACATTTTGGTGGGTGTTACACATCATTTTGTCACCATGATATTTGACTGTTCATATGGGTCTATCACCACCTATATCATGTTCCCTTACAGGTCAAAAATACTACTGTTCGTGAATAGTTTCTTGGAATTAGAGAAAATCTTTGTAAAACCCTTCAAAATTCTACCTGCATAGTTTTTCTAGCCTTTTCCTGTGCATTTGCCGCTGTTCTATCCATAAAACGCAAAAAATCCCTCACTTTTTGTCACTATTACATGCCCACCCCCGTGGAAAGAAAATAAAAGAAAAAAATAAATTCTAGAATCCTATTTGGTCGAATATTCTCCCAACTGGAAGCTTCTAGATTCACGATCAGTTTGACATTTATCCCTCCACTCATGGATCTTATCCCTTGATCCATGGAGCTCAAATCCATTCATGAGAGGAATCCATCTCCCTCTTCATGGAATTGAAACTACCCCCATTTTTTTATAAATTGAGCTCAAGTTTAAGGTTTAAGGGTAGATACTGAAGTAGATTATGAACCATAGAAACTGACTTATATAGTTTCTAAGCTGAAGAGAGTTCATAAGAGTGCATACTTTCTACACTAGTACGTTGTTGTTGGCATGAGAATGATCACACCCTTGTGTCTATAACTCCATGCTAGTATTCAGAGAGGAAAACTTATCAGACTGAAGGAGAAACGATTGTTCAGGACCCCCAGAGAAATCTATATGACATCAAGGCATCAGGTTGTAAGATTACTCTTTTCATGTAGGATAATACATATGGATCTCCTTTTCTCATTGATTTGTTTCTATGCTTATTGAAATAACATCAATACTTAGACTCCTTGATCACTAAGTTGGATTCTAATTTTCTGATTATTATATGTTGCAGATGCTTTGATCCTTTGTCTTGTCTTTGATTACAGGTTGTACTTATTGGAGAAACCAATTTGGAGTGACAAGATAAAAGACTACATCAAACATTTGTATTTTAAGGTAGGGGCATGCCCTCTCTACTTTATTATAATAATTCTGAGATGAAATTAATTTAGAAGAAAAGGTTTCCAAATGGATCTTTGTTTCTAGTTACTCGCTGGAGTCCTAGGGAGATCGCTCTTGTCTACAAGATGGATTGATCCATGTAACAAAATGGTGAGTCCACTGGTGATCGAGAGCTTAGTTTTCTTTATTTGTGTTCATTTTGAATTTTAATATTTTTTATTTTGACTTCTTTGAGTTTGGCTGGGTAGATATCTTTTAAGAATACCTGAAAAAGGAAGCTTGTTATTTATTTTTTCGAAGTTTTTCCCTGCCTGTGCGATTTTTAGCAAGAAACAGTGCGGAAACTTGCACAGCTTTTCGTTCAATTATGTGCACATGCGCACTGTATTCCACTGTAAGTTGTGCACCCCTTGGAAATTTTTGAAAATTTTAAATTTATCCTTTTTGGAGCCAGATATCCTAATTCTTCAAGTTTCCCCTGATCCATTTACAGTCTCGTCAGCCTCTGCTAAGATAATTGGGTGTTTTGAATATTGTTTTGGAAACATTCATAATTTGATTTCCTTTGGCCATTACTTCTAGGTTTTTCCTAGTCTCTTAACAATTGTGTCTGAGTGTTAATCATATTTGAGTTTTTTTACTTTTGACCTTTGGAATTCTCACCCAATTTTCTTTAATTTCACTTGATTGGTTCCTTAGATTAAATTAGTGAAGGAAAATAGTCCTGTTATTCATTCACTGATTTGGAATCATATTGTGTTTGAAAATTCTCTTTCATAAATTGCATTTTCATAATTAGAATTCTAATTTTCATAATATGAATTAAAATTGTGCATAGATTACATTTGCTAGTTTTCATGTGAATTGTGCATAGATTACAACTGCATAGTTTACATTCTAGAAAGTCAACCATAGATTTAGATCAGTTTCTTTGATTTGAATTTACATGTTTTTATGTTTGTTTTAGAAACATAAAAATAAAAATAAAAAAATTTATTTGGAATTGATTAGCATTAGTTTTTCTTGATGAAATTAGTGCATTAGAGAATTTGTTATATTTTCTCTTATTTATCAATATTTGCATCGTTGGAAGTGAATGAAACCTCTCTCCTTGCTTTAGTTAGGATTCATCGAATTGAAATATTACATTATCATATTTGATTGTATTCAGTTTTGGGCCAGGTCATAAAACCATTGGTTTCATATTCATTTACCCTTTGAGTAATAACAACCCAAATAACACACCGCAAAATAAAATTCATTTAGAAATTTTTACATCTTCTAGGGCTCATTCCACCAATCTAGCTCAGGACTAGTGCTTTGGAATAGGTTGTAATTAACTTTCCAAAGAAGATAAAACAAACAAGTAGCATCTTGTGGTAGGAAAAATTCCAATTGTTGCATTTTTCCTCTGGGAATCTCTTCTTAAAAGAGTCAAGCATGAGATCATGTCAAAAAAAGTGAGGTAATCGTACCTATCGCATTGGCAAAGATAGAATATGTGAACGTAATACAAATGGTAAATCTCAGATTAACCATTGTCGAGGTGCCTGGGGTCTCTTGTTATCAAACCTCAGATTTACCATGTCAAAGAGATTTTAAGGGTATTGAGCTTGATACTTTTCCCTTGCGTGTATATCAGATCATAGACTATTACCCCAGGTGTAATTGTCTCGGTTGGTGACCTTAGTGGCCGTAATATTTAGGATTTTTCCCAAGGTGACGGTGGAGGGAAGGTCCCACTATACCTGGAGTAGACGTTGACTAGACTCACTTCGACTTTCTAGAGGGTAGTCTTCAATTTGAGATGGCATAGTGAAGTTACTTGCACCAGACTGTTTCATTAAGTAAGTTGTGAGGGTAACTATTTCGACCACCAGTTTTCCACATTAATTTCCGCGACATTGGATTTCGTCACCAACTAGTGATTTTATTGTGGAAACATACTGTTTGTGTGTAGTTTGACTCCTAGACTTGATAACGCATGTTCATTTTTTTGTTTTTACTTTTTAGAGACCTTAGGTGTGAATTTTGAATTTGAATTTTTAATAAAATTCACTAAAGTTGAATCTAATGGCAACTGTTCTAGAATTTACCAATCAAGGAACCCCTCTTAATGAGAATCCTAGTAATTTTCCTTGCTTTGGAAATGTTGGTCCTCCTTATATGGATACAGTTTCATTACGTGGATTTACCATAGGTTTAATGGTATGTTTATTTTCAACTTCGTTGACCACGAACACTCAAATTGTTCCACCTCAACTGGATGCTTCACCTCAGCAAAGTTCACTATCTCAACATCACCAAACTCATGTTGACACTACCTTCTTCTCCCAACATGTATTCCTCCCTTTCTTCTTCTTTGATTGGTTAAAGCCTTGATGCTAGTAATGAGGTGGCTAAGAAGAAGAAGAAAGGGAAGAAGAAGAAGCAAGATAAGAAAGAAGTCAACCAACCAACCATGGTTGTAAGTGTTAGTAATGTTGAGTAAACCTCCAACATGCATCGCAAACCCAAATACCCTTTCAAGATTTGTAAGGGTGACCACTTCCTTATCAATTGTCCTGGTATTCCTAAAGTCTTGGAAGTATGGTCATAAAATTCTCATCAACTTACCATTGATCCATCAATCAATGATTTTCAGGTTCTTGGGAAAAATGGTAAAGTTAGGTTTCCTTGTAGGTTATGTAAAGGGAGTCATCAAACTCCGATTTTCCCTCAAATGAATGAAGCCTCAAAATTTTTGGAAAACCTTAATGTTCCACAACAAAAACTTCCAACTGGTTACTGTAAACTTTCTCCAAACCTACCGTCAATTCGCGAAGTGATTGATCTAATTCAATGTACAGTCAATCCCACTCTTCCAATGGAGAGTGAAACTCATATCACTCAGGTTGATGATCCATTAGTTGATCAAGTGGTCAACTCAATTTCACATTCGGTCGATCCCACTCTCCCACTCTCCCAAAAGAGAGTGAACTTAATTCCTCTCAAGTTCTTCTTATTACATCAGATTCTTCTACACTAGGGAGAATTTCACCTATTCCTTAAGAACCCCCTCCAAGTACTAAGGTATTTTCCTTTGATTGGAATAGACTGACATAACCTCGCCTTCCTTCTTCCATCCCTTTTCAAATCATTTTAAACGCTTGTGGTAAGAATGTGCACTGCACAAATGTAGAAGAGGGTGCTTTTGTTAGTATTTTATCCTCAATCGCTTGGAAATATTTTGGTTCCCCTTCTCTTGTACTTGTTACAAATAATCTATTGGATTTTAACATAACCATTAGAGACCTTCAGGGATCCTTCCTAAGTTTCCTATTACCTTGGAAGGTAAAAATTTCTGTATTGATCTTATGGTAGTTCGGGGGCCCTTGGATTTCAATGTACTCCTTGGGTGAGACTATGTCTATGCAATGAAAGATGTCATATCGACACTCTTTTGCATGATGTATTTCCCTCACAATGGAAAAATTGTGACTATTGACCAATTTTCATTCATTAGTCTTGATTCGACTACAAGCATCCGACATCCCTGAATATTTCTTATACGGAAGTGGTATCCACTCCCCCACGGGTTAATTATGTGGCAACCAGACCCATGTTTTTAGTTACCGATGCAAGCGAGCCTCTCACTGTTTGCTCGACTTCCTTTGAATTAGATTAATTAATTGACATGGTGAATTCTTTGGGGGTATTTTTGTCCCTTGACATGGGTTTCTTCCATAGAATGTTTCTTCCTTCTGATGATGACCTCTTGAAGGTCATGATTGAAGTGTGCCCCTTGACATGTGTTTCTTCCAATTCAAATCCATGATCACAGTTTCCATGAGGATAGTTCCTTTCCTTGTGTCAACCTCATTAAAAAATGAAATAAGTCTCTGAGGATAGTTCTTTTACTTAGTCAACCTCATTGGAAAAATGAAATAGGTTCCTATGAGGATAGTTCCTTTTCTTGTGTCAACCTCACTAAAAAATGAAACATGTCTCTAAGTATAGTTCTTTTATTGTGTCAACCTCGTTTAATAAATGAAATAGGTTCCTATGAGGATAGTTCCTTTTCTTTTATCAACCTCAAAAAATGAAACTGGTCTTTGAGGATAGTTCTTTTACTATGTCAACCTCATCAAAAAATGAAACAGGTTCCCATGAGCATAGTTCTTTTCATGTGTCAAGCTTGTTTAAAATATGAAACAAATCCTCTCCTAATTAAGTCAAGTCTTTCATCTAATCTTGTAAATGAACCTTCATTCCATCCAGCTATTAGTAACCACTAGTCTACTTAGGTAATGAAATGAAGCTTGGGGGGCATGTGCTCTAGCAAGTTACGCTTGGGGGGCATTGAAACTTATCTCAAGCATGCTTTTTCCTTTGTTTCAAGATTTTGCAAAAATGAAACAAACCAATCTCAAGCACATTTTCCTTTGTTTCAAGCTTGTGTAAAAATGAAAACACTCTCAAGCACAATTTTCCTTTGTTTCAAGCTTGTATAAAAATGAAACCTATCTTCAGTCCATTTCAGTTATTATTTTCAAGACTCATTAAACTCATGAAAATCTAGAGATTATTTGGCTATCTTTCGTTCTCTTAAAACACATGAAAATGATTTCTTTGCATCTTTTCCTACTCGTAAATTAAATTGAAAGTCAGTGATCTGAAAATGAAAGTATTTGTATCTTCTATTCAAATTATTCATTTCCATTTAATTAAGTGTTCAAAGTGTTTGTAGTGTCTTGCAAGTAAAACAAAGTGTTTTTGCTAACTGTTTTTGAGTTTATGTGTGAGGAAATGTTAATTAAAATTACTCTTTAACATCTTGAATATGAAATACATAGTAGAATAACTTCACCATAACAACACGGAAACATGACGAGGTAGTCCACCCCTCTTGGGCTACATCTGTCGGGTCCAAGGCTCCCAATGGGCATGTCCTTGATCTATTATGATTCTCAAATTGGTTTTATAGTGAGAAAGAAGCCTAAAAAAGCTGTGGAAATGAATTCAGAAGACAAAAATAAGCTAAGTATGGCTTTTATTTCACCTCAAATAGTGAAGTGTAGCCCAACGTAGCTCCATTTCCGTCATGGCCCTGATGGGTCTCCAAGCTTCCTTGAAGAAAAAATTGTTGAAAAACACCTATGTTGGCTCTGCAACCTGCTCCAATGGCTCCAGAATGCTCAAAATACTCAAAATAGACTAAAATGTTTTCTAATTTTGTCAAATATGGTGAAAGTTATCATCCAAATTGTATTTTGCCCAATGGCACTAGAAATCCTCCACTAAAATTGGCTAACTCCAGTTAGCTCCAACAGAAAGGCGGAATCTCCACAAATGTTGGAATTGCGCACTAAAAATGGTAGAGACATAAATTTCAACTGTCATTTTGACCCGTGTTCACATTTTGAAAAGTCAGAGGTAGATTACATGGGCAGTTAAGTGTTTAGCCCCCGCCCCTAGTCATCGGCAGAGGTCACATGGCTAGGACTAACCCCAAATCCTTCGCCCATTCTACAAATCTTAGCTCCTGGTTATGGCACGTGGTCACAAGACCTACAGCCTTAAGCCTTGAGGTATATTTCTTGTTTTTCCACTCATTTAACCAATCAACAAGACGCCGCTTTAACCTGACCCATTTGCATTCGAGTCTGGTCGTCCTCCGCCCAACTGACCTGAACACGTTCACCAATGCCAACTCATTGACTGCTGACCTTTGCATGAACACGTTCATGTTCAGGGTGACCCTATTTTGTTTAGCTCTGCATGAGACCCGTTCAACCCGACCCGAATACTCGTTCATCTGCTGCACGAGGTTGCGTTTGGGGTGACCCATCAACGTTCGGGTTGGGTCGTGCCCCACTGACCTGAATGCGTTTAGCTCGGGTCGGTCTGCACTCAAACAAAAATTTTCAAACAATATTAAACCTTTGGCCTGAGGCCACGTGGTAGCCTTTGGGCAAGGCATGTGTCGCCCTCTCATAGGCCACCATAAAACCATAAAAAATGAAATTTTTTGCCATAATTGTTTTTTGAAGATGACAAAATTTCTGAGTTCAAAGGTCTTGTTTTGAAGGTTATTGGGTGTTTTAAAACTTAAATATCTTCCTCATACGACATCGGATTTGGGTCCTGTTCACGGTGCCATAATCGCAGCGGCAAGGCCTATTCGTTCGTTCAGTTTGCAACCAATTTTGAGTAGTTCCAATTTTGAGCATTGTTTTCCTCTTGGAAATGATCACCTAATCACACATCCCCATTGGGAAGCTTTTGGACCCCAAAAGCCTTCAATTACCTATTAATAATATGGGTGTACAGATCCCTTATCTTTTCCACCTCAATCCACTTTGCCTTACTCGGTTTGTTGCCTTTAAGACCAACCCAAACATAATAAACATTTCCCCTCCTACAAGTGTGTGTCCTTCTGTCATCGATAGCATCCTCTTTTAGCTCATCCAAAAATTTTGGCGAGATATCCTCTATGGATGGAAGTTGAATGTCACTTTCATAATTAGCAATTAAAGGAGGTTAATACAAACGTAAATTTTCCACATTCACAACGGAATACATTTTCATATATGAAGGTAAATCTAGTTGAAAAGCATTATTTCCAACATGTTTAAGGATCTTGAATGGACCATAATGAATAGAATTCATATTTTTACCTTCTCCTTGCATTCTTTCCTTACTAATATGCAGCCATACCTCATCTCCTTCTTGAAACTTATGATCAACTCCGTGTTTATCATGCCTCTGCTTGTACTTCCCTTGACTTTTTTCAAGTTTTTATTGAACCTGCTGATGTATGAGATGAATTATTTCAATGAAAATGTGAGCTTTGTCAAGGTCACTATGCCGATCAATGGCCACATCCTTCTCAAGAATGAAATCTAGAGGTGACTTAGGCAAATACCCAAAGCAAGCTTCAAAAGGTGAAGTATTTGTAGAAGAGTTCATGGCCTGGTTATAAGCATGCTGAATGTAATGCAAGTGCTCATCCCAAAGCTTGGGATTCTTGTTGCAATAACCTCTCAAAAGATGTACAATGGTTCTGTTCACTACCTCTATTTGGCCATCTGTTTGCGGATGGAAAGCAGTACTCTTCTTCAACTTGGTGTCCATCATCTTCCATGGATTGGACCAAAAATTCAAAACAAATCTGGAATCCCTATCACTAACAATAGAAGTAGGAAATCCATAATGAACCCATACATGTTGAAAATATAAATCAACAGTTTGTTCAACAGTTATAGATTTCTTACATGGCATAAGAATACACATTTTGTTGAACCTATCAACTACTACATAAAGATAATCATGATGCTTTCTACATAATGGTAGACCTCCAAAAAAATCCATAGAAACACTTTCCCATGGTCTAGAAGGTACCAAAAATGGCGTATATAAACCAAGCTTCCTATTTCTAGGCTTGCTTGTAGCACATAATGAACAACCTCTAATGAAATGTGAAACACTATCTACCATGCGAGGCCAATAACAATACCTCTGTAAATGTGCCACTATTTTGCTTACCACGAAATGTCCAACAATAAGAGAAGAATGAGATTCTCTCATGATGCTTAGTCTCTCCCCTTATGGTATACATAACTTTCCCATGTGAAACAACAAATTATTATGCAAATGATAATCATTCTCCTCAACATGATTCCCTTCACTCAAGTTAGCATACACATCCTTAAAATCAACATCTGATACATATTGTTCTATGTAGCTCTCATGTACAATAGAATCATTCTTAAGTAAAGTAGTAGCACTAATAATAGGCCTTGAAAGAATATAAACAACTTTATTGTAAATATCTTTCTTTTACCTTATTACCAAGTGAAATTGTTGTAGGAAACCCATCCATCTGAAATGTTGTGACTGCTGCAATTTACTTTGCGACTGCAAGTACTGTAAAGGCTCATGGTCGGTATGAACAACTTTTTCTTTGCACATAAAATAGTGTTTCCACCTTTTTTACGCTTTGTACCAACGCATACAGCTCTTTATCATATGTATGATAATTCACAACAGCACCATTAAATGTCTCAGAATGAAATGCGAGAGGCTTACCGTGCTGTAAGAGAACTACACCTATGGCGTAATCACTAGCATCGATCTGAATCTCGAATGGCTATCTCAAGTTCGGTAATACAAGGACTGGATCTGAACTTATCTTCTCTTTAAAAGACTCAAAAGCTTTCTGTTGCTTTCCTCCCCATTGGAAAGCATGCTTCACACTTGTCGCTACATGCATAGGAGCGGCTATTGCAGAGAAGTTAGAAATAAGCTTCCTCCAATACTCAGCTGCACCCAAAAAATTTCTTACCTCTATAATGGATTTGGGAGTAGGCCAATTCAAAATGGCTTCTACCTTATAAGGACCAATTCTCAAAGCACCTCCTCCTCTATGTGTCCCAAATAAACCAAATAAGTCTTTCCAAATTCACACTTTGACATTTTAAGAAACCACTGATTTTTCTTCAAAATATCAAGTACTTTCTTAACATGCATGACATGCTCTTCTCTAGTCTTGCTGAGAATTAAGATGTCATCTAAGTAGACAATAAAAAAATCATCAAGAAAAAGACATAATACATCATCCATTACCCACATGAAAGTTACAGGTGCATTACATAAACCAAACGACATAACAAGCCACTCAAAGAGTCCCTATTTGGTTTTAAATTTTGTCTTCCAAATGTCACTTTCTAAAATTCTAACTTGATGATAACCACTACGTAAGTCTAACTTAGTGAAATATTTAGCATCTTTAAGTTGATATAACAAATCATCTATCCTTGGGAGTGGGTAACGATTATTTACCGTTATCTTTTTCAATGCCCTGAAGTCCACACACATGCGCCAAGTTCCATATTTCTTTGGAATAAACATTATCAGTGACCCACATGGCGAAGTGCTTGGTCTTATGAATCCTCCAACAAGTCTTTAATTTTCCTCTTGATTTCAAAATTCTCCATGATATACATGTAGTACATGCCTATGTTAGGAAGAGGACAATCTTTATGTAAATGGATTTCATGTTGAACCTCCATTTTAGGAGGTAAACCTGTTGGTTCCTGAAACATCTCATGATGTGCATAAAATACATCATATAAATATGATTTAAGCTTTGAATCAGAATTTTCAAATGACTCATGATTCACATCAACCTTGGGCTTAACCATAAGATGGACAAAACTCTTACTAGAATTCACTAGCCTTTTTACCTGTCCCGCATTTACCATCGCTATATTTTCCTTCTTGTGATGTGCTCTGACAATGAAATACTTGCCATATTTAAAGAGATGATACTTATTTTCATGGTGCTAGAAGATCGCTTTCCTATGAAATAATTAAGGACCTCCCAAAAAAATTCCTGATATATCAAGCGATACTACATCAAGTTCAACTGTGTCAATAAAGTGTGCAGTAATCGTGAATCGCAATATGCACTTTCTTGAGACTTGTAAGTTTGCATCCTTGCATATCCACCCAAGTGGATAAGGATTTGGATGTGGAATGGTCTCAAGTATAAGCTATTTGACCAAGTCTTCTTATATGAGATTTTCTTGTGACCCATTGTCAAACAGTGTCTCAATTTTTGTATGTTTTCAGACTACCCTCACATGGAACAATTCAATTATTTCTTCCTCATTTGGAGTTTGTACATGACAGTTTGAAGTACTAATGCTTGGATTAGTTTCAGTTTCCTTTCCCTTCATACTTTTCAAACCCATGGCTGCAATTTTGGTTTCGTCATCTGAATCATCACCTAAGTCTTGCAGTGTAGTTTTAATAGCTGCAGTTTTCTTCTTTCCTTTGTTTTTGTTAAACTGAGTTCTTTTTTTAGGATGTAATTTCCAACAGTTTTTCTCTTCATGGCCTTCTCTTGAACAATATTTACATATCACCTTCTCACCCTCTTGTTTGACAGATGCATTCTTTTCTCCTTTTTCCTTAAAGGTTTTATCTTTGTTTTTCCCCTTAAAAGTCTTGTTTCTACCCTCATCAAAAGTGTTTTTCCCTATAGCCTCTAAATGCGTAGCTTGTACACAAACTTTGTCTAGACTAGTAGGATTGAACATAAGGATAGTATGTTTAAGGTTGCTATGCAAACCACATATATATTTCAGCAAAGTATCTTGACTTTGTAAGTCTACCCCTAATAAGAGTGCTCTTCTCCTAAAATCTTGGGTGTAGTCTTGTACATTTTGTCCCTTAAGTTGTCTGAAGTTTTTCCAGTTCATGATAGCCTTTTGTAAATGAGCTAATGGATAAAATTGATTTTTAATTGCAATGATAAATTCAGCCCATGATAAAGTGATCTTACCATGTTTTTTAATTTCATCCTTGGTCTTGGCTTCCCACCATACCAATGCTACTCCATCCATTCTCAACAAGGCTAACTGTATCTTGGTGTCGTCATCATGAAGGTTTTGTATCCTCAAGTAAACTTACAACTGTCTGATCCAATTGTCAAGTTTCTCTGCATTGAATTCACCGTTAAAAATAGGCAACTCAAAGTTTACATCAAGCTTTAAAAATGGAATTCAAAGTTTACATCAAGCTTTAAAAATGGAATTTTACCAATGGTTTTAGAGTTATGAGATTGATTCACCAAAGTTGAGAATGACGATGTATAGGAAGAGGATGAAGATGGAGATGGTGGATCACCATTTCCTCCGTGTCCTTTCTTTGACTTGCCATCACTTTTATTTCCTCCTGAAGAACCCTCTCCTTCTTTCTGGTTTTTAGACCCTTCTCCAACAAGCCTATCATTCCTTTCCTGGTAGAGTATTCTCACCATCTCAGTCATATCCAAGAAATATTTCTGGAATACCCGTTCTTCTTCCTTGGGATCCATATCTTCAGAGGCTTCTCCCTCTCTTGAAGACTTGATTGAAGCTACTTCTATGGATCTTGGAGGTGGCTCTCTAAACCTTCTTGGTTTTGGATTACTTTGTACACTAACCAAATGTCCTTCACCTCTCTTGAGTTTAAGCCTAGTAAGCATCAAAACTTGCAAACAATCAACTATATCTTTGCACAAAACAAATGCTGAGTAAAACTCTAACTCCTAAGGCTCAAAAACTACTTTGATACCATATGATGTGAAAATGAAACTATTTTTATATGTTTTTCAAAGTATTCATTTCCATTTAATTAAGTGTGCAAAGTGTTTGTAATGTCTTGGAAGTAAAACAAAGTGTTTTTGATAACTGTTTATGAGTTTATGTGTGCGGGAATGTTAATTAAAATTATTGTTTAACATCTTGAATCTGAAATACACAGTAGAATAAAATCACCATAACAACGCAACAACATGATGAGGCATTTCACCCCTCCTGCACTACATCTGTCGTGTCCAAGGCTCCCAATGGGCATGTGCTTGATCTATTATGATGCTAAAATTGGTTTTACAGTGAGAAAGAAGCCTAAATAGGTTGAAAAAACTATGGAAATGAATTCATAAGACAAAAATAAGCTAATTATGGCTTTTATTTCACCTCAAATAGTGAAGTGTAGCCCAATGCAGCTCCATTTCCCTCATGGCCCTGATGACTCTCCAAGCTTCCCTGAAGAAAGTGTGGCTTGAAAACACCTCTGTTGGCTCTGCAACCTGTTCCAATGCCTCCAGAATGCTCTGAATACTCAAAATTAACTAAATTTTTTTCTAATTTGGTCGAATATGGTGAAAGTTATGATCCAAACTGTATTTTTCCCAGTGGCACTAGAAGTCCTCCACTAAAATTGGCTAACTCCAGTTAGCTCCTCCAAAAAGGCGGAATCTCCACAAATTTTGGAACTGCGTGCTAAAAATGGAGGAGAAATAAATTTTAACTTTCAGTTTAACTCATGTTCACATGCTGAATAGTCAGAGGTAGATTACATGGGCGGTTAAGTGTTTAGCCCACGCCCCTGGTCATGGGCGGAGGTCACATGGCTAGTACTAACCCCAAATATTCCATCCGTTCTAAAAATCTTAGCTCCTGGTTATGGCGCGTGGTCACAAGACCCGCACCCTTAAGCCCTAAGGGTTATCCCTTGTTTTAACACTTGTTCAACCAATCATTAAGACATCACTTTAACCTGGCCCATTTACGTTCGGGTTGGGTCGTCCTCCACCCGACTGATCCAAACACGTTCACCAACGTCAACCCATTCACTGCTGACATCTGCACAAAAACGTTCATGTTTAGGGTGACCCTTTCGCGTTTAGCTCTACATGAGACGCATTCAACTCAACCCGAATACTCGTTCATCTGCTGCACGGGGTTGCGTTCAGGGTGACTCATTAACGTTCGGGTTGGGTCGTGCTCGACTGACCTGAATGCGTTCAACTCGGGTTGGTCTGCCATCAAACACAAATTTTCAAACAATATTAAACCTTTGTCCTGGGTCCACGTGGAAGCCTCCAGGCAGGCCACGTGGCACCCTCTGATAGGCCACCATAAAACCATAAAAAATGAATTTTTTTGCCATAAATTTTTTTTGAAGATGACAAAATTTCTGAGTTCAAAGGTCCTATTTTGAAGGTTATTTGGCATTTTAAAACTTCAATATCTTCCTCATACGACATCGGATTTGGGTCCTGTTCACTGTTCCAGAATCACAGTGATGAAACCTATCCAGTCGTTCAGTTTACAACCAATTTTGAGCAGTTCCAATTTTGAGCATTTTTTTCCTCTTAGACATGATCACCTGATCAGTTGGCCATATGAGTATACTTTTTATTAATTTTTAGAACTCGTTAAAACTTTAAAAAAAGTGAAATCATGGAGTCCTGTTTTAAGCCCTTTTCACACTCTTAAAATATGAAAATATCACCAAGTACTTGACTATTCGAACTCGTTAAAGTAAATGAACAGTTGTCCTTTCAGTATAAGTTTACCCCTTTTCTAAAATGTACTGGACTAATTACGAAAAAGGTATACATTGATTAATCATGGTCAATAGAGTTCTCTCCTACATTATTTTATCCTTTCTCGAGCCTGAGAGACTAAATTTATAAAAAATAACAACAATGGAGTTCACTTATGTTTTTCTTCTAACTCCCTTAAACTAAAAACACCGACTTTATCCTAAACTAGACTCGTTAAAATTTAACAGTAAAGGACCTGTCGATTACAATAGGACCGAACCACTCCTTCTTAGGGTTCGATTTTAATACTAAGATGGACTCATTGGAAGGATGAACTTACACAAACAAGAAAACTTTTACCTCCTCAAGCTTGAAAAATATAAATATGTACTTGCCAGTAATGGCGGGGGAAAAAGAAAGAAAAATAATCCAGTTTTCACCGTTGTTTAGAAACTGGCATGCCACTCTTGAACAAGACACTTTGTTACACTTGTACCTAGGTTGCGAAATACTTTGTCTAAAATTTAATAAAACCAAATCGAAAGTATTCAGCCGATTTCTGGGCATTAGCTTTAGCAGAAATGCTGCCAATACATCTGTAGTGTAGTTATGTGTTCAAGAGAGAGTTCAAATAAGTAATTCATTCCAAACATTTTTCTCCATTTATTTTGACCATCCCTGAGTCAGACCTTGCAAAATATTTCTTCAAAACTTGATCTAATGGTTTCATGTCATGGGATTTCTTGCGACAGATCATTTTATATCAACCTCAGCTCATCATCTAGAAATTTGATCTAGAATCCTATCAGTACCTTGGGATCTGCATGCCCTATTGGCATGTTTTTCTCCTTCGATGACATGTTGCATGATTGACCTTCGATCCAACAATTCTATGAGTGTTCGATTGCAAATAATTCATTCACACTTCATAGATTGTACTGGAGTACTTTGAGAACCATTGTAATTATTGGTGGTTTCTCTCACACTTGTTAACGATTCACATCATTGACCGGTAATCAAGTGGTTTCTACCATGTTCGACTTCGACACAATCAATCACATGGATAGATTCGTACTAGTTCGGGAAGTGGAAATCAAGACCCTCGATCTAGTTCCCACCATCCAGGTTATGAGGAGTTTTATTATTCATGATACGGTAGACTACTCATGACAGATTGATGCACCCATACTATGTCTACTTTTGATGTAATATTGAAACCATATCTGCACCAAAACATTTAGTTAGTTTTCATTGAATGCTTTTATAGGTTTTTGATCATTGTCTCCAATCCAATCCTCGGAATGATAAAGCACTTCACTCTTTAGAATAACCTCAGACTTCGCACTTTAGGGGGCGCAATATCTTATATGTCATTTTGTCACCATGACATTTGACTATTCATATCGGTCTATCACCACCTATACCATGTTGCCTTAGAGATAAAAAATCCCTGTAGAAAAACTCTGTAAAACAGTTAAAATTCTACCTCTATGATTTTTCTAAAGTTTCCCTGTGCATGCACCACTGCTCTATCCATAAACTATGACAACTCCCGCAATTTTTGTCACTATTAACTACACACCCCCATGAAAAGAAAATAAAAGAAAAAAGTAAATTCTAGAAGCCTAGTTGGTCAAATATTCTCCCAACTGGAAGCTTCTAAAGTCGTGATCAGTTCGAGATTTATCCCTCCACTCATGGAGCTTAACCCTTGGTCTATGGAGCTCAAATCCCTTCATGAGAGGAATCCATCCCCCTCTTCATGGAACTGAAAATACCTCCATTAATCTATAAATTGATCTCAAGTTTCAGGTTGAAGGGTGGATATTGAAGTAGATTGTGAATCATAGAAACTGACTTATATAGTTTCTAAGTTGAAGAGAGTTCATAAGAGTGCATACTTTCTACACTAGTGAGTTGTTGTTGGCATGATAATGATCATGCCCTTATGTCTATAACACCATGCTAGTATTCAGAGAGAAAGACTTATCAAACTGAAGGAGAAATGGTTGTTCACGACCATGGGATAAATTTGTATGACATCAAGGCATCAGGTTGTAAGATTACTCTTTTTATTCAGGATAATACATATGGATTTCTTTTTCTCATTGATTTATTTCTATGATTATTGAAATAACATCAATACTTAGACTCCTTGATCACTAATTTGGACTAGAATTTCCTAATTATTATATTTTGCAGATGCTTTGATCCTTTGTCTTTTATTTGATTATAGGTTCTACTTATTGGAGAAACCACTTTGGAGCGACAGGATAAAGGACTAAATCAAACATTTTTATTTCAAGGTAGTGGCATGCCCTCTCTTCTTTAATATAATAATTTTGAAATGAAATTAATCTAGAAGAAAAGGTTTCCAAATCGATGTTTGTTTCTAGTTACTCACTGGAGTACTAGGGAGATTTTTCTTGTTCGCAAGAGGGATTAATCCACGTAAAAAAATGGCGAATCCATTGGGGATCTAGAGCTTAGTTTTATTTGTTTATATTCAGTTTGAATTTTAAGATTTCTAATTTTTACTTCTCTGAGTTTGGTTGGGTAGATAATTTTGAAGAATCCATGAAAAATGAATCTTCTTATTTATTTTCTCCAACATTTTCCTTGCCTGCACAGTTTTCAGCAAAAAGCAGTGCGACAAACTGCACAAATTTTAGTTCAATTCACTGCGTATGTGCACTGTATTCCACTGTCAGCTATGCACCCCTTGGAAATTTTTGAAAAATTTAAATTTCTCTTTTTCAGAGCCAAATAACTAATTCTTCAAGTTTTCCCCAATCCATTTAGAGTCTCATCAATCTCTATTAAGTTAATTGGGTCTTTTGAATATTGTTTTTTGAAAAATTCATAATTTGATTTCCTTTGTTCATTACTTCGAGGTTTGTCTCGGTCTCTTAACAATTGTGTCTGAGTGTTAATTTCCTTTGAGTGTTTTTACTTTTGACCTTTGGAATTCTCACCTAATTTACTTTACATGCACTTGATTGGTTCCTTAGATTACATTAGTGAAGGAAAATAGTCTCGTTATTCTTTTGATGATTTGGAATCATCTTTTGTTTGAGAATTCTCTTGCATTGATTACATTTGCATAATTAGAATTCTCATTTTCATAATATGAATGGAAATTGTGCATAGATTACATTTGCATAGTTTTCATGTGAATTGTACATAGATTACAACTGCATAGTTTACATTCTGGAAAGTCAACTGTCGATTTAGATCAATTCTTTCATTTGAGTTTATATGTTTTTATGGTTTTTTTAAAAACATAAAAATAAAAATGAAAAAAATATTTGATATTGATTAGCATTAGTTTTTCTTGATGAAATTAGTGCATTAGAGAATTTGTTATATTTTCTCTTATTTATCAATATTTTCATTGTTTGAAGTGAATGAAACCTCTCTCCTTACTTTATTTAGGATTCATTGAATCGAAAATATTACATAATCATATTCTATTTCATTCAGTTTTGTGCTAGGTCATAACACCATTGGTTTCATATCCATTTTCCCTTTGAGTAATAACAACCCAAATAACACAATGCTAAATAAAATTCATTTAGAAATTTGTACATCTTCTAGGGCTCATTCCACCAATATAGCTCATGACTAGTGCTTTGGAATTGGTTTTAATTAACTTTCCAAAAAAGATAAAACAAACAAGTAGCATCTTGCGGTAGGAAAAATTCTAATTGTTGTATTTCTACTCTGGGAAGCTCTTCTTAAACCAGTCAAGCACGAGATCATGTCAGACCTAGTGAGGTAATCGTACCTATCTCATTGGAAAATATAGAATATGTGCATGTAATACAAATGGTAAACCTCAGATAAACCATTGTCGAGGAGCCTGGGGTCACTTGCTATCAAACCTTAGATTTACCATGTTGAGGAGCTTTTAAGGGGATTGAGCTTGATAATTTTCCCTTGTGTGTATATCGGATCGTAGACTGTTCCCCCAATCGCAATTTTCTCAGTTGGTGACCTTAGTGGCCATAATCTTTAGGATTTTTCCCAAGGTGACGGGAAGGTCCTATTGTACCTAGAGCAGACGTTAACTAGATTCACTTGGACTTTTCGGAGGGTACTCTTCACTTCAATATGGCATAGTGAAGTTACTTGCACCAGACTGTTTCATTAAGTATGTTTTTAGGGTAATTATTTTGACCTACAGTTTTCCACATTAATTTATGTGACGTTGGATTTCATCACCAACTAGTGTTTTTATTGTGGAAACATACTATTTTTTTGTATTTTGACTCCTAGATTTAATAACACATTTTCATTTTTTTGTTTTTACTTTTTAGAGACCTTACGTGTGAATTGTGAATTTGAATTGTTAATATTTTGAATTGTTAATAAAATTCACTGAAGTTGAATCTAATGGAAACTATTTCGGAATTTACCAACCAAGGAACCCCTCTTAACGAGAATCCTAGTACTTTTCCTTGCTTTAGAAATGTTGGTCCTCCTTATATGGCTAAATTTTCATTACCTAGATTTACCATAGGTCTATGGGTATGGTTATTTTCAACTTTTTTGGCCTCGAATACTCAAATTGTTCCACCTCAATTGGATGCTTCACCTCAAAAAAGTTCACCATCTCAACATCACCAACCTCATGTTGACCCTTTACCTTCTTTGCCCAACATGTATTCCCCCCTTTCTTCTTATTTTCTTGGTAAAACACTTGACTTTAGTAACCAGGTGGCTAAGAAGAAGAAGAAAGGGAAGAAGAGGAAGAAGCAAGATAATAGAGAGTTCAACCAACCAACCATGGTTGTAAGTGTTAGTAATGTTGAGTAAACCTCCAACATGCATTGCAAACCCAAATACCCTTGAAAAATTTGTAAGGCTGACCATTTTCCTTATCAATTGTCCTAGTATTCCTAAATTTTTGGAGGTATTGTCAAAAACTTCTCATAAACTTACCGTTGATCCATTAACCAGTGATTGTCAGGTTCCTGGGAAAAAGGGTAAAGTTAGGTTTCCTTGTAGGTTATGTAAAGGGAGTCATCAAACTCATATTTTCCCTCACATGAATGAAGCCTCAAAATTTTTTGAAAAACTTACTGTTCCATAGCAAAAACTTCCAACTAGATACCGTAAAATTTCTCTAAACCTACCGTCAATTGATGAAGTGATTGATCTAATTCCAAGTTCATTCAATCCCACTCTTCCATTGTAGAGTGAAACTCATATCACTTAGGTTGATGATCCATTAGTTGATCAAGTGGTCGACTCAATTTCACATTCGATCGATCCCACTCTCCCTGTAGAGAGTGAACTTAATATTGCTCAGGTTCTTCTTATTACATCATATTCTTCTACACCAGTGGGCATTTCACCTGTTCCTACAGAAACCCCTCCAAGTACTGAGGTATTTTCCTTTGATTGGAATAGAATGACAAAACCTCATATTCCTTCTTCTATCCGTTTTCAAATCATTGTAAAGGCTTGTGGTAAGAATGTCCACTGCAAAAATGTAGATGAAGGCGCTTTTGTTAGTATTTTATCCTCAACCACTTGGAAAGCTTTGGGTTCCCCTTCGCTTGTACCTGTCACACAGGATCTGTCAACCTTTAAAAAAACCATTAGTGAACCTTTAGGGATCCTTCCTAAGTTTCCTATTACCTTGGAAGGTAAAATTTTCTATATTGATCTTATGCTAGTTCGAGGCCCCTTGGATTTCAATTTACTCCTTGGGTGATATTATGTCTATGCAATGAAAGTTGTCGTATTAATACTATTTCGTGTGATGTCTTTCCCTCAGAATGGAAACTTTGTGACTATTGACCATATTTCATTCTTTAGTCTTGATTCGATTACCAAGCATCTGACATCCCTGAATTTTCAATATACAGAAATGGTATCCATGCTGCCACGGGTTAATTATGTGGAAACCAGTCCCATGTTTTCAGTTACCAATGCAAGAGAGCCTCTCAGTGTTTTCTCAACTTCCTTTTACTTAGATCCGATAATTGACACGACAAACCATATGGGGGTATTTGAGTCCCTTGACATGGGCTTCTTCCAGAGAATTGTTCTTCCTTCTGATGAAGACCCCTTGAAGGCCATGATCGAGGTGTGTCCCTTGACATGTGTTTCTTCCAATTGGAAGCCATGATCAAGGTTTTGATGAGGACATTTCCTTTTCTTGTGTCAACCTCGTTAAAAAATGAAACAGGTCTTTGAGGATAGTTCTTTTACTGTGTCAACCTCATTTAAAAAATGAAACAGGTTCCTATGAGGATAGTTCCTTTTCTTGTGTCAACCTCGTTAAAAAATGAAATAGGTCTCTAAGGATATTTCTTCTACTGTTTCAAACTCATTTAAAAAATAAAACAGGTTCCTATGAGGATAGTTCATTTTCTTGCGTCAACCTCGTTAAAAAATGAAACAGTTCTTTGAGGATAGCTATTTAACTATGGCAACCTCATTAAAAAATGGAACACATTCCCATGAGAATAGTTATTTTCATGTTTCAATATCGTTTAAAAAATGAAACAAATACTCTCCTAATTAACTTGATTCTTTCATCTGATCTAGTAAATAAACCTTCATTCCATCCAACTATTAGTAACCACTGATCTACTTAGGTGAATGAAATGAAGCTTGGGGTGGCCTGTTCTCTAGCAAGCTATGCTTGGGGGTCATTGAAACATATCTCAAGCATGATTTTTCCTTTGTTTCAAGCTTGTCTAAAAATGAAACAAACCAATCTCAAGCATAGTTTCCTTTGTTTCAAGCTTGTGTAAAAATTAAACTACTCTCAAGCACAATTTTCCTTTGTTACAAGCTTTTATAAAAATGAAACCTATCTCGAGCCCATTTTGGTTATTATTTTCAAGACTCATTAAACTCGTGAAAATCCTGAGATTATTTTTCGATCATTAATTCTCTTAAAACACATGAAAGTGATGAGTTATTTCTGTCTTTTCCTACTCATAAATTAAATTGAACGTCAGTCATATGTGTATACCTTTTATTACCTTTTCGAACTCGTTAAAACTTACGAAAAAGAAAAACCATGGAGTCCTCTTCTGAGCATCAGACTCTTCAAATATGAAAAATCGTTGAGTAATTGATAGTTCAAAATCGTTAAATTAAATGAACCGTCATCCTTTTAGTATAACTTTACCCCTTTTCTAGACTGAACTGGAATAATTACGAAAAATGTATACGTTGACTAATCATGGTAAATAGAGTTCTCTCCTGCATTATTTTATCCTTTTTCAGGCCTAAGAGACTAAATTTATGAAAAAGAACAACCATGGAGTTTACTTATGTTTTTCTTTTAACTCCCTCAAAAATAAAAAAGTCGCATTTCTCCTATACTAGACTCGTTAAAATTTAATGGTAAAGGACTTGTTGATTACAACAGGACTGAACCACTCCTTCTTTTCGTTGGATTTTAATACCAAGATGGACTCATTCGAAGGATGAGGTTACAAAACCGAGAAAATGTTATTGTCCTCAAGCTTGACAAAAATAAAGAGGTACTTTCCAGTAATGGTGGGGGAAAAAAGAGAAAAATAATCCAGTTGTCACCCTTGTTTAGAAAGTGACATGCCACGCTTGAACACGACACTTTGTCACACTTGTACCTAGGTTGGGAAATCCTTTGTCTAAAATTTAATCAAACCACATTGAAAGTCGTCAGTCGGTTTCGGGGTATTAGCTTTAGGTCAAATGTTGCCAAGCCATGTGTAGTGTCGTTATGTGTTCAAGAGAGAGTTCAAATAAACCATTCATTGCAAACATTTGTCTCCATTTACGTTGACCATCCCTGATTCAGTCCTTGCAATATATTTCTTCAAAACTTGATCTAATGGTTTCATGTCATGGGATTTCCTGCGACGGATCACTTTCTATTCACATCAGCTCATCATCTAGAAAGTTGATCTAGAATCCTATTAGTACCTTGGGATCTGCATGCCCTAATGGCAGGTTTTTCGACTTCGACGACAGGTTGATTCATTGACCTTCATAGATTGCAAATCATTCATTCACACTTCATAGATTGTACTGGAGTACTTTGAGAACCATTTTCATTATTGGTGGTTTCTCTCACACTTGTTAATGGTTCACATCATTGACCGGTAATCAAGTCGTTTCCACCATGTTGAACTTCAACACAATCAATCACATGGATAGATTCATACTAGTTCGAGAAGTGGAAATCAAGACCTTGGATCAAGTTTCCACCATCCAGGTTGCGAGGAGTTTTATTATTCATGATACAATAGATTACTCATGATAGATGGTTGTGCCAAAAATACACGGAAGCCACACCTTTTGTCACTATTACCCACACACCCTCGTGAAAAGAAAATAAAGGAAAAATGTAAATTCTAGAAGCCTAGTTAGTTGAATATTCTCCCAACTGGAAGCTTCTAGAGTCGCGATCAGTTCGAGATTTATCCCTCCAATCATGGAGCTTATCCCTTGGTACATGGAGCTCAAATCCCTTCATGAGAGGAATCCATCCCCCTCTTCATGGAACTTAAACTATCTCAATTTCAATATAAATTGAGCTCAAGTTTCAGGTTGAAGGGTGGATATTGAAGTAGATTGTGAATCATAGAAACTGACTTATATAGTTTCTAAGCTGAAGAGAGTTCATAAGAGTGCATACTTTATACACTAGTGAGTTTTTGTTGGCATTACAATGATCACACCCTTGTGTCTATAAATCCATGCTACTATTCAGAGAGGAAGGATTATCAGACTGAAGGAGAAACGATTTTTTAGGATCTCGGGAGAAATTTGTATGACATTAAGGCATCAAGTTGTAAGATTACTCTTTTTATTCAAGGTAATATATATGGATCTATTTTTCTCATTGATTTTTTTCTATGCTTATTGAAATAACATCAATATTTAGACTCTTTGATCACTACGTTGGTTTAGCCTTGCCTGATTATTATATGTTGTAGATGTTTGATCCTTTGTCTTGTCTTTGATTGCAGGTTCTACTTATTGGAGAATCCACTTTGGAGTGACAGGATGAAAGACTACATCAAACATTTGGATTTCAAGTAGGGGAATACCCTCTCTACTTTATTATAATAATTCTGAAATGAAATTAATATAGAAGAAAAGGTTTCCAAATAGATATTTGTTTCTAGTTACTCGTTCGAGTACTAGGGAGATCTCTCTTGCCCACAAGAAGGATTAATCCACGTAACAGTGGGGAGGAATATAATATTCCCAATTAGCGGGAGGTAATTGGAAATATTAATCTTGCTCTTATTTTTCCTTTCTAATGTTTAGTCATGAAATAAAGGGGGTGATGGGACCCATAACCCAAACATAGGATAAAATAACTCCCTAAAGTCACGTAGACAAATTCAAGTTTCAACATGGGGCCCAGGGGAGCCAAGTGATAGCGTAGGGAGAGGGAAACCATGGAGGTAGCGTGGGCCAAGCAGTATAGTGGCAACGTGGGCCAGGACAATGCAGTCTAGTGGGGATGGCGTGTCCATGAGGGGATAATGAAATTGAGTGGGGCCCAAGGGAGAACCAGGCTCTCAAGCATAAAAGGAGGGAGAGGCTAGCCATTCGTTCATTATATTATGCATCTTCTGATTTTCTGTCTATCAGACATTGAGAACACTTACGCTATTTAGCAAAGTTTGCAAGTGTTGTTCAGCACACAAGTGTCTTTGAGCAGAGATACCAACCTCAACCTCAGGGGAATTAAAGTTCCTACTCAGGTGGGGAGATACACCATTGATTTTCATAGCAGAGCACGCAGTTAGTAAGGCATCACAATCACACTCAGGGGTTATGCAGTCTTGGAGGCAGTAGCAGGAGTGAAGGGAGATCAGGGATTTCAACTGGGGAGAAGTGTAAAGTAATAAAACCTTCACAAGTCATCTTTCTCAGTAGGATAAGGCCACCATTTTCAGTTTGACAGCTCAGGGCCAACGTACTCACCTAGAGTGCGTGATTTTCCCAAGGGGGTCAAATTCTGGGGTCAGCCTTTCTGGAATTCCTTCCTGGGGTTTACTAGGTTTTTGGAGGAGAGCTCATATGTAGAGTTTCATATTTTTTTTAGTATGGGAATAGCCCCAAAGAGAAACTCCATTCCAACAGAGGCAATAATTCCAATAGCAGCAACAACAACAACTCAAGGAGTTATGCAGTCAGAGGGAGAGAGAGAAACCATTCACCGTGGGATTCTGAGAGTATTTTCATCTTGTCTTGAGCAATCCAAGGTGCCATCATTATGATCACCTTTGTACACATTTTCCTCTTTTAGATTACAATAAAATGGCTCATATTTTCTCCATGTTTGCAGTGTTTTTCATGATGTCTCTCTATTTTTTGTAGTTATTGTTTATGTTCCTCTCTATTTCCGTTTAGTTCCTATTCATAATATTACATATATAGGCTTTAGAATTTTTTTTGAGATAAAAAAGAAGAAGAAGGAGAAAAAGTCAATGAACTAGGTACTTTCTCAACACATTCCAGGCTTAAAGATGAGTTTTTTCTACGAAATTCCTATAAGTTTATTTGAGGGAAACATTCTTTAAAAATATTAGAACAGGGGTGACCTGGAGCATGTGTTTACTTCATTAGTCCCAAGGAATATCATCCAAAATATAGAAAAGTCAAAAATTGTGCAGAAAGTGGATTTTTGAGTTTGCTATGAAAGTGCACTACAAAAGTTCCTAATACTCTATTTTTATTCTAGTGTTATGTAATTTTGATCTTTTTGGGTAGCCAATGTAGTAAAGAGGTGGTTGAGTCATCAAATGAGATCAAGAATATCATTGGGTGACTTGTTCGAGGGGACAACTTAGCAATCAACTGCACATGGTTGACATGGCTGGTAGCTCATCATAACTCCAACTAACAAATTGGACAAATCACCATCAAATAAGGTTTATAAAGACCTTAAATATAGTGTATAATTTGGCCACCTCAACATGGTAGTCTGGTTCTATAGGGATGAAAAGCATGGGTTGTTAGAGATTTTGTTGAATTTATTAATGGTAATAGAGTCTGTTTTGATTACCAACTCCATTAAAACAGAAAATATCTCTTTTAATCCTCAATATGATGTAATCATATCTGAATTAGGTCTCTAGGTCAGTATCGAGGTCTATCCCAGGTGGAAGACGTTTGTAATAGAGATCTCACTCTATAAATGAGAGTTTTATTGAGTTTGAAAGGGGTTGGTTGATGAATGTGAATGAGAGGGCTATTATTTAATTTTGTTTTACCAAGTTAATATACAATTGCAACAATTGTATTTTACACCTGATATTTCTTTTGAGCTTATGTGTTTTCATTTTTCCATTTATCATATTATCATCAGGTTAATAGTATCATGATTACCTCGAATTCATAGTATTATACTCCAATTTTCTTCATGAATTAATTTTTTGTTGTAAAAACCAATTCTTTAAGGTTAATTTCCTTAGTTTCCATCGATTACATTTTCCTGTAATTGAAGTCCCATAGTTGACTCCATGCCCAATGGTGGCCTTCATACAATCTTCCACCTGCAAAAACCACTTAAAAAAAAAAATATCTAGCCATATACAATATGAGTTTTGTCTTGAGTATTTTATATTTTATTTGAGAGAGCCCTCTCTGACTGGAAGGGCTAGCTTCCAATCCAAGTGGTTTCAAATAGTTGCACTAGGTTGACAACTGAGCAACCCAATTGGTCCTAGCTTAGTGATAACATTTTGCTGCGTCTTCCAGGAGTTTGAAGCAACATTATCCTGGGAAATTGATTGAAATCAAGGTAACTGAATTCTTGAAGGTAGCAGGAGATCAGAAATATTCGAGGTTGTACTTCTACCTTTGTGACTCCACTGAGATCCTCAACATAAAGGTGACTTCTAAGAAGATTCACACGATGAGAAATCTAGACCTTGATCCACCAGAGATAGTTGATGATCAAGAAAAAATTCTATGAGGTATTGGTAGCTCATCAAAATAAAGTAGTCCATATCCTACAAGAGTTTCATCTTTACCTTATGAGGTTGTTCAAAGTTTTGAAGACATAAAGTTTGATAAAATTTGTTTAGCCAATTTAATGTCTTAAATTGTTCAACATAAATTATCAACTGAGGTTTGTAGTCTGATGAAGTGTGGTGCACTATATATATGCTTAGTTAACCTTATTCTTACTTCGTTGTATGTATTTTTATGTTGTTTTGAGGGATTTTGTTCTTTGTGTCTAAATGTTAATTTTAAGAAAGGAAAACTATGAAATGAATCAACTGAATCTAATGAAATTTAAATGTTAAAAACTAGCTTTGAAAGAAGGAGGAAGAGGGAGTGTTCTTGAACTCTTCTAATTTGCATAAAAATGAATCAAACTTTATATGGTTAGAATCTGATCGAAAAACAAAATATCTATTCTAATGGCATTCATATTTTGAAAATTAAATTTAATTCTAATCTATCTTAACTTAGTTCTACTCCATGGATTGAAATATGAATCTTATGACTGAGAATTGAAATGGAAATGGTAATCTAAATGAAAGAAGATTCAAAGGAAAAAGAAACTATTGTATGATCAATTACCCAAGCATTCAATATGGAAGTATGACAGAGTCCTCCTCTTGACATGATTTACAAGCAACCGATTACACTTTAGTTTTGAAAATTTAATATAAGAAAGCATTTAACTAACATGTAAAGAAAAACTCAATTACTGTATAGGTTAAATACTCAACCATCCAATTTGGAGGTATGAAAGAGTCACCTTCTTGGCATGATTTACAAGTATTCAATTATACATTTAATTGAGGATCTAATCTAGGAAAGAAATGCAAAGGAATGTAAAGGAAAACTCAATTATTGCATAGGTGAAATACTCAAGCATCCAATTTGGAAGTATGACAGAGTCAGCCTCTTAGCATGACTTATAAGCATCCAATTATACATATAATTTAGGATATGATCTAAGAAACCAGTGTAAAACATGTAAAGAAACCAAACAATTGTGAGCTCTATTGCCTCAAACATAATCCAATTAGAAAATAGAAGAATCTACTTTTTTGAGATGTTCTAGGAAAGCAAAGATTACATAGTCATTCTAAAACTAATACTAAGAAAGCATTCATAAATTTAATCTAAAAGCTGCAACACAATATGAATCTACTTATGAATTGACAAAACAGAGCAAATGAAATTAAACTAAAAAAACTAATGGAAAAACTCCTCCTGTGCAGGGGCCCTTTGCGATAAAATAAGTTGAGATCCTAGTAGAGTACACGCGCATTAATAAGATACTGTAACCACGAAAATGGTCTTCTTATTATGAAAAATAACAGAGTCTAAAGCATAAATAGAGTTTACATAAAATTAAGACTCTCTTCAGTTGTCAAACAACCGGTATTTAAACGAAATAAAATGTATCTATCAGGAGCTAATTCCGCCTACAGATGGCGATTACAACTAAAACATAGAAGTAAATTCTAAATGGTTAACTCTTGATTTGCTACATCAGAGAATATCAAGAGTTATTCACTCTCGACTTTCGTCCTTTGACCTCACTTTGACCATGATCATAGGCACCTTTTATGTTGAATTCAACCAAGTGGATAGGACGAAATCCATATATGGATCATTATGGAGATTCCTATGTGGCTCGTTCCTTTATTTGATCCTAGGAACCTATCAAACCATAAGAGTGGTTGTAGAAACAAAAATTAGCTGCAGAATGGGTTGCGTTCTATTGCTGAGTTAAAAAATACGTTTAAATAAAAAGAACATCAAAATAGAACATATAAGTCATTCAAATGAATTATCTGAGATAAAATATGTCATTTATCATTGATTGGAGTGTATGGATTTATGAAAAGGTAAGGAAAAGTGATGAGAAAGGATGTCAGAGAAAGGAAAATTTTTAGGTTCACATACCCCCACTAAGAAGCCATTGAATGTCCTCATGCAATTTATCAAAAATGTGAACTTCCTTTTCCTATTGCATTTGTTCAGAC
This sequence comes from Pinus albicaulis, assembly GCA_034641835.2. Taxonomy (NCBI): domain Eukaryota; kingdom Viridiplantae; phylum Streptophyta; class Pinopsida; order Pinales; family Pinaceae; genus Pinus; species Pinus albicaulis. The sequence goes on along the minus strand of CM076581.1, from coordinate 556,368,362 downwards.
ACTTCTGCCAATACATCTAGTTTTCTTTTCCTTCTTTTCATTGAAGTGACTACCATCCTAGGTTTCCTCATAAGGATTTTGCATTGATATTGATGAATGCCCTGTTTAGTGTTTTGTTATTTCTTTTTAACTTTCCATTATTCGTATACCATAGTCCGAAGTGCAGGATGTTATTATCAGTAATGACTTTCTCCAATTGGTTCTGCTACTTTAAAGCTTCATTCTCCTATTTAATATCCTATTCAATATATCTGGCTCATAGTTTTCTTGTATAAGGATGTAAACTAGAGGTTATTTTTGATTGATAGGCGGTTCTGGATTCACTTCTACATTTATTTTCTCTAATGACTCTATGTAGTCATATATATGTTGTTGTATAGGGTCTATGCCTGGAGATATTTTGCTAGGACTGCCTTCAAAATTATGTATAGTACAATTTACAGGGCTATGTGGAGGAGATATATTGATGGGAGATGGCACTGGAAGTTCTTCCTCAAAATTCATAAACTCTCTTTCTTGTGGCACTTTCCTCTTCATTGACTCTTAGAGTCTAGAGCTTCTCATCGACTGTAGAATGTTTAATTTTTGTTCACTTGTAACCTTGCTCTTCTTTTCTGTTTTACCCCCTGTCTTAACTCTACCATGTTTCTTGTTCCTCATTAGTTCTGCAAGGGTGAGTTCTTCATCATTTTTCTATAGGGGAGGTGCAGGTCTGTCTCCAATGCTTGTATTAATATTATTTCTTCTACTTTTCCTATTCTTGTCTTCCTTAGGCTGCTCCGGCTCATCCTGGAAATGGTTTCTGATCAGAAAATTCTCCCAAGAATCTCCTATAGTTTTCAAATGAAATTCAAGAAGTATTTTTACCAACCCATGATGGTGCATAGTGTTGTCTATAAACTGAATTCTCTTTTGTACATTTGTATACATTCTTTTTAAGCTATTCAGTAAAAAGAAAGGAATATTTTTTTCACCATCCTCCAAAAATCTCATCAACAACTGAATATTATACACAAACATGCAGCCAAATCTTCCTTCATAAGTGAAAAACTTCTGCAAAATTAAAAGCATGTTCCTCCATTTTTTGTTGAGTGTTGAGCTAGTAATGCCCTTTCCATAAACAGAAGTATTCGTACCTATATTTTCAAGGAAAACTCTCCATGCTTCACTCTGAAATTATTTGTTTTTGAACCACCTTTCGCCAACTCTTGCGAGCTCTATGGCTTCAGCTATGAATGCCTTGGTCACTGAAAATTTGATGTCTCCTATTTCAAATTATGTTCCATCAAAAGACCTCTCAAAATACTTAGTGATTTATTTGTGGAACCCATTAAAATTTTCTATGAATTTGAGCCACTCAGGCTTCTGTAGCATCTCTTTAATTTTAGAATAGCCCTCCATGTACTTAGGTCCCACCGGCTCAGTCCTAACTATCAAATCCATGTCTCCTATCATGAAGTGTTTAGTCTTTAGATTTATCCTTCTTTGTATGAAGTGAATTGAGTTGCGGATCTGGTGAAGGACGTTGAGGGTTTGTAGGAATGAATGAGATGGATATTTGATGGGGTTTTAAGAAATGTATATGGATAGGTTACGACAACAGGATGTGACTGTTTAATCATAAATGGGGGAGCTTGTTGTGGACTGCTATGAAACATGATGCAGATGATGTGGCCGATCTATGACATGATAGGAGTCCAAATCAAATCAAATGATGGGATTTTGAGGTAGCATGTGATCATCTATTTTATACATGCTAATGGTTTTTACCTTTTTATTTAAATAAATTTATGTAACTTACCTTTAGAACTAACCTTTTTTTGATATTTCCTTGATGTTGATTCTTCAGGTATCCTTTAGCATGATGATCTTCAAATGAAGTTCTCAATTTCATATTCTCAATATTCTTGTTGCAGTAGGCTGTAAAAATGTGACAGAGTTTTAGAATGTGGTATCAGATGTAGAACGAAATGTCAGATGTAGACTTGAATGTCAGCTGCAGAATGGAATGTCATCTGCAGAATGGAAGTAGTTTTGTACTAGCTCCCAAAGCAATATCTGAAGAATCTGTTGAAATTTGAAAAGGTAGTTTCCAATTTGGAACTCTTAAGATAGGTGATTCAAAAAATTTTGTTTTTAAAGTTTCAAATGCCAATTGGCAATTAGGATTCCAATTGAATTCACAATCTTTGGTCAGTAATTTGAAGGGTGTGGATGCTATTTTAGTGAAATTTTCTATAAATATTCTATAATACCCTATGAATGCTAGAAAAATTCTAACATCATTTTGACAACTTGGAATTGATAATTTGGAGATGACTTCAACTTTAGATGAATCAACTTTAATTCCATCTCCTAAAATGTGATGTCCTAAAACAATTCCTTCACTAAAAATCATAGAAAATCTTTCATGACTTAATGAAATATTTTCTTCTTTACATCTTTTAAGAACTTTTTCCAAATTCTCTAAAGCTTCTTCAAATGAATCACCATAAACTATAAAATCATACATATATACCTCTACATAATCATGTATTAGATCAGGAAAAATTCCTAGTACTTCCCTTTGGAATGTTGTAGGTACATTGCAAAAACCAAAATGAAGTACTCGGTAGGCATAAGTTCCCCATGGACAGGTGAATTTTGTTTTATCTTGGTCGTCAGGTACTACCTGGATCTGATTGTAACCACTAAAACCATCCAATAATGAGAAATACTTCTTACCTGCTAGTGTATCCAATACTTGATCTATAAAAGGTAAAGGAAAATGATCTTTTAGGGTAGCTTTATTCAACTCTTTATATTGAATGCATACCCTCCACTTACCATTATTTTTAGGTACAATCATGAAGGGAGAAACCCACCGACTGTCTGAAATTAGGTAAATGAAATTTACATTCAACATTCTTCTTTCACAATTTCCCTAAGATTTGGATTCATCCTTATTTGAGGTTATCTGATAGGTTTACAATTTTCATCAATGTATATGTGATGTATACAGGTCTTAGGACTAATTCATTTCATGTCAGTGTATTCCCATGCACATGTAGAAGAATGTTGTTGTAATGTTTTGATTAAATTTTCCTGTTGTAGTCTTTCCAAGTTTTTGTTTATGTTCAAATATTTTCTAGGAAATATTTCAACTATAGAGTTACCAAACTCTTCCATAGAGTATAGAGACATCTTACTGGATGATAAATTGTTATGCCCCTATATTAATAGTGTAGTTCCTTATTGTGTTAGTGTAGTCCCCCTTAAAATTATTTTTGTACCCCTGTAACCCCCATATTCTTATTATTGTGCCCTTACATTATTATTGTTAGGTCAGTTAGGATTACATTGTGGCCCCACTAGGGTTACATTGTGGCCCCATGGACTCCTATATATAGAAAGGAGGTTTTTTCATTTCAATCATACAAGAATTTTTCATTCATGTAATGTATTGGAGGTTGCCCCTTCTAAGTGTCTTATTTCTAAGGCATTGATATCTCTTTTCTTCTACTTTTGGAGTTGTTTTCACAACATTTGGTATCAGAGCCTTGGATTATAGGGTTTCACTACTCCAAATAGGGCATCGTGGAATTTTCACTATAACGTGTTTTCTATGAAGTTTCAGAAGCTAAAATTTTTATAGTGTGAAGCCGAAATCTTGAGATACATCGTTGCAAAATTTCAGAGCTTGGTTTGCAATATTTTCTAAGATATGATCTGTGAAATTTAGGGCTTTTTGCAGGATCCTGAATTTCACTTAAAAAATTCATCATGGAAATTTTGCTATAACTTTATTTCTATGAAGGTTCATAAGCTGAAATTTAAAGTGTGCGAAAAATAAATCCTAAGGAATATCGTCGCAAAATTTGAGAACTTGGTTCACAACATTTTCGGAGATATGATCTATGGAAGTTAGGTCATTTTTAGGCTCCCGAATTTCATCTCAAAGAGGTGATCATGGGAAAATATTCATAAATATCTCTCTGAGTATCAAATTAGAATTATGTAAAAATGGAATGGAAGTACATGGATTTTAGTTTCTTGTCTATAAATTTCAGAGCCAAAAGAGCAAACAGTGACACGTGAAAAGTCATACAAGTTCGCTCTACTGAACCAGTCCATAATTAGGTCATTGTGGGAGAGTGGACATAGCTTTGTCTTGGAGAGTCCAAATCAGGTCAGACCTGTGGCATTCAAAAGAGGATTCAGAGGGTTACCTCAGTGCCCAAGTTTAGATATTGAAGATCTGAAATCATAGAGATAATTTATTTTCAATATCGAGCTCCTCAAAAGAAAGAAAAAGGTCTGTATTTTGTTCGAATTACATAAATCTCGTTTGAAAAAAAAATTAGTTTGAATTTATTCCAAAGGCATATTGAAGAATATATATACATTTTGGGTTCTAAAATTCCTCCTAAAAATAATTCAACACCCATTAAGCCTTCCGAAGGCTATAGTATGATGCATGAAGAGGAATAATTGCAGTATGAGATATAAAAATTACAGTACCAATTGCAAGAAATTTCGATCTTACGAAGAGAAACCGAAGATGACATAGTTGGTTTAAAAGAAGAAATGGAGGCTAAGTTGGATGGTTTGAAGGATCAAATAATAGCTAATATGGATGATACATTAGTGGAAGATAGCATCGAGCATCAACAACAAGTTCTCAAACTCTCAAAGGATAACCTAACTTTGGTGCAAAATCTAATGAAACAACAAGAAAATCAACATCACATCGAAAGAAGATATGAAGCAGTCACAAAAAAAAGAACTCGACAAGTACGATCAATTTTAGAGTATCTTATCAAGTGGAAGAACTTTCCTGTATAAAATTCCACATGGGAGGATGAGAATTTTATATAGAAGAATAAAGAAATAATCAAGTGTTGAGGAAAACACTTGCTTGGATGAGAGGAGCATGTTAAGTCCCTATATTAATAGTGTAGTCCCTTATTATGTTAGTGTAGCCCCCCTTATTGTTATTTTTGTACCCTTGTAACCCCCATATTGTTATTATTGTTCCCTTACATTATCATTGTTAGGTCGGCTAGGATTACATTGTGGCCCCATGGACTCCTATATATAGAAAGGAGGTTTTGTCATTTGAATCATCCAAGAATTGTTCATTCATGTAATGTATTGGATGTTACCCCCTCGAAGTGGCTTATTTCTAAGGCGTTGATATCTCTTTTCTTCTATTTTTGGAGCTGGTTTCACAACATAAATATTCAATACTGCATTTTTCTTTAAATTTATCATGTTCATATTCTGAAGATGATTCAAATTTTTCTATTGAATTTAAGATTTCACTATATTCACTAATGCTTGAAATAGTAAAGAGAGGTTATATATCATTGTCATCATGTAATATCCCAAAATCAGGAATATCTTAAGATATTCCAAAATTAGAGACCCAGTAATATGCAAACACAACAATGGGGTAGCAGTGACACTCAACTCATAGAAATTATGTGAGAAAGATCCATATCCATCTTATTAAGTTATAGCAGCAAAAAATGAATACAAGACCTTGAGGAAAATGTTACTCAAGATAGGCAATTCTTAGCCTCAAGAAACAAGTACATAAATCATGATAAAACACTGCTACACAAGTGTGCCCAAGCTATGACTGTGAAATTTTATAAGAAAAACTAAATGCTAACATATGTAAAATACATGGATGTACAAATATATGGCCCATACAACATTTGGAGGGAAGATCTCAGCTCCCAAAGGCTACCTCAAGTCAATCCTAGAAGGATTGGCTATAATATACAAAATCTGCAAAATGCCGGAGTTGCTGGGTAGCAACTGCGACTCAGAAAATGGAACTGGATGGAGATGGATGAAGATGATGCCCAAAATGAATATGCCTCCTCCAATGGATCTTCCAAGTGAAATTTTGATCCTATCACTGAAGATCACACCCTCCAAACATATCTGCAAAGCCCCACAACAAATGCTCACTAGAAATAACGCAGTCACTGAAGAAAACTACGCTGTAGGGGCAAGGGGATGAGTTGACCCAATGCCAAGATCTGTAATAAGCTCTAAAACCTTCCTCACTATCTTCCCAAATGAATGTAACACCCCCTCCTCTGAAAATCAGCTTCGGATATGGTGTTGAGGTTGTCCACTGCAACACCCTACAACACAACGTTATACTTGAGTAGAAATAACGATGTAGTTGGAGGAGGTGGCTTGGCCTTGAGCTTGAATGTGGAGAATGAAGTACAAGATCCTTAAAGAGGCCTATCTTGTAAGGAGAAGGATTCGTAAGTAGGAGATCCTTGTGCTAAGTAGTATTGCAACTCAGCTAAATAGGCAGAGATTGCACAAAGTCTGAATAGACCATAAAATCAATAATACATGACATGAGAAACAATGGCTTCCTTGCCCTCCTTTTAAACAAGTTATAGCCTTCTCTCCATGGTTCCCACTCTTTAGGTTTTCCTCCACCAAATAACCCTCTACCCATTCACACTGCGATGTCTATCAAAGTGTTTTCCTCCTCCTCTCCCAACGTTGTTGACTTGGTCAAACTTGACCTTATCTCCATGCAAATGTCCCGTTTCACACATAGGGGTGCGAAATCCAACTCTTATGACTATCCTCTTCAACATTTGAGTGATTTTATTCATTTTTTAATAAGCATGGGCTTCCTTACCCATTTATTTAGCTGCTAGGTGATAAAAACAAAATTTTGATATTCCATTTAGATGTGTGCTAAAATGGAAATATTACACATCATCAATCCATTATTCATCTTATAATTCTGTGATTGTTTTTGCCATAGGATATAGAGTTAAATTCTTTGTTGAGTTACTATTAGAGATATACATGTCACCAGATCAACAACTAATGAAAGCATCAGTTGTAGCCAACCAAGGTCTTCCTAATATTAATGTATGTCCTCCTAGATTGTTTTTGGGGGTTAAAATCATAAAGACAGGATGCTCCCAAGAGTCTAAGGATACTAAAATATCTTCTAATATACCATTTGGATTCATTACAGATCTGTCTACTAATTGTAGTAATGTAGGTGTATACTGAAGATTACAAAGCTTGAGTTTTTCCATGGTTTTTTTGTTCATGATGTTTATAGATGCTCCTAAATAAATCAATGTATTTTGAATTTCAATACCATTGTTATGTGTTTTTACAACTCGACTTCCTAGATCTAAATATTTTTGTGTGGAAATTTTTCCCATCATAATGTTTGAAATTTTTCCTACTAGTTGAATTCTTTTTATTTCTTATGTTTTTCGTCCTAGTTTCTGTTAGAGTCAGTATCTTTATACCTCCATAAGAGATCAAAATCTCTTTTGTTGCATTTCATTTTAGGTGTCTCATTCAGTTTAGTCATTTGCATTCCATTAGGAGCATGGATCTTCTGACGAAAGGGTATTTTCACTCATGTTCCTCATGTCTTGTACCTGTTGGCCTAGGTTTGTTCATCAAAAGTATTTACAGTCATTCACAGTCATGTTTGGTCTCTTGGTCAACAAAGAGTAATTTTACGATTTTGAGTCTCATTAGGTCTAGGGTTTCATTGATTTAGTCTTCAAAAAGTCTAATAATGTCAGCAGGCACATGAGGAAGGTTCAAAATAATTTTCATTGCGTTGTCATATTGCTTGATAATGATTCTTCTTCAAAATTCTGTTTTGAAGAAAAATCGTCAATTTCATATTTTTTAATAAATGTAATGTAATTTTCAAAGTTTCTTCAGTTGTAAAGTTATTCAAGCATAACCCTGGTTGCCTTTGCCAAATCCCATGCTAGCTATTCCTGCAAAATACAGATGAGAAATTCATCATTCAGCTTAAAAAATCAAAAGGAAACAAAAGCAAAGTTTATTTAAAAAAGTGCCCAAGTCTGCAACATTAGAAAGTGGGTGTACCCAAATGAAAAATCAAAATTCCTTGATATATATAAGATATTTCCAAATTCAAACTCCATTTGCATGCCAAAGACAAGAGTTGAGCCAAAAAAATCATGAAAGAGTGGAGAGACAAGTTGGAGGCCGAACTGCATTGAAACAGAGCGACGCGGCGCACTAGGCAACTGGCGCGGTGCACTGGAGGAGCGCGACGCATAGGGATGTCTTTCACTGTGTGTTTTTGTTCTAGAAGGGCACATAAGGAAGGCACGATGCACTGGGTTGTGCATGCGGCGCACAGAGCCGACACTCAAATTTTTGCCATTGCTTCCAGATTTTTGAATTGGTTCCGTCAATCTTGCTTCGAGCAAGTTCAAGTGATCCCGCAATTGCTCCTAGATTAGGTTTGGTGTTAATTATGAGATTGATCATGAATTTTGAATGCCGGAACATAAACCCTATCAATTTTTTTGAAAATTTCTCCTTAGGGTTTTGAAATTGGAATTTTAATTTGGTTTTGGTGCCAAAAACCTTTTCATTTCCCACCTTATTTTCCCTTTCCTCACTATTATCTCACTACTACAGTCTATTCCCTTACTCCCTTACATCCCCAAAATCATGTATTCCCAAGTCCATCTCCTATCCCTAAGATAATTCATTTCCTATCATTTTTTCCTATTTCCCCATCTCATTTGTAAAATCCCCAAACCCCAAGTTCCCAAACAATCAAGTGATTGTCCTTACACTTTAAATCTCACTTGATTAAACCCAATTATCCTCACTGCCCTATTTCCCACAGTCCCTCATTTGACTTTTACACATTTGGAAATCAAGACAAAGACACCAAATTATCATTTTCATCTCATACAAATCAGCATATACTTGGCATAGACTTTCAGAACCATGGAGACGGATACAGATACATCATATGACAGAGACAGTGATTCCACCACTAAACTACATGCACCAAAAAGGCACTAAAGTGTCGCAAAAGGCATGATAGAGTCCAAATTTTGGCCGAAGCTTTTTTGGCTCGACATAGTGCTTGATGAGGGACCTTCAACCCAAATTTCAAGAAATTTGGGAAAATTTTTGTCAATTTTGAATTTTTTGGTCTCAAAATAGATTTTCCTGCCCGACGCGTAGTGCCACTTGGCGCGCGCTTATAATTGGTAGCTCTTCAGAAGGAAAAATTTTCATTTTTGGATTTTTCATAAAAATTTATGCATGGCTATGGATTACCTAAGGATTTCATCAATTTTTGGGTTGCCTAAAGGGTCAAAAACACCCTAAAAATGGCCTTTCTGCCACTTTTTGCACACATAGGAAGCAGTATTGGGAGATTGGATTTTTGGAGGGGCAAATGGAAACCAAATCCAGAAATTCCACTTGGTTTGGAAAGTAGACAGGCTAGTATTTCCAACGAGCTATCTTGCACTCAATTTGGACTTTGGGAAGGCCCTCAAAATCAGCCTCAAACTTGTGCTACACATAGAGATTTCAGGCGCGACGCATAGGGAAATTTGGCCTTTTTTTCACTCAGCAGCTCAGAATTTCACCTAGTTTTGGCTAGTTTAAATTTTTCATGTAACTCTTGATGTACCTTGATGTAATTTCATGACCATGATGTAATTTTGGCACATTTTTACTCATATTAGTAGATTCATTCACCAAAAAGTGAAATGTAAGTGAATGAATCAGTTTCCTATCATATATAGGCAAGTTGTTTCATTGCCTATTTTCCAGTTCTTAGTTTAGATATTGTTGAAACAGCTCCTAGAATGTTGAGCTCGACCCCTAGTGGCATGTTAATGAGTTAGGATTTTCTATATCATGTATTTCTTCAGTCATTTTCAAGGTTGGACACTTGGGATTGCTTGGCACTTCATTGTACATTTCATCTCTGCAATTTTGGCAAAGGAATAGACCAGGGTTTGCATCATTCTTTGGGATCCATGTGGCTTTGTGTTTTGATGGTGTTTTTCTCTATGTAATTTTAAGTTCATTGATGTTTATGTGTATCATTTCCCTTCTCCTTTCTTCTTAAATTAAACAAATGAGTGATAAAGGTGCAATTCATTAGCTTGCTTTGCTCTGCCTTCAGTTTTGTTTAATTTTCCATGTTTTCATCTGTTTGAAGAGGATTCTTGAAAGCCTCTTGCCCTCATCAGCTCCTCACTAGTCTAAACCATCCATTCATTCAATCTAAAGCATAAAAAAAATTGCCTTCCTTGCCCCAATCAGAACTCTGCAAAAACTAGGTGTCATCCCCGCGCCCAAAACTGCCTTTCCCTTTGATCCAACAAAAAACCCCCAAAATCAAAATCAAATCCTTTCACCTATATACCTTGCCTAAAATTAGCCTTTATTTGAAGTCATCTCAAGCCCTATTGATTATTTTTGCTGAGATTGACCCAGAGAGAGCCCTCTCCTGTTCTATTAGGGCTAGCTACCAGACTGAGCGTGGTTTGATGTTACCCTGAACTCTGCCTTCTTTCAGCATGAGGTAGATTTAGGCAATAACATAGTGGCGACCATACTGGGGAAAACGTTTGTTTTTTGCTTTATAAACTGCAGATGGAACCTGAAGTTAGCCAGGTAGCCTTCGAAACGCTCTTGCTTTGCATTAGCGAAAGTAGATAAATGCTGCTTCAGTCAATCTCCGGTCTAGTTTATGAACTGAACATCTGGTTTCCTCAGTAAGATCTAATCATGTTCAGATCTGATTGTTGATGGTGGACAATGATCAGACACCGCAAGGTTGAAATCATTCACCTAGCAACTCTAAATCAGTTTCGAGATCAGATCCAAGGAATCCACTGGAGGATGAACCTGATTAGCAGAAACATGAGAGGACAATATGGAAATATCTGGTATTCAAGTTGGAATTTCATACAAGACATTTTGTTCTTTGTCATAAATTATTTCTTCTCTTTTCCCGAGAATGTCAAGAAGGCTTTGCAAAGTATATTGTATTTGAGAAAAGACCCTCAGCCTGCAGTTGACTCTTTCCCTTTGAATATTGTAAAAACCAAAGATTTGCATGCTTTTGAGCTTGATCAAGACCCCTTTTCTGAATCTTGTGATGACCATATTCAAACTGATGAGCCTCAAGAGACCAAGACTGATTCTGTAGCATTTTTACATACCCCTATACGTTTTAAAATTCTAGATCGATACAAGCCTCTGATTTTACCTCATATACTCCATGCTTTCCCTGCAAATTATTATCTTTACTTGCCGAGGTTTGATGGTGAATGTGACAATATCACTGCTGAGAGACATGTTTTGAATTTTGAGTCTTTTCTTGAACTTTTTGAAGTTGATGAAGAGGATGTTAGTATTAGGCTTTTTTCTCTTTCTTTGCAAAGCAAAGTCAAGAGTTGGTTCAAAGCCCTGCCTGATGTGAGCATCTCAGATTTCCAGCAGTTTTTCAAAGTTTTCCTCAATAGGTGGGTGATCAGACAGAACCCTTTCTTGATTATAGAAGAGTATAACCAGCTGAAAAGACAGCCAGGGGAGATAGTACAACAGTTTTCTGCCAGATTTAACCAAGTTTATCATTCGATGCCAGTTGATATAATACCTCCTCTTGGATCCGCTCTCTTCCACTACCCAGGTGCCTTTGATTCGGAAATGGAGTTTTAGCTGAGAGAAAAGAATCTTGCAACACTTGAAGAGATGCAGAACAGTGCAGTAAATGTAGAGGCTCATTTGCGGATCCGAAGGGCAAGGTTGAAGGAAAAAGAGATGAAAAACATAGATCTGGAGAAATCAACATCTCTAGAGGTAAATCTTGACATGTTGGTAAGTGCAGCGAAAGAGATGATGCAAAAGATCACCACAAGGAATGAGTGTAATGTTCAAGCCCATGGCTCGATGATTGAAGAAGAACAAGTTGCTGATCCAAAACATTTTGTTTCTTATCCTAGTTGTCATAGATATGATAATGATTGTTTTGTAGATCATCTTGGAGAAGAGAGATCTGTTGATTTGACATGTATGCTTGATGATGTGTTTTATACTGATGATTTGCCTCAGTTTGATTAGTATGATGATGATTATGTTCTCTAAACAGAAGCTAATCTTGCAGAAAAATCAGTAGCTAGTTTGTGGAAGGAGGAAGTTCACTTTCAGCAGCTCGAGTACGGTGATCAACCGATGCATATCAGCTATGACAGTGACGAGGAAAGTGCAGAAAATTTTGAAGTAAGTGAAGGATCTTTTCCTTTTTGTTTTGATTCGTTTCAGTACATCAAAGATAAATTTCTCGCAATCTGAAATCAACTGTCGACAAGTCTTGATTGGGACCATCTTGAGGGCAATGAAAACCTTGTTCAATACTTCTCATATCCAGATTTGTAGCCCATGAATTCCATTGATTGTCAAGTTGTAGATGAAGACATGGAAGCTGGCACATATGATCAAATGATACAAGATGACTCCATACCATTTTGTTTTGAATCATTTCAGTTTTTGAAGGGTAAATTGCATAGTAAATCTTCAAATGAGCAACTTTTAGGAAATCATGTAATCTCATCGAAACCAATAGAAAATGGGTTGCAGCAATCTTTTCAGTCTTTTCAAGTTTTTCACGATCCAATAGCTGATGTGTTGGATGATGTCTGCAGTCAAAGTTCTTCTCCATTGACTATATGTAAGCTTGAAACGTGTGCTAGTATAAAATTGATCCGGTAGCCAATCTCTTTGTCATTTTTAGCAGGAGTCTCATCACAAAGCTCAAAACAAAATTTACATTCATGGTATGAGGAGAAGAAAAGTAATCCATTGGATGAGCTAAGTCCCAGGGTGCATGAACTTCAAGATCCTTATGCCGTGTTTTTGGAGGAGGATAGAGAATCCATAGTATTCAACGGATCTGTTCACAATTTTTCTTGGGAGTTGCCTTTCAGTAGTTCTGTCTTGTTGTTCATAAGCAAGCACTTGCGAAGAATCCAAACAACAGCCAGGATGATTACATGGTTGCATTGGTTTTTTCATTTCACTTGATCAGGTGATGAATGGAACAATTAGAGTAGGTTGTATTGAATAAGCTTCATATTGAGCATATTTCCAATTTGTCGGTTGTGTTTAAGTATCGAGTCAGTTCTTAGTTGAGTGAGAGTCAATTTGTGTCATCAAGTCATCAGTTTTCAGTCATGCATTTCAGCTTGAGTTTTTGACTCCATTGCCCAATGGATGAAGGCACTGCCTACTCTCCCAGAAATATGTAGTTCTTGGCACCTCCAAGGAGCTACCATCCCCATTGGAGCCAATGTTAGAGTCGGTATCTTTATCCCTCCGTTAGAGATCAAAATCTCTTTTGTTGCATTTAATTTTTGGTGTCTCATTCAGTTCAGTCATTTGCATTCCATTAGGAGCATGGATCTTCTGACGGAAGGATCTTGTCACCCATGTTCCTCATGTATTGTACCTACTGGCCTAGGTCTGTTCATCAGAAGTATTTACAGTCATTCACAGTCATGTTTGGTCTCTTGGTGAAGAAAGAGTCATTTTAGGATTTTGAGTCTCATTAGGTCTAGGGTTTCGTTGATTTAGTCTTCAAAAAGTCTAATAATGTCAGCAGGCACATGAGGAAGGTTCAAAATAAGTTTCATTGCATCGTCATATTTCTTGATAATGATTCTTCTTCAAAACTCTGTTTTGAAGAAAAATCGTCAATTTCATATTTTGTAATAAATGTAATGTAATTTTCAAAGATTCTTTAGTTGTAAAGTTCTTCAGGCGCAACCCTGGTCACCTTTTCCAAATCCCATGCCAGCTATTCCTGCAAAAGACAAACGAGAAATTCATCATTTAGCTTAAAAAGTCAAAAGGAAACAAAAGCAGAGTTTATTTAAAAAAGTGCCCAAGTCTGCAACATTAGAAAGTGGGTGTGCCCAAATGAAAAATCAAAATTCCTTGATATATATAAGATCTTTCCAAATTCAAACTCCATTTGCATGCCAAAGACAAGAGTTGAGCCAAAACAATTGTGAAAGAGTGGAGAGACAAGTTGGAGGCAGAACTGCATTGAAACAGAGCGACGCGGCGCACTGGGCAACTGGCGCGGCGCACTGGAGGAGCATGGCGCATAGGGCCATTTTTCACTGTGTGTTTTTGTTCCAGCGCGACACATAAGGAAGGAATGATGCACTGGGTTGTGTGCGTGGTGCACAGAGCCGACACTCAAATTTTTGCCATTGATTCCAGATTTTTGAATTGGTTCCGTCAATCTTGCTTCGAGCAAGTTCAAGTGATCCTGCAATTGCTCCTAGATTAGGTTTGGTGTTAATTATGAGATTTATCATGAAGTTTGAATGCCGAAACATAAACCCTATCACGTTTTTTGAAAATTTCTCCTTAGGGTTTTGAAATTGGAATTTTAATTTGGTTTTGGTGCCAAAACCCTTTTCATTTCCCACCTTATTTTCCCTTTCCTCACTGTTATCTCACTACTACAGTCTATTCCCTTACTCCCTTACATCCCAAAAATCACTTATTCCCAAGTCCATCTCCTATCCCTAAGCTACTTCATTTCCTATCATTTTTTCCTATTTCCCCATCTCATTTGTAAAATCCCCAAACCCCAAGTTCCCAAACAATCAAGTGATTGTCCTTACACTTTAAATCTCACTTGATTAAACCCAATTATCCTTAATGCCCTATTTCCCACAGTCCCTCATTTGACTTTGACACATTTGGAAATCAAGACAAAGACACCAAATTCTCATTTTCATCTCATACAAATCAGCATATACTTGGCATAGACTCTTAGAACCATGGAGATGGATACAGATACATCATATGACAGAGACAGTGATTCCACCACTGAACTGCATGCACCAAAAAGGTACTAAAGCGTCGCAAAAGGCATGATAGGCTCCAAATTTTGGCCGAAGCTTGTTTGGCCCAGCATAGTGCTTGATGAGGGACCTTCAGCGGAAAAATTTTGTCAATTTTAAATTTTTTGGTCTCAAAACAGATTTTCTTGCCCGACGCGTAGCGCCACTTGGCGTGTGCTTATAATTGGCAGCTCTTCAGGAGGAAAAATTTGCATTTTTGGATTTTTCATCAAAATTTATGCATGCCTATGGATTACCTAAGGATTTCATCAAGTTATGGGTTGCCTAAAGGGTCAAAAACATCCTAAAAATGGCCTTTCTACCACTTTTTGCACACACAGGAAGCAGTGTTGGGCGATTGGATTTTTGGAGGGGAAAATGGCAACCAAATCCAGAAATTCCACTTGGGTTGGAAATTAGATAGGATGGGATTTCCAACGAGCTATCCTGCACTAAATTTGGACTTTGGGAATGCCCTCAAAATCAGCCTCAAACTTTTCCTACGCATAGAGATTTCAGGTGCGTCGCATAGAGAAATTTGGCCTATTTTTCACTCAGTAGCTCAGAATTTCACCTAGTTTTGGCTAGGTTGACTTTTTCATGTAACTCTTGATGTACCTTGATGTAATTTCATGACCATGATGTAATTTTGGCACATTTTTACTCATCTTAGTAGATTCATTCACCAAAAAGTGAAATGTAAGTGAATGAATCAGTTTCCTATCATATAGAGGCAAGTTTATTTCATTGCCTATTTTCCAGTTCTTATTTTAGATATGGTTGAAACAGCTCCTAGAATGTTGAGATCGACCCTTAGAGGCATGGGAATGAGTTAGGCTTGTCTATATCATGTATTGCTTCAGTCATTTTCAAGGTTGGACACTTGGGATTGCTTGGCACTTCATTGTACATTTCATCTCTGCAATTTTGGCAAAGGAATAGACCAGGGTTTGCAGCACTCTTTGGGATCCATGTGGCTCTGTGTTTTGATGGTGTTTTTCTCTATGTAATTGTAAGTTCATTGATGTTTATGTGTATCATTTCCCTTCTCCTTTATTCTTAAATTAAACAAATGAGTGATAAAGGTGGATTTCATTAGCTTGCTTTTCTCTGCCTTCAGTTTTGTTTAATTTTCCATGTTTTCATCTGTTTGAAGAGGATTCTTGAAAGCCTCTCTTCCTCTTCAGCTCCTCACCGGTCTGAACCATCCATTCATTCAATCTAAAGCATCAAAACAATTGCCTTCCTTTCCCCAATCAGAACTCTGCAAAAACTAGGTGTCATCCCCCGCACCCAAAACTGCCTTTCCCTTTGATCCAACAAAAAACCCCCAAAATCAAAATCAAATCCTTTCACCTATATAACTAGCCTAAAATTAGCCTTTATTTGAAGTCATCTCAAGCCCTATTGATTATTTTTGCTGAGATTGACCCGGAGAGAGCCCTCTCTTGTTCTGGTAGGGCTAGCTACCAGACTGAGTGTGGTTTGATGTTACCCTAAACTCTGCCTTCTTTCAGCCTGAGGTAGATTTAGGCAATAACAGTTTCTTCATACTCAACTCTTTTATTATTTTGGATAGAATTGGAATCTCTTTAATGGACTATAGCAGGGGAATTTTGATACATAAATTTTTCAATTCATCTAGAAAATCATAATTGGGAAACATTATATGTTCTTCTATCCCTCTATCAACTTGTAATATTTCAAGAAAAGGTGGGTTAGAGATAGATACTGATGGTTGATATATGATAGGAGTGGAGTTTATTGGTTCTTTTTGTTTTTCATTTTCAGAATTCTGGTTTTGAAGAGATGTTTTATCTTCAAAACTTTTGTTTGGATATAGAGAATCTTCTTCAAAAGTATCTTGTTATTGAATAACAATAGAAGGCTTTTTCTTCTCTAATATTCTACCATATCTAAGTTGAACTTCACTAAGATCTAGTGGAGTAATCATGTAAGTTGTAAATTGTTGTCCTTCTATAATGTAGGCATTTTTAGGATTTTTATTATTGGATTTTGGAAATGTTTGAGCAGGTAGTTGATTTGGCCTCTGTGGAAATGGTAATGAGAGTTTTGGGTTTTGGTTTTCGAGTTGGGGTTGTTAATTCTGTTGAGGAATTTGTTGGGGAGGATAGTTTGGATATGATGGAGGATATTGGTAGTATTGATAATATCTATCATAGGGATTTTGCATTCCTTGTTCCCAAGATTGAGGTTGGGACCAAGGTTGTTGCCAAGAATTCAAATTATTTGGTGGGGGTTGAGTATACATTTGGTTGTCAAAACCTTGAGTTTTTTGCCCCTTCCATGGTATTATAGAGACAAAGAAAAGCGATTCTACTGGATTTGAATTTAATTCTTCTTGAAAAACAACCTTAAGACCTAGAATTGAAGTGCAACTTTTAGTTTGATGAATTTCTGAGCAAATCACATAGGTCTCTATGAATTTTACATCAAGAGGACATTCTCTTAAAGTATTCTTCTTTCTTCATTTAGGACAAAAAATAGCTAAGGCATCCATTTTGGTTTTCTGCTTGTTTTATAATTTAAGGGTGTCTATTTTTTCACTAAGACTCCCTAAAATTTCTGTTTTAAATTCATCAAGCATATTTCCAATTTTTGCCCTATTTACTGTTCTAGTTGCAGATTTATTCACTCTAGCTAGAGAAGGATCCGCTGGATTTTTCCCAGTTTTTTATTTTCCCCTTCAGAGATGAGTACATAATTCACTAATGTTAGGTAATGTAAGTTGAGATATATCTCCCTTCCCCATCATGTTGAGAATGTCTATCCAGTCATCTATAATGGATTTTAACAAAATAACTTTTAAGGTATCTTGATCTAACTTATCCATTTTATCTCTTTTTATGTTGTAATTGAATATTTCAATTAGATCCTCCAAATTCTCATCCTCTTTTTGCATCATTTTCAATAATTCATCCTTATCATTAATAGGTATGAAATAATCCAAAATATCTCTAAAAATTCTCTTTTCATTTCATTCCATGTCCTAATAGACTGTGTGACTAAACCGTATGAACCATTTTAAAGTTGCTCGTTTCAGTGTTGCAGGAAATAGCTTAAGTTTTTGAGAGTCTTGTAAGTAATCATAAGATCTACAAAAAACTTCAAATTCAAACAAAAATGTTTCATGATCTTCTCTCTTTAATCCATGGAAATTTGGAAGAATAGAGGGTGAAATATTTTTCATTGTGGCATTTGTATCCCCATGAGTTATAAAAAAGCCAAAAAAATTATCATTTTCCTTATTTCTTTTGTTCTCTTCACCTCCTCTACCTCCTCCTTTTTTCCCTCTACCTTTTCCTCCACCTCTTCCTCCAAACAGTAAATTTTCTCCATTTAGAATTTCTCCTTCTCCTTCTCCTCCTTCTCTTCGTCCTGCCATTATATATTCCTTAGATATAATATAAGGTTCTATTTGTAAAGTTAATTTCTCTTCCTCTGGTTCTTCTATCAATGGGATATTGAAGAAAAGTTCTTCTTCTCCACTAGTAATTTCTAACTCTTCATCTAGAATGTGTTCTTCTATAGAGCTAAAAAAGCTTACTCCTTCTGTTGGAGATTTAGGATCTTCTTCCTCTAAGACTACCTCAGTGGATGAAGTAGGAAATCCTCCTAATTCGATTTTTGACCTTAAGACTTTAGGAAGTCTATGTATAGTGAGGTATGGAATATGAGTTTGAGATGGTGGTGTATCACTACATGGTCTAGGTGGAGTGAGTGGTGTTGTTGGAATTAAAATTTTTCCTCTAGCTATGAATCTACCCCTAGAATCTATTTCTCTATGCATATCATTTTTTTTAGATATAAGAAATGAGGTTATCTAATTACACTTCCCATAAAACGATGCCTAAATGTTTAACCAATTTAATTTCTGAAATTGTTCAACATAAATTATCAACCGAGGTTTGTAATCTGATGAAGTGTGGTGCACTATATATGCTTATTTAAACTTCTTCTTACTTCGTTGTATGTATCTTTATGTTGTTTTGGGGGATTTTTTTCTTTATGTCTACATGTTAATTTTAAGAAACGAAAACTATGGAATGAATCAACTTAATCTAATGAAATTTAAATGTTAAAAACTAACTTTGAAAGAAGGAAGAAAAGGAAGTGTTCTTGAAATATTCTAATTTGCATAAAAATGAATCAAAATTTATATGGTTAGAATCTAATCTAAAAACAGAGTATCTATTCTAATAACTTTGAGCTTTTGAATATTAAATTAGATTATAATCTATCTTAACTTAGTTCTACTCCATGGATTGAAATGAAAATGCTAATCTAAATGAAAACAGATTTAAAGGAAAAATAAACTATTGTATGATCAATTACCCAAGAATTCAATATGGAAGTATGACAGAGTGACCCTCTTGACCTAATTTACAAGAAATCGATTACATTTTAGTTTTTAAATTTAATATAAGAAAGCATTTAAATAATATGTAAAGAAAAAATCAATTACTGTATAGGTTAAATACTCAAGCATCCAATTTGGAAGTATGACAGAGTCACCTTCTTGGCATGATTTACAAGCATTCAATTATACATTTAACTGAGGATCTAATCTAGGAAAGTAGTGTAAAGGCATTGTTATCACTTGGATTGAACCTCGGGCTGAGAAAGGAAATTCCAAGGTAACCTCAAACCATGCTTAGCCAAGTAGTTAGCCCTACTAGGCTAGGAGAAGGCTCTCTCCATATATATCACAGCCAAAATCACTGAGGAAAGAATATTTTAGGCTAGGCATAGTAGCTCAGGGTTTTTATTTTTGATTGTGTAGGGTTTTTCTAGATCAGGAGCAGTCAGAAAACGAAGCCAAGGAAATTAAGTCAAAATTTGCAGGGGTTCTGAGGGGAAAGGTAGGTAGAACGTTTGACATTCAAAGGATGATTATGGTGAGGTGAATAAGCTGGTGAGGATTTAGGAAGAGCATCTTAAATGAATTCTCCCTAAACTGAAGAAAATAAAAAAATTATGCTAAATTTCCCAAAACAGATTATGAATCTGAATTCTGCCTTTCAACTTGAGATTAAGCATATCATAGACATGAAAATGTTTTATGAGATAAAATACATTCATACAAATTATCACAAAGAAGAAAATATATCAAATATTGCATACCACATGGATCCCAAAGAAATAGCTGCAAATTTATCATTAATGTTCAAGCCAAACTGATACAAATGTCTCTTGAGATGCCAAAGCTCCAAGTGAGTCCAACCATTACAATGACTGAGAAAATGCATCATGTAGACCTCAAAACCACCCTCCCTAGCCTCAGGGAGTCGAATCCATGAGATAGGGATCAGTTTCACCTACTCCCAAATAATAATTTGAAGACTAGGAAAACTCAATAATTTGCCTCTAAAAGAGAGGAAACTGATTCACTTGACCTCTAGAAGACTTATCTGATGCATACACCCTAGATGAAAGTCAAAACATGACATTTACATTCACCATGAACATTTACATCAGAAATTTTCTCATTTTCTCAAGTAAACATCAAAAAGTAAAAATTTTGCTGAAGATCATGAAAACCGCATTTTCCTGGTAAACTAGTGCCATGACATAAAATTTAGCCTGTATTGCAGGCAACTTTTGGAGTCCTTCCCGATGTCCAAATCAGCTTCATCATAGCTCATTATAAATATATCTGAGTCTAGTTTACAAATATGCCTCCAATTTCCAAAATGGTGTCCATATTCTCTATCAAAAACATGTTCTCCCAATACTGATAAATACGCAGCACCAAGGCAAAAACAAGGGTAGAAACATGTTTTTTTGGTGGTTTGTTTCCTTCTTGAGGGACTAGTTCTCCTCTAAATCTTCTAAAAATTTCTGGATTTAATATCCTCATCATTCTAAACATGATGGTGGTGGAAATTTTTCAATTTAATGCCCCAGAAAAGAGCGCAACGCCAGTGGCACTGCGTGTGTAGCAGAATTTCTGTTTGTCAAAATTGCCTAAAAACCAAAATTTGCATTAAAGCGCCAAATGTGCCAAAATTTGTCCAAATTGTGAGGTTATTTTCTGATCAAGGGTTTGAGGCATGAAGAGACACCTCAATAGGTATTTCTAACCTCTCCTTCTCCTTTTTCTCGGTCAAAGATCAAATTTTTGCATGGCCTCATTTGAGCTTGGTCCTTGCAATATTGTTTCTCATGGAATAATTCTTTATCATCTTCCTACGAATATCATTATCCTTCTTGGCCTTCTCCAGCAAGCCCTCCAAATTAAATTTGGCTCTATCAAGAAATAAATTTCTATCTCTACTAATCTCAAGGGAAAGCAACTCACATGTAGTGAGCTCCTCTACCAACTTGGCCTCTTTCTTTCTCACGGGCCAGAGCTCTCTAAAGCCCTATTGTCTTCGATATCTGTCTTGGAGGCTGATCCTCATCACCATAAATCTTAGAAAATATATCCAAGGTCTCCTCCAATAAGGCCTTAGCCTTCCCTACCTCTTTTTGAGCTTTGATGGTCCCGACCTCACTGATGATCTGCTTGGTCTTTAGCTGCTGATTTTCATGCTCAAGAAAATGAATCACATATTGTGCTCTGTCAAGATTAGCTTGAAGCTCACTAATATTTTCTTCCTTGGTTCTGATAAATGCACTATTGACTCTATCCTCATCCTCCTCATGAATTTCAATCAATTGAAACTCCTGCTCAGTTTCATGTTTGTCCTCCTGCTCATAAATGATAGGCTCTATAGCCTTTTCCTTTCCCTTGTCTATCTGTTTTGCTGATGAAGAAAGCATGGTCCCTTTCACACCATGTGAAGCAAACACATGCTTGTGGCCTCTCTGATAGGTCTTGGGAAATGTCTCAACATCAGTCGCATGAGCCCAAGTTGCCTCAATGTCCTCCTCACTACTTGATGCATCGGTATCATGATGGGATGGTGAAGGGTTATAGAAAGGTGAAGAATTAGGATAAACATGAGGTGAATGGATCTAAATAGGTGATGATATATGAGAAGTAGGTTGAGATGGAGAAGTGGATATGGGTGGATGAGATGATGAAGGGATATTCTGCTCATGATCACTAGCTGGGGTAGTGAAAAATTCATTTGCAATGAATTTGTCCCATGAGATATTCTTTTTCTCTAGTTGATGCATGACTATCATCTTGATGAGGGGGTAATGGAAAATACTCTGCATTAGATTATTGTAATACCTCTTTTTCATAATGAATGCCATCTTCTAAATTCTGTAGAAGAGATATTAAGGTATGTGAAGCATTCTGACTCTAGTGAAGTGCATGAGGAGTCAGATATGGTATGAGTAGAGTCGAGAAAACCTCCCCTCAAAAGTGAAGTACTTCATGATTATTTTCATCATGGGGACATATCGGCCAAGGAGATGGGAAAAAAGTAAAATATATTTCTTATCATCCTTGTATCTAGGTTTGAGATAAGGTTCATAATAGCTCAGATTAAGGCTTCCTTGTTTAAACCATTTCTCTCCCACATTAGGGATCCATGTAGCAGTTGAAATGGAATTAGTGGTCATATCAAGAGTGACCCCAACAAGAGTGACCTACCTATAATGAAGGTTTGTGATGAATAACCTTGTCAAGTTAGAGTGATATTGAATATGTTGCAGCCTCTCACAAAAATCAAAACAACCAACATGCTTGAAACAAGACACAGTGAGAGGAGAGGCCATGAGATATTTTTTTGTTATGGGTTCATATCTGTTAATTTTACCTCCTTTGTAGTCATTTATCCTTGGTATTTGTGCCTCACCAACACCTCTATCCTCCTCTTCAGACATTTTAAATTTTGACTTAGGAAACCCTGGGGTAAAAATTGGAATGAGAGGAAGGGAGAAGGAGATGAGATGGATATCTTAGATGAATGAAGGGAATGAGTGTAAATAAAAAACCTAGGTCAATGAAAACCCTAGGGATTAACCATTCTCATGACTGATATTAGTCTAGGGAGGTGAACAAGAATATGGTGTATGAAAAATCAAAATGAACTAAAACTAGGGTTTCATAAGGTATAAACACTTCAAATTTATAATGGACACCCAATATATTAGAGGAAAGGTAAATTAGAGTGCACTTACTATGTGGAAGTTGTTTGGAGAATTTTAGGAGAAGATTGAGCTTGATAGAAGTGGTACAAATCTTCACAACCCTCACTGTGCAAGCGCACAACGCTGCTGGGTAAGAGCGCATCACCGAGATGAAAGCGCAACACCAATATTCAAACACGCAGTTCCTGTGTTAATTTATTTGGGATTTCTGGGGAAATGGGCAGCGTCGCTAGGTAAACGTGCATCGCCAGCTTGAGAATGCGCAATACCTTGAAATTTTGGCCCAAACTACTCAATAAACTCAGAATTTCTCTCTTGCTGAAAAATCTTGAAGGTTAGATGGAAAAAATGACTTGTTTTGAGATGCTTGATGGGATTTATAGCTTTAGTGAATTTGAATTTGAATTCAAATTACACACTTTTCTAATGTTCATCTTTTTCTTCTTTGACATTGATACTTTTTTCTTTCTAACCTTTTAGCATTGCAGGCTTGATCAATTGATGGAGCTTGGCTTTCCTTGCTCACTTAGGCTAGAAATGATTGCACTTTGACAAATTTTGGATTGCATTTATTACATAAAATAACATAAAATTACATTTGGAAAAATTGAAATAAATTACAAATTTCACTTTTCTATCAAAATGAAATTTTGATATAAAAGTCATTAAACTAAAAATACAACTTTGAAAGTATAATAAATACATCATGATGACATTATTTAATCCCTCTCATATATGTTCTTACCTCATATGAATGAAGGAGTGACCTTGAGAAATGAAAAACCTTAATGACCTAATGGGACTGATTTTGACTTGACTTTTGAATGATATTTTGACTTTAAAGATTTCCAATTGAACACAACATTTCCATAGGTGTTATTATGCTCAAGAAATAATGAGAATGAGTCAGCCAATATGATATTCTGAGGGATAAAAAGTTTATTTGACAAGGAGAACCACCAGTGGAAAATTTTTATGTCATGACCTAATGGAATGATAAAAAATTTATTCAGAATGGGACACCTAAGATGCACATGAAAATGTGTTTTGATCCCTAGTGGATGCAAATAATGACACTAACAGGCATGTAAATGAAAACTCAATTATTTCATAGGTCAAATACTGAAGCATCTGTTAGTGTCAGTATTTTCATACTTCCACCAGGGATCAAAACACATTTTGCATGTGCATCTTAGGTGTCCCACTCTAAAGAAATTTTCAATCATTCCACTAGGTCATGATATAAAAATGTTCCACTGGTGGTTGTCCTTGTCAATAAACTTCATTCTCCCTCAGAAGATCATATTGGCTGACTCATTTTCATGTCTCATTGAGCATAAAAATACCTATGGAAATTTTTTTTTTTCACTTGGACGTCTCTTAAGTAAAAATATCATTCATGAAAGTCAGGTCTAAAGTAGTCCCATTAGGTCATTAGGTTTTTATATTTCTTAGGGTCACTCCTTCATTTCAGATAAGGTCATCACATATGTGAGAGGAACTAAATAAGATCATCATGATGTAATTATCATACTTTAAAAATTGTATTTTTTTTCAGTTTAATGACTTTTATATCAAAATGTCATTTTGATATAAAATTCAAATATCTAATTTTTTTTTTTTTCCAAATGTAATTCTATGTTCTCATATGTAATAAATTCAATCCCAAGTTGTCAAATGTAGTCATGTCTAGCCTAAGTGGAGCAAAGAAAGCCAAACTCCATGTTTGATCAACCTGCAATGCCAAAAAGTCAGAAAGTTAGAGTATTAGTGCCAAAGGGAAAGTGAACATTAGAAAACTAGGTGATTCAAATTAAATTTCAAATTGCCTGTGCTATAAAGTCTTTCAAAACACCTCAAAGAAAGTCATTGTTTCCATTCAGCCATCGAGAGTTTCAAGAAAAGGATACTTTTGAGTTTTTTGAGCATTTTGGGTCAAAATTTCAAGGTTCTACGTGTTTCACTTAGCATTGTGCGTTTACCCAGTGGCACTGTGCCTTTGCTTGAAAACACTAGACAAAAATACACTAGCACTGTGCATTTGCAGAGAGGCACTGTGAATTTCTCTTGGCGTTGTGCGTTCTTTCAGAATGCTACGCATTTGCAGAGGGAGGGTTTTGAAGAATTTGACCACCTCCAGCAAGCTAAATATCCTCACCAATTTCTTCAAGAGGCTTTAAAATAGTAAGTGTACACTAAATCACCTTGCCTCTAATATCTTTGGTGCTTGATTAAAGTTTTGAAGTGTTTTTTTCTTACGAAAGCCTAGTTTCAATTTCATTCCCATTTTTTATGCACCATATGCCATTCATATCCATAAAACACATATCAGTCTTACATATTGTTAAATACTAGGGTTTTCATAGACCTAGGTTTCTATTTACATTCATTCCCTCCATTTTTCTAAGCTAGTCATCTCATCTTTCACTCCCTTCATCTCATTCCATTTACCCTAGGGTTTCCAAAACCTTCAAATTCAAAATGTCTGAAGAGGAGGACAGAGGTGTCAATGAGGAACAAACACCAGAGAGAAGTGACCAAAAAATAGGGAAAATCAACAGATATGAAAAAATAACCAGAAATGAGCTCATGCCTTGTCCTCTCACTATGTCATGTTTTAAAAATGTTGGTTGTTTTGAGTTTTGTGAGAAAGTATAGCAGATTCAATTTCACCCTATGTTGACAAGTTTGTTCATCACAAATATTCATGATAGGCAGGTCACTATTGCTGGGGTCACTTTTACCATGTCCACCAATGCCATTTCAACTTCTACATGAATCCATAATGTGGGATAGATATGGTTTAAACAAGGAAACCTTGATTTGAGCTATTATGAACCATATCTCAAACCTTGATATAAGGATGACAAGAAGACCATTTTCCCCTTCTCACATCTTCTTGAACGATATGTCCCTATGATGAAGATAATCATGAAATACTTCACCTATGAGGGGAGGTTTTCTCGACTTTATTCATATCGTATCTGACTCCTCATGCACTTCACTAGAGTCGGAATGCTTCACATACCTTACTATCTCTCCTGCAACATTGAAAAAATGGCATACATTATACCAAAGAGGGATTATAATCATCAAATGTAGAGTATTTTTCACCATTCCCTCATTAATATGATAGTCATATATCATCTTGAGAAAAAGTACATCCCTTGGGACACATTCATTGCAAATGAAGTCTTCACTACCCCACCTAGTTAGCATGAGCAGAGTATGCCTGCATCATCTCATCCTCCTATATCCACTTCATCTCAGCCTGTTGCTCATACATCATCACCTAGTCAGATCCATTCGCCTCATGTTGAACCTACTTCTTCACCTTTCCATAACCCTTCATCATCACATCATGATACCGAGTCATCAAGCAGTGAGAAGGACATTGAGGCATCTTGGGCTAATTTGACTGATGTTGAGGAATTTCCTAAGACCTATCAAAGAAGCCACATGCATGTGTTTTCTTCACTTGGATTGAAAGGGGCCATGCTTTTTTCATCAGCAAAACAGGTGGACAAGGGCAAGGAAAAGGCTAAAGAGCCAATTATTGATGAGCAGGAGGATAAACATAAAATAGAGTAGGAGTTTCAGCTGATTGACCTTGATGAGGAGGATGAGGACAGAATCATCAGTGCAAAAATTAGAGGAAAAGAAGCAAATATTAGTGAACTTCAAGCTAATATTGACAGAGCACAATATGTGATTGATTTTATTGAGCAAGAAAATCAACAGCTGAAAACCGAGCAAATCATTCATGAGGTCAAGACCATCAAAGCACAAAGAGAGGTAGAAATTATGAGGAGGATCAGCGTTTAAGACAGAAACCAAAGACTAAAGGGCTAAAAAGATCTCTAGCCCTTGACAGACAGAAAGAAGCTGAGTTGGTAGAGCAGCTCACTCCAAGTGAGCTGCTTGCCCTATATATTAGCAGGGACAGAGAATCATGGCTCGATAGAGCCAATTTACATCTGGAGATTTTGTTAGAGAAGGCCAAAATGGACAATGATATTCAGAGGAAACTGGAAAAGCACTACGCTATGAGGAACAAAATTGGAATGGCCAAGCTCAAAAGAGCCCATGTAAAAGTTCAATCTTTGACCAAGAAAAAGGAGAAGGAGAGGTTAGACATACTTGTTGAGGTGTCTCTTCATGCCTCAAGCCCTTGATCAACAAGTAACCTTACAATTTTGGCAATTTTTTGGCACATTTGGCACTTTAGTGCATTTTTGGTTTTTTGAGCAATTTTGGCACACAAAAATTCTGCCAAACGCGCAGCCCCTTGGCACTGCGCTCTTTTTTGGGGCATCCAAATGAAAAATGGCCACCACCATCATGTTAATAATGATTAGAAAGTTTCAAAAAATTTGGAGGAGAAATGGTCCCTCAAAAGTGAAAAAAATGACCATATTTTCATGTTTTTGCCTCCTTTTTTACTTTGGCACTGCACGTTTGCCAGTCTTGGGAGATTCATTTTTTGATAGGGAAAATAGGAACCATTCTAAAAACTGGAGGCATATTTGGAAACTAGACTCAGCATGATTTCAAATGAGCTATCTTGGAGCTGACTTGGGCACCGAGAAGGCCTCCAAAATTTTCTTGCAAAAGAGGCTAGTTTTCTTGTTATGGCGCTACGCGTTTGCCAGTAAAATGAAATTTTCACCATCTGCAACAATTTTTTTATTTTCACTCCAGTTTGAAATTTTAGCTTGGGAAAATGAAAATTAATGATTTAAAAGGTCAATATAAATGTAAATGTCATTTTTTTACTATTATCTAGGGTAGATACATCAGGTGAGTCCTCTAGAGGTGAAATGAATCAGTTTCCTCTTTTTTAGAGGCAAATTGTTGGGTTTTCCTAGTCTTCAATTTCTTGTTTAGGAGTAGGTGAAACTGATTCCTATCTCATGGATTCGATTCCCTGAGGCTATGGAGAATGGTTTTAAGGTATATATGATTTATTTCCTTAGTCATTGTAATGGTTGGATTCACTTGGAGCTTTGGCATATCAAAAGACATACTTTTGTATCAGTTTTGGCCTGGACATTAATCAAATTTGCAGCTATTTTTATGGGATCCCTGTGGTATGGTGTTTAGTTCAATTTATCCTTTTGTTTTCATGTATTGGAATTTATTGTTGATTTTATTCATCATTTCATAACTCCTAAGTGAATGTATTCAAGTTAGATAAGCATAATCCATTGTCATATGCTTTGTTTTGGGTAGACCTTCAAAGTCTGTAATTTATTCAGTTTAGAAAGAAACCATGAGTTCATTTTATTTCTAGCTCCTCCCCTGTCTTAATCATCCCACCATCGAAACCCTAAATTTCTAGAATTTTTACCTACCTTGCCCCATAGAACACCCTCCAAATATTGACCTAGTTTCCTTACCATGAATGTTTGACTCCTCCTGATCCAACAAAACCATACACAATCAAAATAAAAAATCCTGAGCTACTATACCTAGCCTAATAGCTTCTTTCCTCAGTCATTTTGGCTATGATATATATGGAGAGAGCCCTCTCCTATCCTAGTAGGGATAGATACTTGGCTAAGCGTTGTTTGAGGTTACCTCAGAATTGCGTTTCTCAGCCTAAGGTTCAATCTGAGTGATAAAATTTTGGCGACTCCACTGGGGAGAAAAATATCATATCTTTCCTGCGAAAGAACAAAAAAGTTTAGATATGATTTTTGATGGTGGACAAAAATCAAATGCATATGAAGGCTAAACTCTTCACCTAGTGACTCCAACTTGATGTAAAGACTCAACTAGAGGATCGACCTTGCCAACAGGAAAATGGAAGGATGTTACACAAAGGTTAGGTATTCAAAGTGCATATTCAAGATCTAATATTCTTCCTTGTAAATTACTTCTTTTCTTTTCCTAAAACTATCCTTAAATTTTTTTGGAGTTTTTTGTATGATAAAGGTGAAAAAAATATTGATTCTACCTATTCGAAAAGTGTAAATACCGAGTTTTCCTTTGATCTTGGTCCGCATCCTTTTTCTGAATCTTATGATGACCATTTTCAAATTGATAAGCCTAAAGAGAGCAACACTAGTCCTACAACTTCTGTACATACTCCTACACCTTATATAGTCTCGTATAGATATAAACCACTCATCATACCTCCTATACTCCATGCTTTCCCTGAAAATAATTACCTATATCTACTGAGGTTTGATGGTGAATATGACAACATCACTACTAAGAGACATATGCATAAGTTTGATACTTTCCTTTACCTTTTTAAAGTTGATGAAGAGGACGTCAGTATCAAGCTATTTTCTCTTTCTTTACAAGGTAGAGTCAAGAGTTGGTTCAAAAAATTTCCTACTGCGAGCATCTTAGATTTCCTGCAGATCATCAAAGTTTTCCTCGATAGGTGGGTGGTAAAACAAAACCCTTTCCTAATTGTAAAAGAGTATAACCAGTTGAAAAGACATATAGGGGAGACATTACAACAATTTTCTGCCAGATTCAATCAAGTCTATTATTCAATACCTAATGATATAATAACCCCTCCTGGCTCAACTCTTTTACATTACAAGCATGCCTCTCATCCGAAAATGGATTTTCAGTTGAGGGAATGGAACCTTGCAACACTTGAAGAGATGCAGAACAGTGCAGTAGAAGTAGAGGCTCATATGTTGATCAGAAGGGAAAAGCTGAAGGAAGAAGAGAAGAAGAACATTATAGAGCACCTAACATCTTCAGAGGTAAATTTCGACATTTTGGTAAGTATAATAGAGGAAATGATGCAAAGGATCACCATGAGAGATGTATTTTCCATTCAATATCATCATGACCCACTTATCCCAGAAAAATAAGAGATTGCAAGCCCTAAATATTTTCCTGCTAATCCTAGCCACCATAGATCAGAAAATGGATTTGCAGATCAATCCGAGGAGAAACAATCTAATAATCTAATGTGTATGATTGGTGACATTACTTATATTTATGATTTTTCAAATTTTTATCAGTATGATGATTATTATGTTCTCCAAACAGAAGCTAATCTTGTAGAGAAATGAAAAGTTGGTTTGTGGGAGGAATTTCAGTTCAGCAACTCTAAAACAGTGATCAACCAATGCATATCAGCTATGACAGTGATGAGGAAAGTCTAGAAAATTTGGAAGTAAGTGAAGGATCTTTGCCTCTTTGTTTTGCTTAATTTCAATTCATCAGAGATAACTTTCATGCGATCAGAAATCAACACTCGTTGAGTTTTGATCTTGACAATCAAGAGGATAATCAAAGTTCTGATCAGAGCTCCTTACCCTTGTGTCTCTCCTCATTTGAAAAAATAAGAGAAAAATATAAGCAAGTAGATAAGTGAGTGGTCAAAACTATGAATGATGAACATTCTCCTAAATTGCTTGAGAAAATCATTTGCGACATAGAATCCTCCTTAGCTCCATATTTATAGCCACCAAATGACATTGAATGTCAAGTTGTAGATGAAGGCTTGGAAGTTGAAACACATGATCAAATGATGCAAGATGATTTTGTACCACTATGTTTTGAAGCATTTCAATTTTTAAAGAAAAAATTTCATAATTTCTCTAAAGAAAAGGATGAGCAACCTGTACAGTGTCATGCAATCTCATTAAAACTGATGGATACGTTTCAGCAGTCTTTTCAAGTTTTTCATGACCCAATAGATAATGTGTTAGATAATATCTGCAGTAAAAATAATTCTCCTTTAGCTAAATATGAGCTTAAAAAGAGTTTTGATATAAAATTGATCTGACAGTCAACTTGATTTTCTTTTTTATCGGGAGTCTCATTACAAATCTCATCTGAAAATTTGCAGCCTTATCAGGAAAGTAAGGGTAAAGATGAAAGTCCATATTCAAGATACGAAGACTACCTAGAGCAGAGTAGTAATGTATTAGATGGGTTAGAAATTAATATTTATTCCTATGAAGATCCTTTTTCATCATTTTTTAGGTCAGCCAGTGGCCTCATGCTTTGCAATTTCATTAAGATTCAATCTAATTTAAATTTTTCATGGGAGTTTCCTTTAAGTATTTCTTTCTTCTTGATCATAAGAAAGCACTTGCGAGGAATTCAAACAACAGCTAGAATGCTTACATGGTTGCATTGGTTGTTCCATTTCACTTGATCAAGTGATGAATGGATTAGTTAGAGTAGGTTTTGTTGAGTAAGCTCAATTCCGAGCATCTTTTTCGGTTTGTCAGTTGTGTTTTAGCCTGATTCAGTTCAGTTTATTAGGTCAAGTTTCCTTTAGTATTCAATTCTTTTTTAGCTATTGAAACCACTGCCCAATGAGATAGGAACTTGGTCTATGGTGTTCTTGGCACCTCCAAGGATCTACCATCCCCAGCTGGAGCCAATGTTAGTGATAGTATTTTCATACTTCCACCAGGGATCAAAACACATTTTGCATGTGCACCTTAGGTGTCCCACTCTAAATAATTTTTCAATCATTCCATTAGGCCATGATATAAAATTGTTCCGCTGGTTGTTGTCCTTGTCAAGAAAATTTATTATCCCTCAGAAGATCATATTGGCTGACTCATTTTCATGTCTCCTTCAGCATGAAAATACCTATGGAAATTCTTTTTTCTCTTGGAAATCTTTTAAGTCAAAATCTCATTCTTGAAAGTCAGGTCTAAAATAGTCCCATTAGGTCATTACATTTTTATATTTCTGAAGGTCACTCCTTCATTTAAGATGAGGTCATCACATATATGAGAGGGACTAAATAATATCATTATGATGTAATTATCGTACTTTCAAAGTTGTAGTTTTTTCAGTTTAATTACTTTTATATCAAAATGTTATTTTGATATAAAATTCAAATATGAAATTTATTTATGTTTTTCTAAATTTAATTTTATGTTCTCATATGTAATAAATTCAATCCCAAGCTATCAAATTCAATCATTTCTGGCCTAAGTGGATCAAATCAATCCAAACTCCATGTTTGATCAACCTGCAATGCCAAAAAGTTAGAAAGTTAAAGAGTATCAGTGCCGAAGGAAAAGTGAACATGAGAAAAATGGGTGATTTAAATTAAATTTCAAATCCACTAGGCTATAAAGTCTTTCAAAACACCTCAAAGAAAGTCATTGTTTCCATTCAGCCATCAGGAGTTTCAAGCAACGGATAAATTTTGAGTTTTCTGATCATTTTGGGTCAAAATTTCAAGGCGCTACACGTTTACCTAGTGGCGCTGTGCATTTGCCCGAAAACACCAGACCAAAATACACTGGCACTGCGCATTTGCAGAGAGGTTCTACACATTTGTCATGGCATTGCACATTCCTCTAGAACACTGCGCATTTTCACAGGGAGGGTTTTGAAGAATTTCACCACCTCCAGCAAGCTAAATCTCCTCACCAATTTCTTCAATAGGCTTTAAAACAGTAAGTGCACACTAAATCACCTCGCCTTTAATATATTTTGTGTTCCATTAAATATTTGAAGTGTTTGTTGCTTATGAAACCCTAGTTTCCATTTCATTCCCATTTTTCATGCCCATATCCCATTCATATCCCTAAAACACATATCAATCATACATATTGTTAAATCCTAGGGTGTTCAGAGACCTAGGTTTCCATTTCCCTCCATTTTTCTAAGCTAGTCATCTCATCTCTCACTCCCTTCATCTCATTCCATTTACCCTAGGGTTTCCAAAAACTTCAAATTCAAAATGTCTGATGAGGAGGACAGAGGTTTCAGTGAGGAACAAACAACAAAGAGAAGTGACCACAAACGAGGGAAAATCAACATATATGAACCAATAACAAGAAAGGAGCTCATGTCTTCTCCTTTCTCTGTGTCATGTTTTAAACATGTTTATTGTCTTGAGTTTTGTGAGAAAGTGTAGCAGATTCAGTTTTACCCTATGTTAACAAGGTTGTTCATCACAAATATTCATGATAGGTAGGTCACTATTGTTGGGGTCACTTTTACAATGTCCACTAATGCCATTTTAGCTGCTACAGGAATCCCTAATGTGGGAGAGAAATGGTTTAAACAAGGAAACCTTGATCTGAGCTATTATGAACCATATCGCAAACCTAGATACAAGGATGATAAGAAGACCATTTTCCTCTTCTCACATATTCTTGACTGATATGTCCCTATGATGAAGATAATCATGAAATACTTCACCTGCGAGGGGAGTTTTTCTCTAGTTTATTCATATCATATCCGACTCCTCATGCACTTCACTAGAGTCAAAATGCTTCACATACCTTACTTTCTCTCCCGAAACATTGACAAAATGGCATACATTATACAAAAGAGGGATTATAATCATCAAATGTAGAGTCTTTTTCACCATTTCGTCATCAAGATGATAGTCATTCATTAGCTTGAGAAAAAGAACATCCCATGGGACACATTCATCGAAAATGAAGTCTTCACTACCACACCTAGTCAGCATGAGTAGCGTATCCCTTCATTGTCTCATCCTCCCATATCCAGTTCTCCATCTCAGCCTGTTTCTCATACATTATCACCTATTCAGATCATTTCACCTCATGTGGATCCTACTTCTTCACCTTTCCATAACCCTTCATCATCACATCATGATACTGAGTCATCAAGCAATGAGAAGGACATTGAGGCAACTTGGGATAATGTGAATGATGTTGAGCCATTTCCTAATACCTATCAAAGAAGCCACAGGCATGTGTTTTCTTCACTTGGAGTGAAAGGGGCCATTCTGTCTTCATCAACAAAACAAGTGGACAAGGGAAACGAATAGGCTAAAGAGCCAATCATTGATGAGCAGGAGGATATACATGAAACAGGGCAGGAGTTTCAGCTGATTGACCTTGATGAGGAGGATGAGGAAAAACTCATCAGTGCAACAATCAGAGGCAAAGAAGAAAATATTAGTGAGCTTCAATCTAATCTTGATAGAGAACAATATGTGATTGATTTTCTTGAGCAAAAAAATCAGCAGTTGAAAACCAAGCAAATCATTTATGAGGTCAGGACCATCAAAGCACAAAGAGAGGAAGAAAATTCTAAGGATGATCAACCTCCAATACGGAAACCAAATACTAGAGGGCTAAAAAGATATCTAGCCCTTGAGAGACAAAAGAAGCTGAGTTGGCAGAGAATCTCACTCCAAGTGAGATACTTTCCCTAGAGATTAGAAGGGATAGAGAATCATGGCTTGATAGAGCCAATTTTCATCTGGAGAGTTTTCTATAGAAGGGAAAAAAGGAAAATTATATTCAGAGGAAAATGGAAAATAACTACACCATGAGGAACAAAAGTGCAAGGGCCAAGCTCAAAAGAGCCCAAGCAAAAATTCAAGCTTTGATCAAGAAAAAGGAGAAGGAGAGGTTAGAAATACTTGCTAAGGTGTATCTTCTTGCCTCAATCCCTTGATCAGCAAGTAACCTTACAATTCTAGCAAATTTTTGGCACATTTTTCACTTTATTGCATTTTTTGTTTTTTGAAATTTTTTGGCAAATATAAATTCTACCAAACGTGCAGCGTCCTTGTTTCTACGCTCTTTTTTGGGGCATTCAAATGAAAAATGGCCACCACCATTGTGTTCATAATGATGAATACATAAACCCTAGCAAGTTTCAGAAAATTGTGAGGAGAAATGGTCCCTCAAAAGTGCAAAAAACCACCAATTTTCATGTTTCCGCCTCCTTTTTTACCTTGGCACTGCATGTTTACCAGTCTTCGGAGATTCAAATTTTGACAGGGCAGATGGGCACCATTTTGAAACCTGGAGGCATATTTGTAACCTATACTTGGAGGGATTTTGAATGAGCTATCTTGGAGTGGATTTGGACACCGAGAAATCCTCCAAAAGTTGCTTGCAAAAGAGGTTATTTTTCCTATTATGCCACTGTGCATTTTCGAGGAAAATGCAATTTTCACCATCTTCAACAATTTTTTGATTTTCTCTAGTTTGACATTTTATCTTGGGAAATGAGAAATGAATGATGTAAAAGGTTAGGATAAATGTAAATGTCATATTTTTACTTTTATCTAGGGTAGATACATTAGGTGAGTCCTCTAGAGGTCAAATGAATTAGTTTCCTCTCTTTTAGAGGAAAATTGTTGGGTCTTCCTAGTCTTCAGTTTCTTGTTTGGGAGTAGGTGAAAATGATTACTATCTCATCGATTTGACTCCATGAGGCTAGGGAGAGTGGTTTTTAGGTCTATATGATGTATTTCCTTAGTCATTGTAATTTTTGGATTCACTTGGAGCTTTGGCATCTCAAGAGACATACTTTTGTATCAGTTTTGGCTTGGACATTAATCAAATTTGAAGCTATTTTTATCGGATCCCTGTGGTATGGTGTTTATTTTAGTTTATCCTTTTTTTTCATTTATTTGAATGTATTTTTGATTTTATTCATCATTTAATAACTCCTAAGTGAATGTATGCAAGTTATATAAGCATAATCCATTCTCATATGCTCTGTTTTGGGTAGACATTCACAGTTTTGTAATTTATTCAGTTTAGAAAGAAACCATGAGTTCACCATGATATTTCTAGCTCCTCCTCTATCTTAATCATCCCACCATCAAAAACCTAAAGTGATAAAAATTGTACCTACCTTTCCCCATAGAACACCCGAAAAATATTGACCTAATTTCCTTGTCTTGACCGTTTGACTCCTCCTGATCGAGAAAAACCCTACACAATCAAAATCAAAAACCCTGAGCTACTATACCTAGCATAATATATGTAGAAATTATATAACTTATATGTTATTCATCCAAGATTCTCCTGATCACACACTATTTGACTTCATGTACAATACAGAATCTCTTCTACCATTGATCATTAATTGCGGAAATTAAATCAATTGCATGCACACATTAAAACCATAAAAATTCACACATATGAACACAGTAATTTATGGGAAAGCTTAAAGCTGAAAAATCCCAACTATATGTATATTATATGTCATAGATATCATGTAACAATAATCATACAAAGCTCCTCACAAGCTCTCAGTATAATCTCCAATTGCTACAAACTAATCAGGCCCGATCTTGCAAATCCATGCACCGATCTTTTCCAGCCTTTAGCCTGCCTCTACTACGCAATCACTGCTCAAGAATGGCTCTAAATGAACTCAAATTTCCCTATCCTTGCTCACACAATATTCATAGGCATCTACAACCACTGTGTGTTACAAATCATGCAACACTATAGTCACAACTAATAGTCCCACTGCTCTTTCACCTACCTCTTCACTGGTCTCCACTAAAAATTTCCATGCACTGTAGTTAAATGATGTATTATTTAGTTGATTAATGAGTTAATAACTAGTGAATTAATTAATAATTAATTCACACCACTCTCACTAGTGTATCAATCAGTTAGACTAGATACAACTAGCTCAACTATGTTTAACTAACTTAAACTGAACACAACTCCACCAACTACCTCAATAACTCCACCAAACTCTATCACATGAGTTCTAACTGAAGTCTCCATGAAATATCTCCACTTAACCCTCAGGAATAGCGTAATTCCTTCTGTCAGCTCCTATGCCACATCTGTGCACTTAACTGAAGTGCTCTAAGAGAATAAGATAATGTTTATAGTCCAAATATTATTAAGAGCTAATAATATTCGACCTATTTATTTGTAGACTGGCAATCTAAAAATAGATTCTTCCCAATATGTCTAAAAATAGAACTCCATCTATTTTTCCAACTTTACCAAACATCCATAAATAGCATCCCGCAACTCATAGAATATGATCAA
This sequence comes from Pinus albicaulis, assembly GCA_034641835.2. Lineage (NCBI taxonomy): Eukaryota > Viridiplantae > Streptophyta > Pinopsida > Pinales > Pinaceae > Pinus > Pinus albicaulis. The sequence goes on along the minus strand of CM076581.1, from coordinate 556,331,827 downwards.
CATGTCTAAAAATAGACATAGTCTAAAAATAGACTTTGCGACAAAAATCACCTGTGTGGGCCCCACCTAGTTGAGGTGATCACTTTCCAAATAGGATCAAGAATGATGTTTCAGGATGCCTCCTTCACTTTTTCTTGTTGCAATCTTCAACACTCCCTCTCAAAAATAAAGGACTGTCTTTGCATGCAACATAAAACTCCATGCATTCGCCCTGCAACCTTTTCAAGTGCCATGCAACTCCATGCATCTGCTCTGCAACTCTTACAAAAATGAATAGGCTCCAAAAAACTCAATCAGTGTGATGCATCTATCATCAAAGTCTTCAAATTCTGCTGGTACCAACTACACATGTCTTCAGGAACCACTGCGCTGTTGAACTTTGCACCCATGCACTCTGCACTTGTTGTCAACTCTGAACCACGCTCCAGTATCTGACACTGTCACTTTGATCTGCCCGCATCAATCCAACTGATCATGCTACTGCTACTCTATGGGCACCTCGTAGCTAGGTTAAATTCATGAGATCCACACCATCTCCATGAATCCTACCTAGAAATATCCTCTTGGGATTACTCATGCATGTCGCCCCACATCTCACCTCGTGGTATAGCTGCATGCACTCCCTCTACCCATCTGGCATGAAATTTCTCTGCATGAGTGGTTTCTTCCACTCCATGATCCTCATCTTGTGGCTGCTCCACATCCTGAGGTTCACTCTTACCTACATGAAAATCTTGCTCCCTCTCAAGCTTCAATTGCATGGTTTTCTTGCACTTCCCAACAGTAGGAAGCTCCGTACAAATCCCATCTACTTCAAGTCTGTATAGATTATTGGCTTGAATCCCAACCTTCTTGACTTGTCCTATTGCTTTGTGATGAAGGAAAATTTTTCCTTTACTACAGACAACATCATACCATTTATCCTCTAACATTGCGACTGAGATTAAATTCTTCTTTAAACCTGGAACATGCACTACATCATGTAAAAGAATGAGTTTACCTGACTCCCTCTAAAAGGTAATGGTACCAATGCTAGTCACATTATATTTTCCATTGTTTCCAAACTCAACATGCAATAGGAGATCTTTCTCCACCAAGTCACTAAAAATATTCACATCTCCCGTCATGTGAAAGGAAGCGCCACTATCAAAATACCACCTCGATCCCAATGCACTAGACACCATGCATGCGATAAATGAGAAGTCCAACTCAAATTTTGAGGTAAGAGCCTCACCAGCTACAACTCCAACAGCCTACTTGTTATTCTTCTTCTATGGACAATGCGTGGCGAAATTCCCATGCTCGTGACAGTGAAAACACTTCACTTTGGACATGTCACGCTCTTTGCCATCCGCACCGGATTGAGAAGGATTTTTCTTCCCCTTCCCTTTCCTTGATTTGGAAGCCAAAGTGCAAACCTCTTCATCATCATTCTTTGATGAAGATCCATCCCTGGTATCCTGCCTTATCTCCTCCTGCACAAGATCTGACCAAAAGTCGCTCCCATCCTGGCAATTTCTCCTGATCATTTACAGAGTCCTGATAGGAATGCCAACTCTTCGGAAGCCCAAGGAGAGCCAAGCTCACCAAGTCATCATCATCCACACTAACTCCTACACTCCCAATCTCATCCCTGCATTGGAAAAACTTTGTCAAGTATACCGGAATAGTGTCATTTTTCTCCATTTTTGTTTTCCTGAGTTTACCCTTTAACACCAACTTCCTCTGGTCGCTCTTGCTTTGGAACAAGTCTGTCAATTATTTCCACATCAAGAATGGATAAGCTTTCCCATGAAGGCTGGAAACTATGTGATCCTTCACACCTTCCAACAGAATCTTTCAACACCTTGCTACCTTCTTTTGCCATGCGTCAAGTGCGGCTGCATCGCTAGAACCCGGTTTAAGAATATAAACATCTATGAACTCCTTCAACCCATTATCCTCCATCACCACCTCCATCCTGTCCTTCCATGCAATATAATTAGAGCTACCCTCAAGGGCATACTCCAATCGCAATCCGCTGAAATACATTTCAATGAATGCTCAACTTCAACACCAAGAAAACACTGGAACAATTTCGAATTCTACCAGCACAAAACTCAACCGCTTCAATGCTTTGCAATTGCTCCAATGATCAATATCGCTTTGATACCATGTAGAAATTATATAACTGATATGTTATACATCCGATATTCTCCTGATCACACACTATTTGACTTCATGTACAATACAAAATCTCTTCTACCATTGATCATTAATTGCAGAAATTAAATCAATTGCATGCACACATTAAAACCATAAAAATTCACACATATGAACACAGTAATTTATGGGAAGCTTAAAGTTGAAAACCCCCAAATATTTGTATATTATATGTCATAGATATCATGTAAAAATCATCATACAAATCTCCTCACAAGCTCTCAGTACAATCTCCAATTGCTACACACTAATTAGGCCCGATCTTGCAAATCCATGCACCGATCTTTGCCAGCCTTTAGCCTGCCTCTACTGCGCAATAACTACTGAAGAATGGTTCTGAATGAACTCAAATTTCCCCAGCCTTTCTCACGCAATCTTCATATGCAACTCCAACCACTGTGTGTTACAAATCATGCAACACTATAGTCACAACTGATAGTCACACTTCTCTTTCACCTACCTCTTCACTGGTCTCCACTGAAACAGTCCATGCACTGTAGTTAACTGATGTATTCTTTAGTTGATTAATGAGTTAATAATTAGTGAATTAATTAATAATTAATTACTGCCTCTCACTAGTGTCAATCGTTCAGACTAGATACCTTTAGCTCAGCGCATGTTTACTAAGTTAAACGGAACACGACTCCTGACTATCGATAACTCCACCAAGCCTACGTACGCAGTTCCTAGCGAAGTCTCCATGCAATAGCTCCACTTAACCCTCAAGAATAACGCTAATTCTTCTTTCAGCTCTGCACGTCACATCATCTTGCATATGAAGTGTCAAGAGTATAAGATAATGTTTATAGTGCGAATATTATCAAGAGCTAATAATATTCAACATATTTTTAGATTGGGTCTAAAGCAGTTACCTTAATAATAATAAAAATAAGTCCATATATTTTCAGCAATGACATCCACAAATAGCATCCCGCAACTCATAAGTCTGGGTACGACAACAACTCTAAAAATAGACACTGAATACAAAAATGAACTTTAAACAAAAATCACACCATGTGGGCCCTGGTTAATATACTGTGGGGGACTTCCGAGATCGAGAATTGATGTTTCAAGATGCCTCCTTCACTGTTTCTTGTTTCAATCTTCAACAATATCTTCTTTTCTCAGTCATTTTGGTTGTGATCTATAGGGAGAGACCCCTCTCCTGGCCTGGTAGAGCTAGCTACTTGGCTAAGCATGGTTTGAGGTTACCTCAGAATTGCCTTTCTCAGCCTAAGGTTCAATCCAAGTGATAACAACATCCAATTTGGAATTATGACATAGTTACCCTCTTGGAATGATTTAGAAGCATCCAATTATACATATAATTGAGGATATGATTTAAGAAAACATAATCCAATTGGAAAATAGAATAATCTACTTTCTTGAGATCTTCTATGAAAGAAATGATTACACAGTCATTCTAAAACTAATACTAAGAAAACATTCTTAAATTTACTCTAACAATATGAATCTACATATGAATTGATAAAACAGAGAAAATGAAATTAAACTAAAATAACTAATGAAAAACCTCCCCCTGTGCAGGGGCCCTCTACGACAGAATAGGTTGAGATCCTAGCAAACTATGCATGCATTAAGAAGAAACTAGAACCCAAAACATAGTCTTCGTATAATGAAAAATAACAGAGTCTAAAGCGTAAACAAAATTTACAGAAAATCAATATTGTCTTCAGTCTTCAAACAGGCGGTATTTATACAAAATAAAATGTAGCTGTCAGGAGATAATTCCTCCTATGGATGGCAATTACAACTGAAACATAAAAGAAAATTTTTAATGGTTAACTCTTGATTTGCTACGTCAGATAAAATCAAGAGTTCGTCACTCTCGGCTTACGTTCTTTGACTGCACTTTGACCATGATCACAGACACCTTATTCTATTGAATTCGACCAAGTGGATAGGGCGGAGTCCATGTATGGATCATTATGGAGATGCCCATGTGTCTCATTCCTTTATTCACACCTCGGAACCTATAAAACCATAAGAGTGGCTACGGAAACAACAATTAGCTACAGAATAGGTTGTGTTATGTAGCTGAGTTACAAAAATCCATTGAAATAAAAAGAACATCAAAATATAACATAGAAATCATTCAAATGCATTCTTTGAGATAAAACTTGGTATTTATCATTGATTGGAGTGTATGGATTTATGAAAAGGTAAGGAAAAGTGATGAGAAAGGATGTCATAGAAAGGAAAATTATAAAGGTCAACAAATATATAGAAGAAATCATTTTGATATCTAAATCATAGAATGAATTGACTAAAATTGTATTATATCTACAGAGATTAGGAATTGATACTACATTTCTTGTGTCAAAATAAGATAAAGAGGGGTTTTGGGAAACTGTCACATCAAAATTATCATTAGAGCAAGAGTCATTTAAAAAATAAAAGAACTTGATCCTTTTGACTTATTGTTGAGAAGAAGGGTTGGTGTCCCTTTACCTGAGTGGAGCTCTTTTGTCTCTAAGCTAAAAATTCTTGTTAGTCAATCTTGTAATATCACGTCATCTTTCACTACTTATTTTCTTAGTCAAACAACTACTCCCTCTACTGCGTTTTCAAATAGAACTCTCACTACGATTATGGTTTTATTTCCTCCTCCTCCTCCTCCTCCTACAGGCCCTGATATGTACGCTCTTTTTGTTTTTCCTTCCCTACTCCATGATCTCCCACAAGGATACTACACTATAATAAATAATTTTGGAGGCAAAGAGGGATTCACTGAAGAGCACCATGTTTAAAGATTTAACCCTAGGAAGTCTGTGAAATTGGGATGAACTGCAAGATTGTTTTTTACGAAAATGGGGAAGTAAAGTTAAACCAGTCCAAGCCTTGACTGAATATAATAACTTGAAGAAAGCTAACCATGAGTCAGTCCAAGATTTTTCCAAGAGATACAATAAGGTTTAAAATTCTAGTCCTGCTCATATCAAACTTCCTCCAAGGGCTGCCCAATTACATTATGTTGAAGCCTTTGATTATGAGTTTTCCATTCTAATGAGGGAGAGAGAGTTTGTTACCTTGGCTGATATGCAAAATGATGCTATGAAATTTGAGGTTAATATGGCTACAACAAAGAGGTAGGAAATGGGAAAATCAAGATTGAAAGAAGAATAAAAACCCTCTACATCTTCTGATGTGAAATTTGACACCATGATGAAAACTATGGAGAGGCTTATGGATAGCCTTGCTCTTAGAAAAAACCCCCCTCCTGCTGCAAAAAAATAAACACAAATTATAAATCCTCATTTCAGAAGAACTCAAAATCAGCAAAGACCAAGAGATAATAGAAATCATCCTCACCAAAAAGTTAGGCCTGCTTTCCAACAAGACTTAGTTGATGAAGAAGAAACACAACCTCAAATTCGAGAAGATATCATTCACTGTTTGGATGAAGATGTAGCAGGGATGTTATTAACAAAATAAAATCTTGATGAATCTAGCCATGACATAGGAAATCATGATGATGAAAAACAATCTGATTATTTGAAAGGATATCAACATGCCATTTTTGAAATGCAAAAACAATACAACCTTAGGAATATAAATTTTCCTATAGTAATCAATAAAAATCAGTCTAATAAAGATGCTTCGAAGGCTCTTGAACATAAGAAAGATAACTCTCATGGCAAAGAAATTGAAAAAACACAGTTTGCCTTAAATTTAGAAAATGAAATTTCAAAGATCAAAATTGTTGTCCCTTTTGGTGAGATCATAAAAGTTATTGAATACAGAATAAAAAATGTCAAAATGCTTAATAATCAGCCTAGACCCTATGATATTCTTAATTTACAATAAGATCATCCTACTATCTTCTTAGGGCCAAGAGTGAAAGAAAAGAAAACTGAAGAAGTTCCACCTTTCTATGTGAGCCTAAACATTCATGATATGACTTTACGTAATGCCATGCTAGATTCATGGGCATAGCATAACTTGATGCCTAAAACACATATTTCATTAAATTTGGAAGTATTTAGTTGATTTAGAATTTAGAACTTTAACTAGATTAAGGTTTTTCAAAATGTGGAATTATAAAATCACTTATTTTACTAATTTTAATGTAGATATTCACCATTTTTGGTGAAAATTTTATCATGGTAAACTATATAAAACAAATTTATATAAACTTGCAAAAGAAAATCTTTCACATCTTAATCTTGGATTGCTTACATTATCTCTTTTAAGATTTTTTATGGTTTGTACTATGTTTGCCTATGGTTTTTATGAACGATAAGGCCACATGGATAGCTAAGAAAATGAAGGGAAGGAATGGTTGAACTGAAGGCCAAGCAATTCAAGCGCAGGTTAGGCAGACACCCCGCAGTCAAAAGAGGAAAGAACACTTACCACTTACCTTTTGCATCGCCAGTTGCATTATGCTTACACTATTTAACTCTGCTTGCACCATTTCCCCAATTGCGATGTAAATGGGACCCAACCTTCCGCTACGTCACCTTTCCACTATCGCACATCGCACTTCGCAACTTTTAACACTTACCTTCCCGCCGCTCATAACAAAACCCCGATCTATGATTTGCAGGCGGGCCCACTTCCTTGCCACGTCACCTCCTTGCCACGTCATCTCTGCCCATCTCACTTCTCACTTCGCAAGTTATAACCTTTACCCTTCATTGCTCATAAAAAAACTCCCCGAATTTCTATTTGTGATATAAGTTGGGCCACACCTCTGCAATGCCACGTCGCCTTTTCACCATCACACTTCGTACTTCGCAGGTTTTAACATTTACCCTTCACTTCTTATAACAAAAAATCATGATCCCTATTCTATGGGCGGGCCCACCTCCTTGCCATGTCTCCTCCACCCATCGCGCTTCACACTTCGGAAGTTTTAACATTTACCCTCTGCTTCTAATAACTAAACTCCTTGAATTGTGATTTGGGATATAAGATGGGCCCCACTTCTGCCATTCCACGTCGCCTTTTTGCCATCGCACTTCAAAGGTTTTAACATTTACCCTTCGCTGCTTATAACAAAAACTCCCATTCTATGATCTGCTATATTAGTTTGGGCCCCGCCTCCTTGCCACGTCATCAATAGCCCCTCCACGACCTTCATCCTACCCATTTCAGTGTTAATCATCTTGCTAATTCTCCATCACGCATTCGGTGGCTCATGATATATTTCAGCCCTCCCTCACCTTCTAAAGTTTAACGCCGCGGGGGGGGGGGGTCTGAAATGGCTGATTTTGGAAACCGCCTTCGGTGATACGTGTCTTCCTGGAGTGATTTCGCACTCCCCCCAATCCAATACCACAAACCAAATAGGCCACCCTCCAAAATCCAGTCTTCGGCTTTTCAAGTTAAGCACATCATGGGCTTTTGGCAGGACAAATGCATCTATGGTTGATTTAGTTTGTCTAAGAAATATCCGCTAAAGACCCAGGCATGTGCCACACGTCTAAGTGTTTCATAATGGTTAATGTGATTCATAAGAATGAGGGAGTGGAGGATTTTGACAGAAGATTGAATGATATGATGGAAGCTAAACTGCCCACTTGTTCACAGCCACTCCTCGCTGCCCCATTTTGAATATTCCAAGATTTGGCCTCTGTGGCCAACTATATTTTTCTTTTTACTATTTTATTATGATGTTTTGCTGTTGAAATATCAATTTCACTCGATTCTGTTTTGATTTTTTGATTACGGGAGTGATTTCTTGATGCACGCTCTGCGAGTTAGTTATGATATTTTAATTTTCACATGTGTGGGTCGATAATGGTAGTTTTTTCGATCGAAAACCCTCATTAGAACTCTATATGTAGAGAGTTCAGAGATGAAAGAAGGGTTCTGAATTTTTGAGAAATTTTGCTGTAGTTCTGTATGACTGTGCTCTTTATGCTCTGAGACACATATTTGGAAGATTTGTTTTGAACACAATATGATATATAGCGTTGTTTATTTGGATTCCATATAGAGCAATGAGTATTATGTATTTGTATTCTTTTGTTTATCAATGATATATTGTTTATGTATAATCATCTTTCGATGTTCTGGTGCTTTGATGATTCATGTAATGTAGCTACTAGTGGCAGGAATTTTTACCCATGAATTCGTGTATTTAAAATTCTCATGTGTTAAATTTGATGTGCTCCCTTAATTTGTGCTCCATGAATCTCTGTTGTTGGTCATATTCCAATTACATTCGCTTCCTCTGAATTCATAAGAGACAGATTCTTAAGGCTTTTAAGCCTGTCTCTTACGGGTTCCTCCTCCTATGTTCCTTCTCAACACCTCTTCATATTTTGAAAGCCTCTTCTCATTGTTTCACACTTGGCCCATTTGGAAACGACCCATCCATACAACTTCCTAATCCCTCTCGCAGTATAGGGTAACTCAAATGAACCAAACTCCAAGGTCTTCACCATTCCTGAAACACCAAAACCATTATTCTCTTTATCGATATTCTCACTGATTTCAAGTTTTCCTAGGCATTGGTATTTTGCAACGTAAGGCTGTCTCTAGGAGCTACAACGTATTTTTGGCATCGTTCTTGGGGAAGAATTAGAAAATATTTTCCCTAGGATATGACATTATCTTCACCCTTCAATCAGGTGAGCACGAAGGGTTGGGAGTTGCATAGCCCTCACCTTGGCGACTCCACTATTATCAAAGTTCAAATCAGTTTTTATCTTAGCTTACACAAGGCCTCATACTCGATCAGATACTTCCTAGCAGAGAACCCCTTCTGTACCTAATCCTGAAAAGATCATATTTAAGAGAATATAGAAGGAGAAGCAACCCAACCAGGCTAAAATACCTTAATTTTCCCTAGAAGACTAGTCTTCCTCATCTCAAAAAGCTGACAGCTATGGTCCTGGCTCCACAGCCTGTGTACTTGGGTATTCTCCAGAAGCCTCTGCTTTAGCTAGTTCAGCCACAAAATACGAAATCAAATCCACTGATACTTCTCTACCTCCGTTGCACCCTACTCCCGAGGCTGAAGAAGTTAAATAAGTTGCAGTACTCCAAAGCTTTTTACAGAAAAATATCCAAACCTCTATTCACCACATACTTGTTATACATTAGCCAACTCATCCTCATAACCTATCACCACCGCCCCTCATGGCTATACCTGGTTTCCTCCTCAACAAGTATGCTCTGTTGGCTCTACCTCAAGTACTGAATGACAAGCCACAAGATTATCTAAAGCTACTGCCTCGGTTCACCGATGAAGATAATACTTCTACGTAGAAGCACATTGAAAAATTTTGCACCTTTACTAAAAATGTGAATGTAGAGCACCTAGATGTGGTGTTAAGGCTTTTCTTCCAATCCTTGGATGGAGAAGCCTGGAAATGGTTCAAGTCTCTAGCTGACAAGACAATCAACACTTGGGAAGAAATGGAAAATTTCTTCACACTAAAATGGGGAGAGAAGAGGGACCATGGATACGTTCTTACAAAGTTCAATTCTCTTAAGAAGAGACACAATGAGGATGTAAAAAAATTCATAAAGAGGTTCAATAAGTTCTATAATAATCTTCTTGTTGAAATAAACCCTCCCTAAGTAGACGCTAAGGTGGTCTTTGCACGAGCTTTCGAACCAGAGTTCAGGTTCACCCTAAGATAAAGAAAATTTACATCTCTGGATCAGATCCAGACTGATGAATTGTAGGTAGAAGAAAACTTTTCTTCTACTGGTAAATTCAAGGGGAAGACAGAACATGAAGCTGGAAGAAAGAACAAGGAGGAGGCTTCTACTTCAAATCAAAAGAGGGAATCACAAGAGTATAGAATTGAATAAATGAATAAGTTAATCAAGAACCTTTCAAATAAGTTGGTTAAGCTTGAATTGGAGGCCAAAAATTCCCCTCCTCATCCTAAAAAATGATTCCAAACTGTGGGTTTAATCCCCTATATTGGAAGCCTCCTCTATAGCTACTGCAGCGTGAAAGGAAGGAACATCAAGATCATATCCAACCTCCTCTATACTTGGAAGGAAAAGTGGAGGGACAGGCCAAGGAAGTCACAGACAACCAAGAAGATAAATTCCTTGCTTACTCTAATGATGAGGAGGGTGAAATTATCTTGAAAGAAGAGAAATAGGAGAAGGAGGTGACTCATGAGGATCAAGATATTGAAAATTACTATAGACAGTTCATGGATTTAATGCAAGCTCAACTCCACAAGAAGTATGACCTCAGGTTATATAGAAAGAGAACCCATGGGAAAGAACAAGATGAAGAGTCAATATCAAGAGAACAAACCCCTCCCAGTCCTGCTAGTAAAGGGAAGAAGCCATTAGAAGAGTCAACCACTCATAAGGCCACTGCATCCACTTCCACAAAGCAAGAAGTTGATACTCACAAAAAGGAGAATTCCATATCTATACGCTTGAAGCTTCCCTACCCTCCTAAAGGGAAGTTCATGAAGCCATTATATAAAAGGGGCCCACACTATTTAATCTCCAAGAATAACGTCCCATGGTGTAGTTTGGACCGCATGTAGAAAACCATTTCCTGGACTATTCTGAAGAAGAGGGGGGCGAGCTTACCCTCCATAAAGAAGGGGAACAGATGGAGTGTTTCCCAGAGGACATCACTAAAAATAAACAACAGTCTGGTAATCCAGAAATAAAGGCATAAAATATTAATTGTCTAGAACCACAATAACATACTCAGCAAGCAACGTTTCCTTCAGAGATTAAACACCAGTCATATTTGCATGATGAAGATCATATCTCAAATTCTCTTTCAATAGTAAAACAAATTGTTACAAATCTTATTCCTTCACCAGAAATTAACGAGAGTTTGCAGCTCCCTTGCAAGCTTCTATGTCACAAAGATAAAGATAAAGAACACTTAAATCAATTGACTACCGTGGATAGTGAGGAAAAACAATCGGTTCCCATGTTTTTTAAATAGAATCACTTTCAACACATGAGAAAAGAAGCTGTTTGGAGTGAGGTTTGTTTTGTTACAAATATTCTAGAAGATATTCTGTTGCGTGTTTACCATGATCCTTTAGTCAGTGTATTGCAATCATCAGTAAAGGAACAAGATGATTTATGTATCAGGATGTTTTTCCTACCATGACAAGGTAAAGTTAAAAATTGGTTTGAGAATCTTCCAGCTGCTAGCATCAGCAATTTTCATCAATTCATGTAAGTTTTCCTATGTCGGTGGGTAATCATGGGAAATTTATTTCTTATCATAGAAGAGTATGGACATTTAAAAAGACAGCCTGGGGAGACAGTACAATATTTTTCAGCCAGGTTCCATAAGGTGTATCATTCAATTCATGCTGATAAAAGGCCACCCCGAGGAGTAGCTCTCTTGCACTACCCAGATGCCTTTAATCCAGAGGTGGAATTACAAGTAAGAGAAAGGGACATTGCAACCCTTGAAGAAATGCAGAATATTGTGGTTGATGTGGAAGTGAACCTACTAAAGAGAGAGGCAACATTTAAAGCAGAGGAAGAATTGATCCAGTTTGATTTTTTGCCTTTATGCTTTGATTTATCTCAGATTTTGAAAGGGGATCCTGGTCACAGTTTGGTTGATAATCACAAGAGAAATCATGAGATGCCAGTGGAACCAACAATACAATCATCTAAAGCACTTCATAACCCAATAGCTGATACGTTGGATGATTGGAGTTCTCAAAGTCAGTTTTCATGTACACGTAATAATTTTAGAAGCTGATATGATATGGATATGATCAAAATACCTGCCCTATTGTCTGGTTCAATAGAAGTATCTATACAAAATTCATTAGATAAAATGAAAATATTTTCCGAGTTGTTTGAAGACATGGATAACACGTGTAGTACCAAGCTATGAGGTTGGATCGATCAGGCCAACATATTCAGAAATAGGTCAAGTGTATCTTGATCTAGTGGCTATTTATATTGAGAAATTATTCATCACAAAGCCACCATACCTTTTCAAAATTTATGTTATTGTTCCAGTTTACCAAGCTCTTTTCAATGAATATTAGGCTTAGAATTTCTATAAATACCATTAACAGGTTTGTTCTTGAGTTTGGTGAGAAACAGTGAAAGAAAAAAGTTATTAGAGAAGTTGCTTGCCTGGTTACACTAGCATTATTGTATCATTTAGAATAGCAGCAATTCCAACACATTAGGGTAGGTAGGTGTGAAAATAAGCTCAGTGCTATGAGAATATTTCTAGTTTTAGTTTCAGATTGCTTTGCAGTTTTCAGTTCAAGCGTGTTTCATATTTCAGCTTCAACATGGGTCAGATTTCAGCATTCAATATTTTTAGGGTGCAGTGATGATTTTTGTTTTGATAGTTTGCAGTGCACAACTCAGCTGCAGTTTGAGTTCAGATTTATAGTACGCGTTTTCAACTCCATGCACCCAATAAAGCATAGGCACTTAGGTCTGCAAGTTCTCAACGCACTTAAAAACACGTTGTTCCTAGATAGAGCCAATGTTGGCCTGTGGTTTTTATGAACGATAAGGCCACATGGAGAGCTAAGAAAATGAAGAGCTGGAATGGCTGAAGTGAAGGCCAAGAAATTCAAGCATGGGTTGGGCAGGCACCGCGGAGTCAAAAAAGGGAAGAACGCTTACCACTTACCTTCTTCATTTCCAACTAAATTACACTTAATCTCTTTAACTCCGCTTGCACCATTTCCCTAATTGCAATGTAAATGGGACCCACCCTTTCACTACGTAACATTTCCACCATTGCACATCGCACTTATCAAATTTTAACATTTACCTCCCCACCGCTCATAAAAAAAACCCCGATCTGCGATCTACGGGCAGGCCCACTGCCTTGCCACGTCATCTATGCCCATCTCTCTTCGCACTTCACAAGTTATAACCTTTACCCTTCACTGCTCATAATAAAACTCCCAGAATTGCGATTTATGATATAATTTGGACCCCACCTCTGCCATGCCACATCGCCTTTTCGCCATCGCACTTCGCACTTCGTAATTTTTAACATTTACCCTTTAATTATTGTAATAAAAAATCTTGATTTGCAATCTGCGGGAGGGGTGACCTCCTTTCCACATCACCTCTCCCTGTCACACTTTTCACTTCACAGGTTTTAAAATTTACCCACTGATTCTCATAACTAAACTCCTTGACTTGAAATTTGCGATATAAGTTGGGCCCCACCTCTACCATGCCACGTCGCCTTTCCACCATCACACTTCACACTTCATAGGTTTTAACATTTACCCTTTGCTGCTTATAACAAAAACTCCCATTCTGTGATTTATGATATTAGTTTGGGCCCCACCTCCCTGCCGCGTCATCAATAGCCTCTCCATGGCCTTCGTCCTTCCCTTTTCAGTGTTAATCATCCCACGAACTCCCCATCATGCATCTGGCAGCTCATGCTCTATTTCGGCCGTCCCTCACTTTCCGAAGGTTAACGCCGAGGGGTAGAGGGAGTTCGAAATGGTCGGTTTTCGAAAGTGCCTCTGGTGCTACGTGTCAGTTTGGATTGATTTCGAACCCCCCCCCATATAATACCATAAATCAAGCAGGCCCCCTTCTGAAATCTGGTCTTCGATTTTGCAAGTTAAGTGCAACATGGGCTTCTGGTAAGACAAATGCAACTATGGTTGATTCAGTTTGTCCAATAAATCTCCACTAAAGAGCCATTCATGTGCGGCATGCCTATCCATTTCATAATGGTTAATGTGAATCATGAGAATGATGGAGTGGAGGTTTTCGACATCAGTTGGAATCATATGATGGAAACCAGACTGCCCAACTGTTCACATCCACTCCTCGCCACCCCATTTTGAAGATTGCAAGATTTTTCCTCTGTGGCCAACTATTTTTTTCTTTTTACTGTTTGATTATGATGTTTTGCTGGTGAAATCTTGATTTCACTCGATTCTATTTTGATTTTTTGATTACGAGAGTGATTTCTTGATGCATCTCCACGAGTTAGTTAGGATACTTTTATTTTCACATGTGTGGGTCGATCATGGAATTTTATTTTATTGAGAACCATTCATAGAACTCTATATGTAGAGAGTTCATAGATGAAAGAAGGGTTTTTAACTTTGGAGAAATTTTTCTTTAGTTCTATATAACTGTGCTCTTTATGCTCCGAGACACATATTTGGGAGAGCTGTTTTGAACAAAATATGATACACAATGTTGTTTATTTGGATTCCATATGAAGCAATGAGTAGTATGTATATGTATTCTATTTTTTATCAGTTATCTCCTATTTATGTATAATGATATTTCAATGTTCAGCTGCTTTGATGATTCATGTAATGTATCTTCCGGTGGTATGCATTTTTATCCATGAATTTGTGTATGTATAACACTCATGTGTTAAATTTTTTGTGCTCCCTTAATTTGCGCTGCACGAATCTTTGTTGTTGGTCATATGCCACTTACATCCTCTTCCTCTAAGTTCACAGGAGATAGATTCCTAAGGATTTTAAGTCTATCTCTCATTGGTTCCTCCTCCTCCGTTCCTTCTGAACACCTTTGCATATTTTGAAAGCCTCTGCTCGTTGTTTCATACTTGGCCCATTTGAAAGCCACCCAGCCATACAACTTCCTGATCCCTCTCGCAGTATAGGGTAACTCACATGAATTAGAATCCAAGGTCTCACCATTCTTGAACCACCAAAAACATTATTCTCTTTATCCATATTTTGTCAAAGGAATCGTTATAAATTGTCAACATCTAACCTATTATTTCAAGATGTCCTAGGCATTGGTCTTTTGCAACTTAAGGTTGTCTCTAGGAGCTACAACATACTAAAAGCTAAGTCTTTTAAAGTTATCTTATGAAAATAATGTCGTGCATATTATTAACTTTATGAAAATAATGTTGTGTGTGTTACTATTATTAACTTTATGAAAATAATGTTGTGTATGTTACTATTATTAACCCAATTAATTATAAAACGATATGGTAAATATCATGTTTGTGTTAAGTTACAATTATTACTAGGGCAAGATTGGCACAATTTAAAAGTCTATCACCTTTGCAAAAATAGTAATATGGTTGAAGATGAAAAAAACTCTAAGATCATCCAGTTTATACTCATATTGGATCAAAATTTCTAAAATTTGTGGTGCTACCTGATCTTTTAACTAAACAAAATTATGATGATCTTGAAACACTTATTTTAATGTTTTTTTAGCATAACAATAAAATTCTAAATAATTTTAAGTAATATCTTTATGGCTTCTTATATACCATATTTGGTCTTAGTGGATGATAATCATCATTATCACCATCATCATTACATACTTTTGTAGGAAGTTTGAACCATTTCAGAGTTGACACTGGAGAAAATATTTTTTTATGATCAATTTAAATGTTGAATGAAAGTAGTAGTATAATTTATTTATTATTTATTATTTGTACGTTTGTGTTAAAACTAATTTAATTTTTTACGATCAATTTAAATGTTGAATGAGAGTAGTAATATAATTTATTTATTATTTATTATTTGTATGTTTGTGTTAAAACTAGGTTAATTGAGAGTTACTTGATGAATAATATATTAATATGCAAGATATATATTAAATATAAAGTTATTTAATGAAAAATTATCATAGTAATGTGTCCAATATATACTAGCATATATCCATCTTAAATACATATTTAACATGAGCCTAGAGGGATTAAATGTTGAATGAGAGTAGTAGTATAATTTATTTATTATTTATTATTTGTACTTTTGTGTTAAAAAATAAGTTAATTGAGACTTACTTAATGAATAATAGATTGATATGCAAGATATATATTAAGTATAAATTTATTTAATGACTAATTATCATAGTAATGTGTCCAATATATACGACCATAGATCCATCCTAAATACGGATTTAACATGAGCCTAGAGGGATCAAATTCCTTCACCTGAAAACATTTTTAGAGTGAAAAATACAATGTATTATTTTTCATTATTTAGCTTGTATTTTTGAATGCTAAATAGAGTATATATAAGACCAAACAAAAAATTTAACCATAAATACTGATTTTCTTTTCTATATATAGTTATATATGAAGTTGATATTGACATAAATTAGTTAACATGGATCTCCAAATAGTTTATTTGAATCTCTAGTTGAAATATTTTTGAAAAGTAAAATATTTACGCATCTGATTCACTCATTTTTTTTACTTCTAATTACTTTACAACATATTCATTTTTTCTTTAATTATAGTTGAAGTTACACATCCCCTCATACTAGGGTGTAGAATTAGCCTCGCCTCTGAGTTACTAATCATTTTAATTATCAAAATCAATCATGAATTATAATAGTAACAAAGTAATACAATTTGATTATTTTCAAATACAAGAGGAAAGAGGGAAAATTGACTAAACTACTTGACTCAGTTACTAATCATTTTAATTATCAAAATCAATCACAAGTTAGAATAGTAACAAAGTAATACAATTTGATTATTTTCAAACACAAGAGGAAAGAGAGAAAATTTACTAAACTATTTATTACAAATGTTTAGTTTTTATTCATGGAGTCTTTAAGGATATTATATTGAAAATAACATATTGACATTCATCTAAAACTTTCATTCCTTAAATTATCTCTATTATCATTAATATTTATATTTATGTATTAAATTTGACTTGATAATAATAGATTTTGTAAAAATATTCTTACCTATAAAGTTAATTAACAATATATTGATATTGTGTTTCTTACTATTATTAACCATTTCAAATTGACACTAACTACTTTTCATATGTTGAGTACAAATTTATTATAATAGTACAATGTTGTCACCATTTCAAAATCTATAATAGGAAATATTTTATAAATCTAGTTGTGTTATTCAATGATCAAAATCATTTTTTTATAAATTATTGTATAACAAAACAAGAAATTTGATTTATATCAATTATAATAAGAAATATTAAGGAAAAATCACTTCAAACATTATTACAAGTGTCTATCATTTTTTAATTAGGTATTTAAATGGTTTATATTAAATAGAATACTAATTAGCTACTCTACTATTGTTATAATAAAACAAGTTTAGATGTTATTTTTAGTGCGTTATTGAATTTTATTATGCATATTTGATATGGTAAGAAGTCATGTTGGTCAAACAAAGCTTTGAAAACTTAAATATTTTATGGTACTGTCATGTCATTTCTATCACCACATGATTACATTGAAATACTAAATAATAGATAACTCCTCCAAAAATAATATGAAGAGAATATTTGATATAAAACAGATATTGCAAAGTGTGTCTGACTGTATATTAATAGATACCTTAAAAAAAAAATTATACTCAAACTTACAAATCGCCTCATACTAGCATGCAGAATGAGCCTCACCTCTTGACTCAATTACTAATCATTTTAATTGTCAAAATCAATCATGAATTAGAATAATAACAAAGTAATACAATTTGATTATTTTCAAATACAAGAGGAAAGAAAAAATTGACTAAACTCTTTATTACAAATGTTTAGTTTAATAATTTTAATTATCAAAATCAATCATGTAATAGAATAACAACAAAAAAATACAATCTGATTATTTTCAAATACAAGAGGAAAGAGAGAAAATTGACTAAACTATTTATTACAAATGTTTAGCTTTTATTCCTGGAGTGTTTAAGGATATTATATTGAAAGGAATATATTGACATTCATCTAAAACTTAGATTCCTTACATTATTTCTATTATGATTAATATTTCTATTTATGTATTAAATTTGACTCATGAATACTAGATTTTATAAAAATATTCTTACCTATAGAACCGATCTTATTCCTTGCTGATTTTTCAGTTTTGTGATTTCATTTAAGGACATACCTTCTTTATAAATGCTACTCCTTGTTGTGCGAGAACAAAAGAAAAATTTAATGACGTCAACTACGGTGGAATCTTTCACCACCGAAATTGAAAGGAGAGAAAAGGGGTCTTAAGACCCTTAGATATAATGTTCAAGAAATAAACGAGTTGATACACAACGATGATCCAAAATTAATTCAACCCTCTTGTATTTATAAATTTCTTATAGGGGTCTCTTCTTAATTGATTGAGTAAATTTTACTCCAAACCCCAATTTTGGGTTTCTTTGCCTAGATGCCCCAAACCTACCCAACATTGGATATTTTTTTGTTTTTACCTTTATCCAGGACTATAGCCTATGAGGATCAGATATGAAATTATGTCCTTCATAACCCCTTAACTTAGAGAGGACATTACAGTCACCCATTCCTGAATTTACTTGCCCTCAAGCAATTGCAGACTTGGGAGGGTTGCATGAATGGATGTGTGGAGAATAAACAAGACAACCTTCAAAATGATAAATGTATGGGTTCATCAACCAATCAAGTTAACTATACATTGCATCATCGTAATGAGTGAAATGATTGCATCATATTTTGTAATGCATGTTGAGCATCTTATCATAAATAAAGCAAAAATATTGATAGTAGAAGGTGCTACTTATGGGTCGCAATTGCTTATGCTCTTGAAACTTCCATTGGTAGCTATTCTTGAGATTCTAATTTTGGTGTTGTAATGGATAATATCTCTGTTAAGGCTTGGGTGGAATTTCATAAATAACATTCTGATGTTATTGATGTACCGAGACCAAAAGTAGAAATGAAAGTAGCTGTAACTATAAAATATAAAATGGATGTAGTATTAGGTGTGATAGAGGAGCCACAAGGTATAACTCAGTTGGTTAAGTCCCTATTTCTAAGTACCTCGCCTATTGGGAGTTCAAGTGGTCAAATCTCCTCGATGCCCTTGGGGTTAGGCCTTGCTAGTTTGGCCGACGGGTAGATCCCTTCGTGTTGGTTTACCTGGATTTTCTCGTGGATGTAGTGACCATTCAATGTCTGTGAACCACCCTAAAAAAAGGCGTGATAGAGGGAAAACGTTTTACTTTGTGATAGAAATTATGTTTTTAGCCTTCCCTTTGATATTTTGGTGGAATTAGTTTATTTGTAGCATAATCCCAAGCATTGCAGGTTAAAATAAAGCTAACACATGCTAGATTTGTTTTTATCACAAAAAAAAACATTGCATGGTAAACTAAATCTAACGCGTGTTGGATTTGTTTCTAGCACAAACACTAATATTTCAAGCTGAAACAAATCTAGCACCCAGTAGATTTGTTTCTAACAAAAAAAACAAGTATTGTAGGGTAAACCAAAAGAACAAACACAAGAATTTTAAGGTAAAATAAATCTAGTTCGCATTAGATTTGTTTCTAGTAAAATGGAATGCATTGTAGGGCTAGAGACAAATTTAGTATGTGCTTGATTTGTTTCTAGCACAAGAAAAACATTGCAGGGTAAACCAAGTCTAGCACATGTTATGTTTGTTTCCAACACAAACACCAACATTGCAAAGTAAAAAAATATAACATGTGTTATATTTTCTTCTAGCATAAAAAAATTAATTACATGTTAAAACAAATCTAGTGCATTCTTGATTTGTTTCTAGCACAAACACAAGCATTGCAAAGTGAAATAAATGTAGCGTGTGTTGGATTATTTTTTAGCACAAAAAGAGACATTGCAAGGTAAAACAAATCTAGCACATGCTATATTTGTTTTTAGCACAATCACAAAATTTTTAGGTTAAATAAAACCTAGTGCATGCTAGATTTTTTTTTAGCACAAATTAAAACATTGCAAGGTAAAACAAATCTAATGTGTGTTAGATTTGTTTCTAGCACAAACACAAGAATTACCCGAAATTTCTCTTGTGTTTTTCCAGGCACTATTTTTTTACTCTACAATGATTCTGTTTCTGCTAAAAACAAAGGTAAAATAAATCTAGTGTAAGTAAAAACACAAGAACATTGTCGGGTAAAACAAAAGCACAAACACAAGCATTGCAGGGTAAACAAATCTAGCGCATGTTAGATTTTTTTCCAGTAGAAACACCAAAATTGCAAAGTAAACCAAATATAACATGTTCTAGATTCCCTTGTAGCATAAACATAAGCATTGCAAGGT
This sequence comes from Pinus albicaulis, assembly GCA_034641835.2. Taxonomy (NCBI): domain Eukaryota; kingdom Viridiplantae; phylum Streptophyta; class Pinopsida; order Pinales; family Pinaceae; genus Pinus; species Pinus albicaulis. Next base: position 556,311,650 of record CM076581.1, on the reverse strand, counting down.
AAAAAAAAATTGGTAAAAACACAAACACATGCATTGCAAGGTAAAACAAAACTAGTGTGCCCTATATTTCTTTCTAGAAAAAACTCAAGCATTGTAGGGTAAACCAAATCTAGCGCACGTTAGTTTTTTTTTTCCAAGGAAAAATTCATAATTTTCATTTATGAGAGTAAATTACATGTTGTATAGGCATCATTTTCATCTATGCATAGTAAAAAACTCACTTACAGTCATATAGTTCATATGTTCATAAATAACCTCTAGTAACAGTATTGTTCATATCAAAAAAAATGTCTACATATCACATGTGAAAAATAAAAATTGGTCAAAAGCCATGCTTTAAACCATTTTAATACCTCTTCAACTTCCCCTAAGTAACCGGTGCATTTAGGTTTTCAATATCATCTTCCTCCACATATCTATGCATGGTCCTGGCTATCTGAAGTAATTTTAATATGTTGGTAGCTCTGGGGTCACTGTAGAGATGGGAGAAATGTCTAGTACCCATATCAACAATTTGAGCATGGTTATTGGCCACCCTTAGAGCCTGGTCCTTCAGTTCCTAGATTGTTTTGATACTCTGTCTGCCTTTTGCACATTGCTGGAAGAATTTAGTGTTGCCATCTCACGCCTTGAACCATATGACCCTGCTTTTGAGCCTCCATGTTTCCTCCTGTTTCCTTAAAAATTCGGATTTATCCATTTCCAATTGAATGAGGTGGTCCTTGGCCTCAGTGGACTGAAAGATGAGGCACTCTGATCCCAGTAGACTCCCTATCTCAATTCCAATCTTATTTAGAGTTTCTTCATCCCATCTTTTCTTCTCTCTGGCCCATTTTATTGTAATGTATTTTAATATGGTCATGTGGTTGTAGAAGACATGAACTGACTCAAAGTAAGAAATTTGATCACAGTGAGTCCAAGAGATTTTATATTTTTTGTGGGTGCACACTATAATTTTTTTAGCACAGACAAATGAATTGCAGGGTAAAATAAATCTAGTACGCACTAGATTTTTTTCTAGCACAAACACAACCATGGTAAGGTCAAACAAAATAAATATTAGGTCATGCTAGGTTTTACTCTAGCACAAACACAAACACAAACATTGTAAGGTAAAAAAAAAATATTATAAGGAGAAGCATAAAAAAAACATTGTAGGGTACAAAAAATATACCACACTCTAGATTTATTTATAGCACAAATAGAAGCATTGTAAGGTAAAACAAAAGTGAAAACACAAGCATTACAGGTAAAATAAGTATAGCCCATGGTACATTTGTTTCTAGTATAAATGAAAAAATTATAGGACCTAACATATATAACATGTGCTAGAGTTTTTTCTAGCATAAAAATCAACATTCCAAAGTGAAACAAATCTAACATGAAATAGATTTTCTTGTAGTATAAACACATGCATTGCAAAGTAAAACAAATCTTACAAAGTGTTAGATTTGTTTCTAACACAAAAATCTAGGATACGCTAGATTTGTTTCACCATTCAATGTGGCTTTTTTTGTGAAAGAAGGAAATCTAACACAAACTTAGAGTGTGTTAAATTTCTTTCTACGAAGCCAAAGAAAATTCAAAGGAAGTATCTATAAGGGAGAAGAAAGTTAAGGAAATTTACCACCAAAATTTGTTGTAAATCGTATGTAATTTTCAACACTAGTTTATAATTTGCTACAAATGGTTAGGTACTATGCGAATTAATGAAGGATGATTAATGAAGTTTGAGCTACCATTTTCTTATAAGTAATTTTCATATGGTTCAAAATTCCTTATTCTTCGCATGTGTGAAATGAAATGTTGTAAAAAGTGATTTCATAATATTTTTCAACTTCTGTGTTTATTTATTTTTTAACTTATTGAAATTTGTCAAATATTTCTATACAAATGTTTTTAGATTCCAAGGATTATTATATTCCAAAGGGATAATGATTTATTAGTGTCTTTTATAGTCTTTATTAGTTTGAGTTGACTTGTATTTCACGATATCAATACATTCGTAGAAATAAAATATTTTTTATTTTTTTAATTTATAGTAAGGTAGTGATAATGATAAGTATTAGTTGAATGGTTCTTTAATGTGTTCATATCATTTTTTTTAATTTATAGAAATTTAAAAAATGGACCAGGTAGTATGTAGAAATTATTAGAAATTTTTTATGTTTGTCTGATTTGGACCACTACAATTATTTTTTTAGTTGTGGTTTACCTTGTCATTAGATCTCTTAAAAATTTCTGATTTGAGGGATGGTTAATTGTGTTCTTATAACTTTCCTTTTTCTACAAAAGTTTAAAAATGAAATTAGGTTGTATGTAGCACCAACAATAGATGTAGTTATTGCACTAAAATACTTTCCAAAAACAATTAAGGATATACTTCAAAATTTAATATATAGTTAATAATTAAAAAAATCTATTAAGCTTTATGTGTAAAATAACATATAATTAGTTTGTTTAATTGAATTGGGAAATTGTAATTATATTTTTCAATTGCAATTAAAGAAATAACTCTATCTTTTTAAATCACCAATTTAAATGGTTGGTCAATCTATTCATGTAATGCTCATTCCATAAAAATTAAATAAATGTATTAGGTTGTATATATAAACATACATATCATTAATTTTTTCATTTGAACGGGGCCACTGTAATAATGTTTTTTTATTGTCATTTAACTCGTAAAATTCACTTTGTTAGAAATGAAAAGAAAATATAATATATACTAACATCATTTTTTACCCCGAATGTGGGTGACACACTTGAAATGAGTGAATATCAATTCCCAAATCATACAGACCATGAGAATCCCTTAGCAAATTCCCCACCTACAGTGGATCCAATTACTGTTAACTCCATGCATGCTCCTCCCAGAACCAGAGATAACGCAGATCAGACAGGCCTTGTGTCACCTAACCTTGATCGTCACATCTCCCATACCACCATTAATGTCCATGATGTTTAACCAACAACGCAACCACGCCTAGCCCTATGTGCCTTCTCATTGGCTTGAGCTCCACACGCAGTATCGTGCGAAGATCATTCATTGCCTTTCTGAAAACCTTCATCCTCAATCCTATATATCCTCCCGACCTCTGATCCTTTCTTCCGTCATCCACTCTCTGCTGCATTTAGCTCTCTTCCCTCTAATATGGACGCTCACTGATTCCAATCAGTTATGAAGTCTCAGTCCCGAAGTGGAGCTGCGAAGTCCCCCTCTGCTTGGCACTTTGCATCTTGCGCACCTGTCCCCCAGCCTCTGTCGCTTCTCTCACCCCTGGATCACCCCCGCCTCCCCTCCCAAGTGCCCAATGGCCCCTAGGTTGCGCCAACACACTATTAGCGGTGGCCAGAGAGGGGCTCTTTTGGGTCATTACCATCGCGCCAAGGATAACTACCTCGAATGGATTGAAGGCTCCTAGTCCAGCACCCCTGCCATCCATCATTTCACCCATGAGAAGTGAGCATATTCCTCCAGGAAACTTGCATGAAGGGGAAGTAGAGGCACGAGGAGGTCTACCTCCTCTCCCAGAGCTCCCCCTGTAATTTCCCTTTTTCAGAAACATTGGCAATTGAAAACGAAATCTATTCCAGAGATAGATTGAAGGGGTATTTACTGGATTTTTCACCTTCAAAAGGAAGGATGAACTCTATAGGCTTCCTGGCCCACTATCAGACTCTGTCTATAGATTTATTTTCAAAGGAAAATATCCCCAAGAGGGAATACAACACTATTGGGAATCTCACAAGATAACCCAAAGATGCAGCTACAACAATAAGCAAAGACATAAACTGGAAATAACAGTGAATAAACATTATGCCAAAATGTGTGGAAACCCTTGAGCCATTTTATTATGAGATAAAATAGCAAATGATACAATGAATGATAGAATAATAAGGCTAGAAGCCTTCTAAGAAAATACATGCCAAAATACAAATGTTGCTCCATAGCAGAATGCCCATGGATAGAGACTGCGCAGTCATAGAAGGGAGACTGTTGTACTAAGTGGAAAAGCAACATGGATATGCATATATATGGCTCATATATCATTGGGAGAGAATATCTAAGGTCCGAATCACTGCCTCAAGTCAATCCTAGAAGGATTGGCTCAAATATGCAAAACTGCTAAAATCCCAGAGTTATTGGGTAGCTGCAGCAACTCAATACATGGAATGGAATGGAGAAGGCTGAATGGCTCAAGCTGATGAAGAGCCCTTATCCTTTTGAAATATAAAGTTCAAGGTTGATCCCTACAGCAAAGATCTCACCCTCTGAAATACCTGCAAAACCCTCACTGCAATTGTGCTCCAGCTAGAACGCAGTCTCTGAGAGTCTTTGCGCTGTGACTGATGGAAATGGTTGGCCTCTTTCCAATGATAGTGGATTATGCTCAGAAACCATCCTCACTAACCTCCTGAAAGTAGAGAACTTCCCTCCTCTGAAAGATCAGCTAGAAATGGTGTTGTGGGAAACCTCCAGCAACACCCAACTACACTGCACATTAATCTGCTACAGATACTGCGCTGATGAAGATGGCTGATGCCATGGCCTGAATGCCAGAATATGGAGGATGAGTGCAATCCTTCATGAGCTACTCAAGAAGGAGAGGAAATCCTAAATAGGACTCCCCCGTGCCCGAGGGCACTGCAACTCTGCTGAACAGCAAGAGGCAACAATTTGTCTCAATAGAAAAATAATCAAATGATCTAAGATAATCTCAATGGGTTGCTTTGCTCCTCTTTTAAACACTATGAAGTCTCCTCCTTCCTTCCTCTAGAATTTTCCTCCCCCATGGAATATCCCTCCACTAAAACTGTGCTGTCCCACCTAGTGCTTGCCAACTCATGCCAACACAGTTTGACTTGGTCAATTAGGCCTTGTCCATTTACATTTTAACCTCTTTCACACATGAGGGTGTGAAATCCAGCTCCATGATGATCCATTTTCACATTGTAAGGGATTTTATTCCTATTTATTACATGAATGGGTCACTTTACCCATTTTTATTGAACAAAATAAAAATATGCAACTATAATGTTCCATTTTAGCTTGAGGCTAAAATTGGGACATTACACCCTCTTTGCATAGCACTCCGCCACCCCAGAATACTCCTGCACAGGGTGATGAAGATACAGACATATGGATTATGGATTTCGATGATGTTTGGATGAATGTCGCTGAAGGAGTAGACCCAGACTCCCCCATTCTCTGCGCTCCTGGAAATCTCCCCAAGTGAACTGCTACTAAAGTGGAAGGTGTTGTGGAAGCGGCTATTCTGCAGGCCCCTGCCTGTCCCATCAACAAGGAGAACCCCCATTGTAGTGAGGATGAGGATGAATAATGTCTGCACAATTGTTCAGTTTTTTTTTTTTTCATCTGTGCCCGTAGGGCTTTATTGTTATGTTCTACTCTCTGGATCCTATATGTATCAACGTTACTGCACACAACGTAATGCTCATTTTCAAGTTTTTTCTAGGCTAGCCCCCTCCCTCGCAACAACCCGAAATAGTGTAACAAAGGAAGGGATTGGTTAAGCATAGCTTACCAACCCTGCGTGTAAAAATATGTATTTTTATGTTATAGAAATTAATAGATTAGCACAACTTACCAAAAAAGAAAACATCATTTTTAAATGTTTTGAAGTGTAATGTTTTGATGTTCTTAAACAATGAAGTGTTGAAGTAGATATATGCTAATGAGATATATGTGGTTGCAGTGTAAATGCATATGGGAATTAATGTAAGTTGAAATGTTTTGGTGATCTTGGAAATGGAAGGAGTATTATTCCAATCATACATTGGAGATGAACTGAGTTGTCATATTCGAAGAGAACTAAATTGGAAGTATGGTAATAACTCTTATTTTTTAAGTCCTTCTCAGTCGTATGTATTAAAATATTTATTAAAAAAATACTATGTTGCAATATGGACATTAGATGTCACTGATAAGTACATTTGATAAGCGCTTTGAAAATAAAATATTGACATAGGGGATTTTAAATTCATATGAAGCAGGTCTTGTTGGCACTTGCAAATAAAAGTGAAAGTAGGGAAAAAATACAATTTTATGAGAAAATATTGATTGATGTGTGGTCCCAATATGGAGATAAATATGAAGAATCAAATATATTGCTAATAGATGCATCATAGCATCCTTCTCAGTTCGCTACATAGCAGTCAAACCACATCCTAATAATTGGCTTATGCAAGTTTTATTTCCATTTCTTAAGCCATTTCATTGTATCAAACATAAATGTGAGTACATCTGAATGTTCAATAGATCATGTACTTCATGTACTTAATCGTAACGGATGATGATTCCTTTTTAATAAATTTACTCAGTAGAGAATTCAATTTTTTCAATGCAACTTGGACATAGTTTTTTGTGAATGAAATTGTGTGATTTATTATTTGTTTCAAAATATATGTGAATCTAAAATTATAGTAATATACATTATTATTATTATTATTATTTATAATCATTTTTTCATTGAGTTTGTTGTACAAAAGATTTATTTTTATAACATGTATGTTGTATATTAATTTACATTTTTAAATGAATTATTTGTCATTGAAATCATCTTATTATATGATCCATTGAGACAAAATTTGTTTTTTATGGATTTGTATTTACTTATATTCATTAATACTCATATATGAATGCAAAATGTAATTTTTAAAATAAATTTCGATGTAAATAAATGCACCTCTTACCATTTTTTTGTTTTGTTTTATAGACAACTTAGTTGATAAATTCTTCATGCACTATTAAGGCTAATAGGAAATGGGGCATATGTAATGGGCCATAGGTGAATGATTTGAATTTTTTGAAGTACAAGGTATATAATTTCCCAATTGATATTTTTTGGTAATTTTGTATAGACTCCAATTAATATTTTCTAAATTACAGTAATATCATATTGAAAAAAAAAAAAAAAAACAAAGTCACTTGTTGACTTCTAATCTCCTATAAAATGCATTAATAGGAGTGTATAAATGTGATATAAAAATTTTAAAATCAAACTCCATTGTAAATAAGTTGTCATTTCTTAAAAATACATAATTAATTGATAATTATTGTTAAGTGGAGTGTTAATATTTCATTGAGTGTAAGGAATTTCATTTCATTGTCCAGTGTTGACTTTTTATAAATTTGTATTTTTAAATAAAATAAAATTATAGCATATGAGTCAACAAGGCACAAAGTTATGTTATCAACTTTTATTTATTTATATTAATTAATATGAGTGTATTAATGTGATACATAATAGCCATAAATTATAAAGCATTTATTCCAAAAACATATATTAAAATTTCTTGATAATAAGTGCTAAGTAGACTATTTAGACTATTGGAAAATGAGACATAGATTAGTGACTTCAAACTCTTTAAATTTGAAGGCATTTGATTTTCAATCTATAATTCTTTCTAACTTACATGTGCTTGTAAATCAATTATTTTTGTCTGCAATCGTCTCATATGAGTCAATAAATTAGGAAGCCATTTATTTACTTTCATTTTCTATCATTTGGTTTAATAAGAGTGTATAAATGTGATATCGTTGTTTTTGAAATCAAACTCCATGTAAAACAAATTTTTTTCGTAATTAAACATGTAATAATTAGTTGATCAATGAGACAATGAATGTTAATTGGACTATGAATTAATCCCGAAGGGTTAGCTCAAGTGGTCTAGAGCCAAACGTGAAGTTATTTGATATTGTTGATGATCACAGGATTGAATCTTTGAGTTTGTTGTGTTGAGGTTCCATAACTAGGGTAGATGATTTACTCAACGTACCATCTTAAAAATGGTGGGATGTACTCTTGGGTTTCTAGTGCTTTCATTCCAAGTAAAAAGAAATAAAACATGGACTATTCAGAGTTATTGAAGAGATGGGTCATAAATGGATGTATTTAAATAGTTTTCATATATGGCTATTTGATTTTCCCATCCACATTAATAATTTGTAAATTTCAAGTCTTAAATAAATTATTTCTAATAGAAATAATGTGATAGAATCCAACACATTAACATATTTATTGAAATCTATTTAGTTATATGCATTGATACAAGTTTATGAATGTATTTCACTTTTGAAATTATTTAATATCTTAATGTACGTAATGATATTTTTTTCAAAAAAAATTATAATTAATTGATGATGAGTTCTATGTGGTCCATTTGATTTTCAATTCATAAATTTTTATAACTATGTATTACTAAATAAATTACTTATATATGCAATCATCTCATGTCATTATATCATTCAGGAAGCCATTTATTGACTTTTATATGCCTATTATGTGGTTTGATATCAGTGCATAAATGTGACATTGTTGTTTTTGAAAGAAAACTCCATGTAAAAGAAACTGATTTTTCTGATAAAACATGGAATAATTACTTGATAATGAATGTCAAGTGGACTATTCAGGCACATTCAAGAAATGAGGCATAAATGGATGTCTTTAAACTTTTTCCACCATAATATGAGATTAGATTTTTCCATCCATAATCTATTTAGTTAAGTGGACTTTCAAGGTTCACTGAAGAGAGGGTCACAAATGAATGTCTTTAGACTTTTTGCACCATTATTATGACATTTTTTTTTACAAATTACAATTAATCAATAATGAATCTTAAATGGTGCTTAAACAAATTATAATTATTTGATAATTATTTCTAAGTGGTCTGGACCTCCCCTCAATGCTTTATAAAGGCAATAAGGGGACTTAGAAAATTTAGCGTAAATTTTTTTTTACTAACTTTCTAGTATACTAGTTGCAATGCAAAATTTGCAAGGGAGGCACTCCTTACCAAGTCTTACACTAAGATCCTCATAACATCATCATAGTTTGATCAACAACTCCCCCTCTGGTTTATGGAAAAATTGGGGGTGAGAGTTTTTAGGCACAATTTGTTTGACATCAAGGAGTCTAGTCTATCATTCTTAACTATAATATATTTATTTCATGTTAGATATATTGATATGACTTAATTGATTCCTACTAATAGCTATTTCACACCCATACTATGTATTGATATTTTTGTGCCAAGCGATTCCATGTTTCACCTATTCACGAGTCTCTAATTGGTTTGACATTACTAAAAATATTTATCTTATCTTATCTTAAGTTAATATTGTGATTTTTTCGAGAGGAGTTTTACATCCTAGTATGGAAATACCCCATGTAAACATTTACACTTTTAAATGTCTATTTACAAGGATATAAGTAGATCCTCGTTAAATGTTTGGGTCATAGAATAGTTAACATAAGTTTCATTTGATGGGTTTATCGATGGTGCTTTACAAGCCCATAGTATTGCATATCCCATGATATTTTTCTGTGTTATTTATTATAATGAAGCATACTTTAATGCTTCAACAACTCCATTATGGAATGTTAGACTACCAGCTTAGATCCATCTTAACTCTAGAATTGATCCCTACTGGCACTTTCTAGATCTCAATATAAGAAATATCTATGTTGGTTTACAAAATAAATAATGTTAATGAAGCCCTTTTGTTGGTTTTGATTGTTAAAATAATGAATTTAAACATGATATGGGTCTGACACAATATTTTTTCTTGTCGATTATAAATGATATCGATGTCCTAAATTATATAATTATAAAATTTGATACTAAAAAAAGAAAAAAAATTGCTAATAGTACCTGCAATTAAAATTGTTATGGTAATAAACATACTAGTGTAATTCTATGATTAAATAAATTTTATGGAGACTTTAAAATTGTGCCAACCTTCTACGATAATAGTAAATCATCACAACCAATTCCATATTTACTATATCAAATTATAATTAAATTGGTATATAATGCTAATATACAAAATACTCTTGTCACCAACTAATATTATTAAAATTTTTAAAAGGAACCTTAAATAATACTAGAAGAAATAATGTAAGGAGTCCAAGATTAAGACATCAAATATTTTCTTCTAGAAATTTATATAAACTTGTTTTTTATCATGATAATTTTATTGCAAAAACCGATGAATAGATACATTCAAATAGTGAACTAACTGATTTTCAAACTTATATAGTTAAAGTTATAAATTCTAGATCCACTCAATAATTCCAAATTTAATGAAACATCTTTGTTGCTAAAGTCCTTGTAATAGAATTTTTCCAATTTTAATGAAATATGTGTTCTAAGGTCATCATGGAGAGAATGGGTTTAAACATAAACATACCTTACAAAGATTGATTTTCCTTTTATTCCAAAAGAGTTAAATGTATAGGTCTTATCAAGGATGTGGTTGTTGGTTTAACTCAAAAATTTGTGGCTAATATCCCTCCAGTGTTTTGCATGTTATTATCTAGATCTTGGGCTGCCAAAATCAAGGGAACTATGCAAATGAACATGAATTATGCTACTATCCCTATTTTTGGTGAGAAAAGGAGGATATATAGAGATTCTTGTAGAAATTTGAATAATAGATGAATTATTCACTGATATTATCCTGATTACACACTATTTGAGCTTCATGCATAATACATAACCTCTTCTACAATTGATCATCAATTTGCAGAAATAGAAGCAATCGCATGCGCACATTAAAACATAATCAAGCACACATATAACACAGTGTGTAATGGGGAAAGCTTACAGCTGAAAACCCCCAACTATCTGTATATTATAATGATAGAGAACATGTAACAATACATAGCACAAAGCTCCTCACAGCTCTCAGCACTATCTCACATGCTACACACAAACTAGCTCGGATATGAACAAGTCACAAGTTCAAATCTCCTCCACCTGTCTGCCTGCCTCTACTGCGCAATCCAAGATGAATAATGATGAGATCCAAGTTCGAATCCCACTGGCTTGTACTGCGTAATCCTCATTGGAAATCTCAATCAATGTGTGTGCAAATCTCATGCACAGCTATAGTCACAACTGATAGTAGACTCACCCTTTCACCCACCTCTAACACTAGTCTCCACTGAACTGTCCATGCACTGAGTTAACTGATGTATTCTTTAGTTGACTTATGAGTTAATAATTAGTGAATTAATTAATAATTAATTCATACCACTCATCACTAGTGTATTTATTAGTTATAATAAATAAAAGTAGTTCAATTAAGTTAAACTGAACACAACTCCATCAATTGTCTCATCAACTCCACCAAACTCTGCCACATGAGTTCTAACTGAAGTCAACCATGCAATAGCTCAACTAAACCCTAGGAATAGTGTAATTCCTTCTGTCAGCTACATGTGTCACATCCGTAGCTAGAACTGAAGTGCTCCAAGAGGATAAGATAATGTTTATAGTCCAAATATTATTAAGAGATAATAATATTCGACTGATCTATTTTTAGACTGGCAGTCTAAAAATAGACTCCGCCCAGTATGTCTAAAAATAGAGGTCCATCTATTTTTACCAACTTGACCAACCATCCATAAATAGCATCCCGCAACTCATAGACCATGATCTATATGTCTAAAAATAAACATAGTCTAAAAATAGACTTTGCGACAAAAATCACTTGTGTGGCCCCCACCTAGTTTTGGTGATCACTTTCCAACTAGGATCAGGAATGATGTTTCAGGATGCCTCCTTCACTGTTTCTTGTTGCAATATTCAACACTCCCTCTCAATAAGAAAGGACTTTGTCTTTGCATGCGACATGCAACTCCATGCAGTCGCCTGCGGCCTTCACGAAGCATCCATGCAACTCCATGGATCGCTGCGCCCAACTCCTGCGAAACAAATAGGCTCCTAAAACTCAATCGATCCCGATCTACACTGTAAAAGTGTTAGAGCTTCTATTGATTGTTTACATGTCTTCAGGAACCATTGCGTTGTTGAAATTTGCACCCATGCACTCTGGACTTGCTGTCAACTCTGATCTGTGCTCCGTAACCGAAGTCATCACTTTGATCTGACTGCATCAATCCAACTGATCATGCTACTGTTGCTCTGTGGGCGCCTCATAGCCAAGTTCAATTCATGAGATCCACACCATCTCAATGAATCATGCCCATAAATCTCCTCTTGGGATTACTCATGCATGTCGCCCCACCTCTTACCTGGTGGTATAGTCGCATGCACTCTCTCTGCCCATCTGGCACAGAATTTCTCTGCATGAGTGGTTGCTCCCACTCCATGATCCTCATCTTATGGCTGCTCCATATCCCGAGGTTCACTATTACCTGCATGCAAAACTTGCTCCCTCTCAAGCATCAATTGCATGTCTTTCTTGCACTTCCCAACAGTAGGAAGCTCCATAGACATCCCATCTACTTCAAGTCTGTAGAGATTCTTTGCTTGAATCCCAACCTTCTTTACTTGTCCTGTTGCCTTGTGCCGAAGGAAAAATTTTCCTTCACTGAAGACAACTTCATACCCTTTATCCTCTAACATTGCGAATGAGATCAAATTCTTATTTAAACCTGGAACATGCACTACATCTTGTAAAAGAATGAGTTTACCTGAATCCCTCTGAAAGGTTATGGTACCAATTCTAGTCACATTGTATTGTCCATTGTCGCCCAACTCAACATGCAACTGGAGATATTTCTCCACCAAGTCACTGAAAAGATTCACATCTCCCGTCATGTGAAAGGAAGCGCCACTATCAAAATACCACCCCGATCCCAATGCACTAGACACCATGCATGCGATGAATGAGAAGTCCAGCTCAAATTTTGAGGCAAGAGCCTCACCAGCTGTAGCTCCAGCAGCCTGCTTGTTCTTCTTTTTCTGTGGACAATTCGTGGCGCAATGCCCATGCTCGTGACAGTGAAAACAATTCACTTTGGACATGTCACGCTCTTTACCATCCGCACTGGATTGAGAAGCATTATTCTTGCCCTTCCCCTTCCTTGCTTTGGTATCCAAAGTGAAATCCTCTTCATCATATGCCTTTGATGAAGATCCATCCCTGGTACTCTGCCTTATCTCCTCTTGCACAAGATCCGACCAAAGTTGCTCCCATCCTGGGAATTTCTCCCGACCATTGACAGAGTCCTGATAGGAGTGCCAACTCTTTGGAAGCCGAAGGAGAGCTAAGCTCACCAATTACTCATCATCCACACTAACTCCTACACTCCCAAGCTCATCCCTGCAGTGGACAAACTTTGTCAAGTATACCGGAATAGTGTCATTCTTCTCCATCTTTATTTTCCTGAGTTTATCCTTGAGCGCCAACTTCCTTTGGTCACTCTTGCTTTGGAACAAATCTGTCAAAACTTTCCACATCAAGAATGGAGAAGCTTTACCATGCAGGCTGGATACTATGTGATCCTTCATGCCCTCCAATAGAATCCTTCGACACCTTGCTGTCTTCTTTTGCCAAGCTTCAACTACAGCAGCATCAGTAGAAGTAGGCTTTGGAACTTCTTTCTCTATGAACTCCAAAAACCCATTATCATCTAACACCACCTCCATCCTATCCTTCCATGCAATATAATTCGAGCTTCCCTCAAGGGCATACTCCAATCGCAATCCGTTGAAAGACATTTTGACTTAGACACCAAGAAAACACTGCTGCAAATTCGAATTCCACCAGCTCAAAACTCAACCGCTTCTGATCTGTGAGAACAAAGTATTTCTAGCACAGAGATCGACTATAGGGGCATTTACTGGATTTTTCACCTTTCAAAGAAAGGCTAAATCCAGAGACTACCTGGCCCTCTTACAGACTCTATCTACCGAAATAAAATGTAATCACTGTAATAGATCCGATGATCAACTTCGCTCTGATACCATGTAGAAATTTGAATAATATATGAATTATTCACCGAGATTATCTTGATTACACACTATTTGAGCTTCATGCATAATACATAACCTCTTCTACCATTTATCATCAATTTGCGGAATTAGAAGCAGTCACATGCGCACATTAAAACATAATCAAGCACACATATAACACAATATGTAATGGGGAAAGCTTATAAATGAAAACCCCCAAATATCTGTATATTATAATGATAGAGAACATGTAACAATACATAGCACAAATCTCCTCACAAACTCTCAGCACTATCTCACATGCTACACACTACACAAGCTCAGATATGAACAAGTCACAAGTTCAAATCTCCTCCACCTGTTTGCTTGCCTCTACTGCGCAATCCAAGATGGAAAAGAATGAGATCCAAGTTCGAATCCCACTGGCTTATACTGTGCAATCCTCATTGGCAATCTCAATCAATGTGTGTGCAAATCTCATGCACAACTATAGTCACAACTGATAGTAGACTCACCCTTTCACCCACCTCTAACACTGGTCTCCACTGAACTGTTCATGCACTGAGTTAACTGATGTATTCTTTAGTTTATTTATGAGTTAATAATTAGTGAATTAATTAATAATTAATTCACACCACTCATCACTAGTGTATTTATCAGTTAGACTAAATACAACTAGTTCAATTAAGTTAAACCGAACACAACTCCATCAACTGTCTCATCAACTCCACCAAACTCTGCCACATGAGTTCTAACTGAAGTCAACCATGCAATAGCTCAACTAAACCCTAGGAATATCGTAATTCCTTCTGTCAGCTTCATGTGCCACATCCGTAGCTCGAACTGAAGTGCTCCAAGAGGATAAGATAATTTTTATAGTCCAAATATTATTAAGAGCTAATAATATTCGACTGATCTATTTTTAGATTGGCAGTCTGAAAATAGACTCCGCCCAGTATGTCTAAAAATAGAGGTCCATCTATTTTTACCAACTTTACCAACCATCCATAAATAGCATCCTACAACTCATAGACCATGATCCATATTTCTAAAAATAGACATAGTCTAAAAATAGACTTTGCGATAAAAATCACTTGTGTGGCCCCCACCTAGTTTTGGTGATCACTTTCCAACTAGGATTAGGAATGATGTTTCAGGATGCCTCCTTCATTGTTTCTTGTTGCAATATTCAACAATTCTAGGATGGCATACATGGTGAGTAGTAAATATAAACCCCAAAAATTTCTATTCTATGTGGTGGAGACTAAGTTGGGATCTTCCATACTCTTCAATGAAATCACTAGTGAGGTAGAAAATCAGGAATTGGGAAAAAATCAGCAAGAAAAAATTATGAAAATTGAAGAGGTTGACAAGGAAGGTTGGTGGCATATGGATTTTGATGGTGTTGCTAGAAGAGAGGGAGCTAGTGCAGGTATGCGGATTATCAGTCCAAGGGATGAGAGTAAGGTTTGTGCTTATAAATTGAATTTTGATTGCACAAATAACATGGCAGAATATGAGGCATTGTTTTTGGGTCTAGAAGTTTTGAAAAATTTAGGTGCCAAGAAGATTTTAGTTTGTGGCTTTTCTGAATTGGTTATCAAGAAATTAAAAGGTAATTATCAAACAAAATATGTCAGAATGAGAACATATAGAAATATGATCCTTGAAATGCTTGAAAGTATTGAACAACATAATTTGAGCATCAAATCGAGAGATCATAATTTTGTGGTTGATTCCTTGGCTGTCTCGACCAATTTTTTTACCATCCACATGCATCCTAGGAAGAGGTATGAAGTTGAAGCTATACATAGGTCAACTATTCCTGATAATATAATCAATTCGCTAGTGTTTAACAGTGATCAACAAGTCAACAATTTTATTGAATTGAAAGAGGAATTTGAAAACATCCAAGTTGACCAACAAAACATGTTTGTTGAAACCAAAGATAAACTTGAGATCATACAACTAAAGAATAGTTTTATTCCTAAATTTTTAATCCCTTTTGAAATTTTGTTTTATCAGAATGATGTGGTTAAGAGTCCTATGATGAAATCTGGTGATGAGGAAGTTGAAAGTTGTAACCTTGGTACTATAGAAAATGCCAAGTTGATTTGATGAAAAGAAGTAAAACAAAGGTATGTTGATTTGATGAAAAGATACATTTATGGTTTTGCATGGAGTTATCTAGATTTGAAGGGGTATGATCTTAGCATCATTCAACATACAATACCCATCAAAGAAAATGAAAATCCCTTTAAAAAAAAAATTAGGAGGATTAATCCATTGCTTATGTGATTGATTGAAAAAGAAGTTAAGAATTTGTTTGAAGAAAAATTAATTGTTCCATTGATATTTTCTAAGTGGCTTGCTAACTTGGTACATGTGGGGAAGAAAAGTGGAGAGCTTAGGATATGCATATATTGCAGAAATCTGAATGAGACATCTCTTAAAGATAACTACCCTCTTCCAATGACGGACCAGATACTGCAAAACATTGTTTGATCCAAAAGGATGTCGATGTTATATGGATTCTCATGCTATAACCAGATACTAGTACATTCAGATGACCAAGAGAAGAGAACCTTCTCTACACCATGGGGGACATTTATGTAAGCCAAGATGCCCTTTCGACTCATGAATGTAGGAGAGAATTTTGAAAGGGTGATGGACATTGCATTTGCAGAAGAAAAGGAGAGATCCATGGTTTTTCATTTAGATGACATCATTATGCTCTCAAAGAAGGAAGAAGAGCATCTCAAGCACTTGGAAAGATTCTTCAAAAATGTAGAAAAATTGGTATCTCTCTCAATCCTACCAAAATTGTTTTTTCTTTGACAACTGGAAAATTATTGGGTCATATAATATCAAAAGAGGGAATAAAGAATGATCCAAGTAGGGTTGCTACCATTCAAAAGATATATTTGCCTAGAAATAGAAAATAGATTTAATCCTTTCTAGGCAAGGTGGATTTTGTTAGAAGGTTTATTCCTAGTTTTCCATAAATTGTTAAGAATATAACCAAGATTCTTATAAAATATTCTAATATTAAATGGAAAGTAGAGGCAAACCATTATTTCGATGAGATCAAGAAGGCCCTTACCCAAACACTGGTGCACATAAATCCTGATTTTTCTAAGGAGTTTTTGATTTTTAGTTTTTCCTCTGAGAATACATTTGAAAGAGTTTTATTGTAGAGGAAGTATATAGGTAATGAACAGCTAATTTATTTCTTTAGCAGGACACTTGGAAATTATGAACGAAAGTAAAAAATTATGGAGAAGCAAGCCTATGCTCTAGTGAAGGAACTCAAAGCTTTCAGATTCCATATTGTTCATTCTCACATTATGGCTTTTGTTCCTAATGCTGTGATAAAAGACATATTGTCCCAAGTTGATCCTGATGGAAATATGGGTAAGTGGATTGCCACTTTGTTGGAGTATTATTTAGAGACTAGGCCTACAAAGTTGGTGAAAGGATAAGGGCTAGCGAAGTTGATGAAACAATCAAATTTTGATTTCCTAGATGTGAATTTCATTGCAGAAATTTTAGAGGTGGTTGAATAAGAAGAGTTAATTCATGTGTTATCACCCCCCCTACTTCCCAGGGATGAGAATGGAGTTGAAGGAAGGTAACCACAAAGAAACCTTTAGGTCAGGTAGCTAGCCCTACCAAGACCAGAGAGGGATCTCTAAATGTAAGTTTGTAGCCAATGAGATGACTAAATATATTGATATTAGACTAGTTATGATTCTCAATAGGGTTTTTGTTTGTTTGAAATTTTGCTGGATAGGAATGGAAGTTAGGGAACTATGTCTATGGTTTAGGTCATATTTAAAAGGTGAGGTTGCAAAGGGAAGGATGAGGCCAATTAGGTAAGATTAGAAGCATGCTTAATTTTTCATTATGTATAGGGTGAACATAGAGAGATTCAAAATGAGCATTAAAATGAATTCATTCATTAGAAGAGAAGAGACATGTTCATGTAAATCATATAAAAATAGAGCATGGAAAGCATGATTTTTGTCTATAAACTAATAATATTATCATAAAGAATCATATATGTGAAAGATGGATAACATAGCATTCAACATGATAAGTTTACAGAGAAAAAAAATGCTCAAAGGCATACCACTAGAGTCTCAACACTATGTCTCCAACATTGTCCTTGATTTCATTCAGAAAAACGCTTGTACAATAGCTCCACTACAAATAATAACTGTTCAACCTCTCAAAAGAGTTGAGGTGGACTAATTATAGAAAATGGATTTCATGAAACCTCATAAGGTTTAAATACTATCCAAAAAGAATCATAATTACATCAAATGAGTCACTTCTTAGAATATAGGGAAGTTAGAAACTAATCCCTGAAATTTAGCTAAAGACTACGAGTGTGTGTCTTCTCCATTAAATTACATGTTTCCTCATCATAGAGGGAAAAAAAAACTAAAACACATCAAATGAAACCTCATGGGACAAATAGAATCAAATTATGCAGTTTTCCTAGCATGACAGCCGTCTGAAAGAAATCCTATGAAGAAACGTAGTGCCTTTAGCAAAAGTTTCGCACTTGCCTGGCAGAAATGTCACACCTGTTCAAGGGTGATTTTTCCCCACTTATAAGAATCCAAATGAAAATCTAAAAGTTGAGTTGAGTAGCCATGTGAGTCTAGTTCCCAATGCACCTTTAATTTTTAGAAAACACCAAAAGGAAGACCTCAAAAAGTGGTTTTTTCCAACCTCACCCCAGAAGCCTCGTGCCTAGTCAGAAACACTCACAAAAGCATAGAAATAAGGCAGTTTTTTGAATTTTTCTTCAAAACCAGAGATTGTCATGGAAAACCAAGTCCACATATGGAATGTACTGATCAAGATGAATCCATCCATGCAAGAAAATTTTCATTTGGATGCCCTTATAGAGAGCATTGTGCCTCAGCACAACGCTTATGTGGAGACAAAATTTCCATATTTTTGCAAGAATAATCAAAAATACCAAAAGAGCTCAAAATTGACCAAAATTTGTTCTATGACACTTGTGCAGGGTAGGCTAAACAAACATGGATTCCTCGATAAGGACGTCTAAGTTTTACTTCTCCTTGAGCTTCATTTGAGCTTCTTTAAGCTTTTTCTTCACTTGTTTGAGCCTGATTTGGGAGATTTTGTTCCTCGTGCAATTTTTATTTCCCATATGTCTCTAGAATTTATTGTTATTTTTAGCTTTCTTCATAAGCTTATCAAGGTTTCCATTGACCCTATCAAGCCAATACTCTCTATGTTGATTGATTTCATCAACAATTAGTTCATTAAAAGTCTACCAACTTGATTTAGGAGATGATTCTCTTTCTCTATGAAGCACCCTCTTCAGGCCTCTCGTCCTTGGTATCCTTATTTTTGTTCCAATTTCTGCATCCTCCATCTAATCATCATCTACTATTTTTGCACCCTTTCCTTTATCTACATCAACATGTACCTTTGGCTTCTCTTAGAGGAGTAGTTTCACCTTTAATTGAAGATTATTTTGTTGTAGGAATGTGATATGAGAATTTGCAATTGAGAAAAACTCCCTCAACTTTGTTATTCCTTCATATGTCTCCTTTATTATTTCTTCAACTAACTTATCCTTCACTTTTTCTTCCATGTCATCTTCTAAGGGTGCTTGTTCATCATGGTGCTGCAATGGTGATTCACCATCATGGCTAAGTGGTTGATCCACTGTTTGTATTTTCTCAATTGTAGTTTCATATGCCAATACACCTCTGATGGTCTTAGGAGAAAAAACCATTGTCTTTCCCTTCTCATAGGTTTAAGTGATCTCAACCCTAGGTTCTTTTGAAATCTGAGCATGCCTACTTGAAGAAACAACCTCTTTTGGCTATATTGATGTTGTGCAAAGAAGAGTAGGTGGACTAGTAGTAGGCGTTGATGCTACTTTCTCCATGAAAATTTCCCATGTCATATTATTTGTTGAGCGCTGGTAAAAAAAAAAAAAAAAAAGCCAAACCCTGGTGTAATAGACTAGGATGAGGATTTATACCTTTTCTTTGTACTTTTTCCGCTATCTTGACCACACTATGGAACAGATAGTTTGAAAACTTAGTGACTTTGTAGCCTTGAAGTGCATCAGTAACCTGACATGGTATTGGTAAAGTCTTGAAAATATTTCATCGCATGTAAAATATTTCATGATCAGCTTCATTAATGGCGAATACTTAACAAGTAAATACCTGAAAGGGAAAACGTGTTCAGGTTCATCTCTGCAATGAAGTTTTATGAATATTGGCTAGTTCTCAAGGTATATTTCCATTCCCTTGAACCAGACTTCTCCTTCATTTGGAATCCCTATTGCTAAAGTGATGGAATCTACTGATAGAGTGAATAAAATGCCTGCTATGATGGCCATGTCTCTACTGAAGTTAGTGGAAAAAGGGGTGGTCAATGGGGCATGACATCATACCTCCATGATATTCTCACAAAATATCAGATATCTAATGTTTTCAAAACATATTTTGGTGTAAGGAGAGGGATTAAGTTCTTGCAATGTGGATGGCTCATATCTAGAATGATGGCCTCCCTTGTGAGATTTCTTCTCACTCTCCATAGTAGTTGTGAATAGGATAAAACCCTCCTAGATGAAATGGGTGGGTAGAGATAGTGAATTTTGGAAGATAGGGGATATGGATAGGGTGACTTTAGAGGATGTGATGAGGTATAAGGATGTTGAGGAAAATTCCCCAAAAAATTGAGGAAGTAGGGTGATGTATTAGCTTGAGGATACAACTGGAATTTCTTGAAATAGGTATGGGTAAGTAGACCAGATTTTGAAAACACGGGAATTTTCCAATTTTGTTGTGGAAATGTAGTGGGGACTTAGGATTTTATGGAACAAGGGTAAAGGGAATTGTGAGTAATAATAGGTGATATGGTAGTGTTTGTGAAGGATGAGTGAAGGTTTAGATGGTGGGAAAAGGGTCTCCAATGGCTAAAAATAATCAAGAAAGGAAAACCTAACATGCAGTGGAGGAAAAACTATAATGATAGAAAACATTCATACATTGATGAATTGACCTGAAGAAGGCAGTTGTAGTGTCCACTTACTGGTTTTGGAGGCCACAAGAGGTTTGTATATTTTTTTTGAAGCTTGAGTAGATTATTTGCATAATGAAACCCAAAAACGTAAAAGTTTTGGCAGAAGCGTAGCGCTGTGGAAGAAGTGTAGCGCCAATACCCAGAAACATCGCACTATTTCTTCATAAACGTAGCAGAGTGGGTTTTTCTTGCAATTTTTGCAGTTTTCTTCCACCTTTGGCAATGGAAGAGTATTATGAAGGTAACATATGAAATTTATCGAGAAAATCAGGATAAAATGAATTGACAAAATGAATTTTTCCTTTTAAAACATCAATAAAACACCTTTTTTCTCCTTTAGTGAAAACATGCTCTTTTGAGAAATACTTTTCTTTTTTGAAGAATTTGACAATGTGACAAGATTTTATAAAGAAGTAAAATTATATTTCTTTATTTTCCTACCTAATATAACTCCATTTTAAAGATAACTTGTATGATGGAAATGAATGACCCTTCTTTTGCCTTCTTTATGACAGAAATTGGAATTTTATGGTGGCGAAATGAAAGATACATAGACACTGACCTAGGTGATAGCATGGTGAATTGAAATAAGACTATAGATGAAAATTATGACATGACTCATTAAATGAAAATAACCATGAATAAACTGGAGGGAGTAGCTTTTAAAAACCTATTTGAAAACTGACTTGGAAATGTAAAATTTTGAGCTAGGACCTCTACTAAACAAATTTTAAAGAGTACATATTGATCACTGAATATTGGACACTAACATTCACTCCAGTTAAGGATGGAATCTCCTTCAGTAGGTGTCAAGAACACCATAGACCAAGCAGCCTCATCCATTAGGCAATGGAGTCAAAAATATAACACTAGACTCTCAAATGACTAGCTAAAACAAAAACTGACTTTGACTCAAAAAATTGACTACTGACTGAACTTACTTATGGCAGTAGACCATTGCGATCTTAGGTCCTTTGACTTGAGCTTAAAATCCTGATGATAACCTAATACCTTCTGAACATATATATATATATATATATATATATAATCATTCGATATGATCCCTCCAGAGTAACCAATCCATCAAATGGCTACATGCTTGAATCCTTCTCACATTTTCCTTGGGCAGGAAGAAAAAACAAAAGCTAGGAAACTCCAAGAGCCCATTGAACAAGTGCTCATGATTCATAAATACAATAAGATTCATATTCCCAGATGGTTGCATCCATCTTACCGTTAGATCCTTGAAACCATGAAAAATCACCTATTTTGATGACTGGATCAAATCAACATAAGGAACCTTGAAAATATGGAAGACTGTCATGTCTTGATAACCCAAGGAACAATTTCCATTAGAAGTTAGTTCATGTTTTATAACTTCAAAACTTTCACTAAAAACTTTATGATCATCCATGTCTTTTTGATGATCTTGGGCTACTTGGTTGTGCTTGAATTGTCCATCTTTTTGCAACTTGGAATAAAAATAGAATCCATAACCTGAACTTATAACTGAAACAAATTTCACCTTCACTGATGACTACAATATACTTACCAAAGGTTCATGTAAATTCACCTCTCTTGATGACTGTAGCAAATTAGCAAAAGGATCCTTGAAAATCTAAAAGATGATCTTGTATTCATGATCCAAGGGACAATTTTCATTCATAATTAGTCCTTGTTCAACCTTGTCATGATCAAGTTCATCTTCAAAGAAAAATGGATCAACATTTTTTTCTATCAAAATGTCCAAATTTTCTTTATCATTCTCAAATATTATAGCCATATCATGCGTATCGAGGCTATCCTTTTGTTGGTCAAACAATTTTGTTTTGATCTCACTAGAAAACTCTATTTACGAATATCATATTAATTTTCACAATGGGAGATTATTTTTGATATATGACCCTCTTGCAGTTGTGGGGCTTTGTCAATATGAAATAGTTCACTACTTGCACCTTTGTCAAACAAAAACTGAAAAATTGGTCGCAAAACTTCACCTATCTCAAGAGAAGGGACATGAATATCAACATCAAGTTCTTGATTGATTTCATCGTCATCTAAGAGAGAAAATGTTGATTGTTGTAAGTTTTCTACATGTTGTAATTCCTCTTGATCATCATGGAAAATAACTTGAGAAGAGAATTCATAAAGTGCCTCTAACATATCCTCGTCATCCATAAATTCTAGATCCTCATCAATACTTTCAAGATACTAAATGAAACCCTCAAAATGATCACAAAAAATTTGTACTGGCAGTAAAGATGGATAATGTTCTTTATAATTATCAAAAAATATGGTATGAAAATCATGTAAGGAACATATGATAGCTGTTCTTAACCATTCATACCATGTTCTTGCTTTGTCTTCTAGATTAGCCACAAATATCTTCATTAAGTAATCCTCAGGAAACTTAACTTTAAGTCTACATACATGCCCATGAAACTTGATCAAGTGCAAGGTATCATCATCTTTATTTTCATCCTTGAACATGGGAAGATAAGATAACCAATCAGTACAAGGCATAGGATTTGGAAAGCTAGGGATATGAGACCAATCCATAGGAGCATACCTAGCTCCATCTTGAAAACAGTGAAGTCACCAAAAAATTCTTCAAGCTACTAGTTTTTGAACAATGGAATCACCATGAAAACTCTCAAATTTTTGATTTTTCAAAAATGGAGTCATTAGTTGAAATATGCACAAGCTTCTTGTGCCCAATCACTATTCAGGATAAAAAATCAGAGCTAATATCTTTCGTTCTTTCCTAGGAAATATTTAACCTTTGCTTCATGGTAGCAGCGCCAAAATTTTTATCGCTCCCCCGTGCTTCCCAAGGCTAAAAATGGAGTTTAAGGAAGGTAACCTCAAACCAACCTTAAGTTCAAGTAGCTAATCCTACCAAGACCATAGAGGGCTATCTAAATGTCACTTTGTAGCCAATGAGATGGCTGAATATATTGACCTTAGGCTAGTTATGATGGTTAGTAGATTAGGATTTTTGTTTGTTTTAAATTTTTTTGGATAGGAATGGAAATTAGGGAACTAGGTCTAGGGTTTAGGTGAGATTTCAAAGGTTAGATTGCACATGCAAGGATGGGGCCAAGTAAGTAAGATTAGAATTTTTATTAATTTGTCATTGTTTATAGGGTGAGCAGAGAGAGAGTCAAAATGAGCATTAAAATGAATTCATTCATTAGAAAGGCAGAGACATGTTCATGTAAATCTTATAAAGTAAGATTAGAGTTTTTATTAATTTGTCATTGTTTATAGGGTGAGAAGAGAGAGAGTCAAAATGAGCATTAAAATGAATTCATTCATCAGAACAGCATAGACATGTTCATGTAAATCTTATAAAAACAGAGCATGGAAAGCATGATTTATATCTATAAAATGATAAGATTAAAATAAATAATAATATATGTGAATTATGGATAACATTAAATTCAACATGATAAGTTTAGGGAGAAAAAATAATTCTGAAAGGAATACCACTGGAATCTCAACACTATGTCTGCAACAATGTCTTTGATTTCATTCATAAAAAGGCTTGTACAATAGCTCCACTGAAAAGAACAACTATCCAACCTCTCAAAAGACTTGAGGTGGAATACTTATAGAAAATACAGTTCAGGACACCTCATAGGGTCAAAATCATATCCATAAAGCATCATAATTACATGAGATGAGTCACTTCCTAGAATCTAGGGAAGCTAGAAACTAATCCCTAAAATTTAGCTAAAGAATAGGAGTGTGTGTCTTCTCCATTAAATTACATGTTTCCTCATAATAGAGGAAAAAAAACTAAAAAACATCAAATGACACCTCATTGGACAACCAACATCAAATCTTGAAGTTTTCCTCTAATGACAGTTATCTAAAAGGAATCCTAGTAGAAACATAGCGCCTTTAGCAAAAGCGTCATGCCTGCCTAGTAGAAACATCGCACATGTTCAAGGGTGATTTTGGCCCACTTAGAAGCATCCAAATGAAAATATCAAACTTGGGATGAGTAGCCATGTGAGTATAGTTTCCAATGAACCATGAATTTTTAGAAAAAATCCATAGGCAGACCTCCAAAGGTTGTTTTCCCAACGTCACTGTAGAAGTGCTGCGCCTGGTCAAAAACACTGGCAGAAGCATAGAAATGAGGTATTTTTTTGAACTTTTCTTCAAAACCAAATATTTTCATAGAAAACCAAGTCCAAAGATTGCATGTACTAATCAATAGGAACCCATCCATGTAAGAAAATATTCATTTGTATGCCCTCAGAGAAAGCATTGCGCCTCCGCGTGATGCTTCTATGGAGATAAAAATTCTATATTTTTTCAAAAATCATCAAAAATACAAAATGTGCTCAAACTTGAACAAAATTTGTTCTATGACACCTACTGAGGATAGGCTAAAGAACCATGAATGCCTCAATAAGGAGGTCTAATTTTTCCTTCTCCTTGAGCTTCATTTGAGCTTCTTTAAGCTTTTCCTTCACTTGTTTGAGCCCAATTTGTGAAATTTTGTTCCTGGCACAATGGTGATTGGCCATATGTGTCTGGAGGTTATTATTCTTTTTAGATTTCTTCATAATATTCTCAAGGTGTCCATTGACCCTATCAAGCCAATACTCCCTTTCTTGATTGATTTCATCAAGAATTAGTTCATCAAAAGTCTTCCAACCTAATTTAGGTGTTGATTCTCTTTCTTTCTGAAGCACCCTCTTGAGGCCATTTGTCCTTGGTCTCCTTCTTTTTGTTCCAAATTTTGCATCCTCCAGCTGATCATCATCTACTATCACTTTTTCCCTTTCCTTTATCTGCATCAAAATGTACCTTTGGCTTGTCTTGGAGGATTATTTTCACCTTTAACTGGAGATACTCTTGTTGTAGGAATGTGATCTCATAATTTGCAATTGAGAAAACCTCCCTCAACTCTGTTATTTATTCATATTCCTCCTTTATGATTTCTTCAACTGAATTATCCTTCGCATGTTTTCCATGTCAACTTCTAAGGGTTCCTGTTCATCGTGGTGCTACAATGGTGATTCACCATCATGGCTAGGTCGCTGATCCAACATTTGTATTTGCTCAAGTGTAGTTTCAGATGCCAATATACCTCTAATTCTCTTAGGATAAAAACCCATTTTCTTTCCCTTCTCATAGGTTTGAGTGATCTCAACCCTAGGTGATTTTGAAATCTGATCCTGCCTGCTTGAATATCCAACCTCCTTTGGTTGTATTGATGTTGTGTTATGAACAATAAGTGGACTAGTAGTAGGTGTTGATGCTACTTTCTCCATGAAAACTTCCCAAGTCATATTGTTTAATAAGAGCTGGTGCAAAACAATCAACTTAACCCAACAATGGTCAAATAGACTAGGATGAGGATTTCTACCTTTGCTATGTACTTTTTCCTCCATCTTGACCAAACTCATGAATATATAGTTTGAAAAATTGAGTGATTTGGTAGCTGTGAAGTGCATTAGTAACCAGACACAATATTGGTACAGTATTGAAAATGTTTCCTTGAATGAAAAAAATTTCATGATCATTAATGGGGCATACCTATCAAGTAAATTCTTGGAAGCGAAAACATGTGAATCAGGTTCATCTCTGCAATGAGGTTTTAGGGACATTGGGTAGTTCTTAAGGTCCAATTCCATTCCCTTGAATGAGACTTACCCTTCATTGGGAATCCCTGTGGTTGAATTGATCGCCTCTACTGATAGAGTGAATTAAATGCCTGATATGATGGCCTTGTCTCTACTGAAGTTAGTAGCAAAAAGGGTAGTCATTGGGGCGTGAAATCCCATCTCCATGATCTTCTCACAAAATCTCAGACATCTAGTGTTTTCAAAACATATTTTGGCATAAGGAGAGGGATTAAGTTCTTTCAATGTGGATGGATCAAATCTAGAATGATGGCCTCCCATGCGAGCTTTCTTCTCACTCTCCATAGTATTTGTGAATAATATGAAACCCTCCTAGATGAAATGAGTCGGTAGAGATAGTGAATTTGGGAAATTGAGGGATATGGATAGGGTGACATTAGGGGTTGTGATGAGGTGTAAGGAGGTTGAGGAAAAATCCCAAAAAAATTGAGGAATTAGGGTGATGTGTTAGCTTGAGGATATAGGTGGAATTTCTTGAGATAAATATGGGGAAGTGGACCAAATTCTAAAAAAACAAGAATTTTCCAAATTTATTGTGTAAATCTAGTGGGGAATTAGTGTTTTGATGGAACAAGGGTAAAGTGGACTGTGAGGAATAAGAGGTGATATGGGAGGGTTTATGAAGAATAAGTGAAGGTTTAGATGGTGGGAAAAGGGTCTCCAATTAATTAAACCAATTAAGAAAGGAAACTATAACATGTAGTGGAGGAAAAACCATAATGATATAAAACATTCATATGTTGTTGAATTGACTTGAAGAAGGCAGTTGGAGTGTCCACTTACTGGTTTTGGAGGCCACAAGAGGTTTGTACAATTGTTTTAAATCTTGAGAAGCTAATTTTTTGGCAGAAGTGTAGCACTGTGGCATAAGCGTAGTACCGATACCCAAAAACGTTAGACTGCACCAGAAACGTCGCACTGCTTCTTCAGAAACATAGCAGAGTTGGTTTTTCTTACAATTTTTTTCGGTTTTCTTCCACCTTTGACAATGGAAAAGTATTCTGAAGGTGAGAGATGAAATTTATTGATGAAATGATGATAAAATTAATCGAGGAAATTATTTTTTCCTTTTAAAACATCAATGAAACACCCCTTTTATCCTTTAGTGATATCATCCTCTTTTGAGAAATGCTTTTCTTTTCTGAATAATTCGACAATGTGACAAGATTTTATAAAGAAGAAAAAAATATCTTTCTTTGTATTCCTACATAATCTATCTCCCTTTTAAACATAACTTGTATGATGGAAATGAATGTCCCTTATTTCACCTTCTTTATGATAGAATTTGGACTTTTATGGTAGTGAAATGAAAGACACCTAGACACTGACCTAGGTGAAATCATGGTGACTTGACCTAAGAATCTAGATGAAAATGAGGACATGAGTCATGAAATTACAATAACCATCAATAAACTAGAGGGATTAGCTTTTAAAAACCTAGACATATCCAACGATCAAAATTTTATTTGAAAACTAACTTGGAAATGAAAAATTTTGACCTAAGACCATTACTAAACAAATTTAAAAGAGTACATATTGATCACTAAATATTGGACACTAACACCATGTAGAAGAAAGATTCATTATGTATGATTGGTATAAATATGTAATTTTTGTTTTGTAGCATCATAGCGATCCTCCTAAAGCGACCAAGTCAAAATATAGATTTTTCAAACTAAAATCTCTAAGGTACTGCATTTTGAATAAGTATTTGTATTAGATGGATATCGGTAGGATACTCCTTAACTATTTTCTAGAATATGAAGTTGAAAAGGTGATTGATGAATTTCATAAGGGTGACTGTGGATGTCATCATTGTTGGAAGGTGATAGTAAACAAGATACCTAGAGCCTTAAATTTTCAAGGATGTCTACAAAAGGATTGCTGCCTGCCATGAGTTTCAAATTTTTGATCGAAAAAATAAACTGTTGCCATTATCTCTGAAACCCATATTTGTAGAATCCCCTTTCCAACAATGGGGACTGGATTTTATTGGTGAGATACATCCGGCATATTTATGCTAACATTGGTGGGTCTTAACAACCACTTATTATTTCACGAAATGGATTGAAGTAGTACCTACAAGACAAGCTACCAAGTTAGACATCCTACATTTTTCGGGAAATAATAGTTTATCAAGGTTTCAATGTCCCATGAAAATTATCACTGATAATGCTCAGGCTTTCAAGTCTAAAAGATGATTAGTTTTTGCAGTCGGTACAATATTACCCTTGGTCACTCCAAAAACTATTATCCTCAAGGTAATGGCTTGGTTCAGTCATGAAATAAGAGCATATTCATAATTATCACTAAGGTTTTGCATGAAAAAAAAAGGTCATGGAATTTGAAGCTAAAATTTATCTTCTGGGCTGATAGAATTTGTACCAAGAGATCTATAGGACCCTCTCCTTATGAATTGATCTAAAGAACTGAAGAAATATTTCCTAGTTCTCTTGGAATTCCTGTGATGAAATTATTGCAGAGATTGGAGGAAGAGCCAAATGTAGTCAAAATAAGGATAAATCATATCATTTCTTTGCAAGAAAAGAGAGAAGTGGTGTACACTAATTATCAGCAATCACAAACCAGAGTCAAAAATACATTTGACGGGAAAACAAAGGAGGAAAATTTGAAATTTTTAGATGTGATTTTGAAGTGGGAGGCCAAGATAGAAGATAAATGGAAACATGGAAAATTTGAAAATATTTGGAAATGAACCTATAAGATTGCATCATATCAGGGAAACAACACCTTCTTAATCCAAGAGATGGATGGAAAATTGTATCAAGGAGGACCTGTCAATGGCAGGTTTCTTAAACACTATTCTTCTTAACTCGATATGTTGAAAGACACATCATTGTATATATTACATTTTCGTTTATCATGTTTGCAAATAAATGTGATATTCTCATCAATTTTGAGTTTTAGGAGAAGGTCATAAATACTTGGTGAATATTTCATGAGATTTATAATTTTTATTTTTGAATAAGGCACTAGAGTTTTTGGTTATTTTCTGCACCACAAGGGCGCATCATCCCCATTGGAGCCACTTTTATCCATGATAACAATTATATTAGTCTAGGTTTGTCTTAAGTTAATTAGGTTGAGTCACTTATGGTTGAATAAGGTATTTTGAATTCATAATTTTCAAAAAATTCATATATGTGGGGGGGTCTTGAAGGTCATCATTCATGTGGTAGGGGTCAATGTCAAATAAAAATCCAAAAAATATCATGCATGAGAAAATATGGTCATTTTTGTACATTGGGTACTTTTACGAACTCTCGCAACAAAATCAGTGTAAAAAAGTAAGAGTTTGCTATGGATGTTGAATTCACCCTCCTCAACACAAGATGCTCTACGAAACTTGTTTTATTTTCTAATGGTGGGAAAATGCTATGATTTTGTCATAAAGGTCAAATCAGCTGTTTTTCATAGCATATTAGCTCATCATTTCTCCATTCCGTTAATTTTCATTACATTTCATATGCATTCTTGGTCATCATTTCCCTTTCCCACCTATTCATTATCATTTCCAATTTCAAAAAAATTCTTTACCCTCAACCTTGTAATGTGTTTCAATTTTCTTCCTAGCGGTATAGAGGTCTAAGTTATGTCTAGCAGCTATCTTGAGGTTAGTTCTACTTGTGTCAAATAATTTGTGTTTTGTCTCAAAGGTTTTTGCAGGTGTCAAGGAAGGAGACGATCAACATATTTTGGAGACATGGCATCACAGAAGAAATTGCATAAAGGTGGAGCTGTCGTTAGATATGAGCCCACGGATATGAGGTTGCTCGAGGAAGACCCCAGCTTCTCACATGTGTTTGCTAATGTGTGTTGCCTTCAATTCTACCAAAAGATACAAGGATACCATACACATGTTTCGAAGGAATTAGCTGCTAATTTTATTGGTATAGGGTTGAAAGTAGGCCTACTAATTTTTTTGTGTCTCCTGACACAATTTCACATGCAACTGAGATCCCAAGATCAAGATATTCACAGTTTAAGGTGGTGAAATTAACGTTGCAGAACTGTGATGAATTTTTGAAAGAGGAGTACAAAGGCATCGATATGTGTTCAGGCATCCCTAGAACATGCTTTAAGGAGAATTATTACAAGTGCTTAATGATGATTCAAAAATATTTCACCTATGAAGGTAGATTCCATATGATCTATCAGTATCATTTCAAACTACTGCTAGACTTCATAGGTAAACGACTAGTGGAAATTCCTTTTTATTTGTTTAAGAGTTTTGGAAAAATGGAAGATCAGGTTCAAGAAAAACCTGAAACAAGTGATACATTTTTCTCTCATCATGCTTTGATCAAATTTCTAGTAGTGGAATAATTGAATAAAATCAAAATTTATGGGTCTACATTCCTTCTTATAAGTGGATATGAAGTTGATTTCCTCACTCCTAAGAAGACACCAAAATACAAGCCCAATACACCAATAAAATGAAATTATTCTGGAGTTGAACCTGTAGTTGATCATGAGGAAAAATTATAGCCTATGAAAGAACCTATGGATTTGGAGGTTGACAAAATGCAGGAGACTGTGGTGCCAAAAAAATCTTCTACACAAGGACCCACATGAGTCTTACTAGAAGTTACAGTGAGGGAAAAGGTAATTTAGTAGACATCCTAGAGGCAACTAAGAATGAAGACACTCCTATTGTAAATATTGTGGAAACTAAGGGGGAAGAGACTAAAAAGAGGAGCCTTAAGGCCAAGAAATTTGAATTTTCAAAATAAGATTTAGGGTTTATCCTTAAACCTAGGAAGCCATTCACTAGTTCATATTTGTCGAAGGGAAAAATTTCAGAGAATATGCACAAGAAACAAGAAAATAAAATGATACCATCAGGGGAGGAATTAGCATAATTATCTCTAGCATAGGCAGAGTTAATCAAGGGAAGAAAGGGAAAAGAGAAGGTTCAAGAAAATACTGATTTGGAGCTCTTACAAGAGAAACTGAGGGAAGCTAGAGAATAGGTTCTGGAAGCCAAGTTGGAGTTGGCAAATTTCAAACAAGAAAGGCTAGAGATGGTAGATTTCAAAAAGGAAGTGAGAAAGCACCTACATTTCTACAATGAAATGGAAGACAAGTAAGGGAATATTATAAACATGACATTGCCCCTACATAAGATGATGAAGCATATTTGGAGGAGGAATAGGTCGGTACAAGAAGAAAGAAGGAATCTACAAAATCAAGTAAAAAACATGGAATCACAGATGGAGATTGTATAAGAATAATTGAAGGAAAATGGTCTTAAGATGATTGTGAAAGATGATGATGTTACTCCATGAAACATGGTGAGGCAACACATTTTTGGATCACATTTTATCTTATTCTATCATAATCATGCATATATAGGCTTTAGAAGAGTTTTTGAGATAAAAAAAGAAGAAGGAGAAAATGTCAGTGAACTAGGTACTTTCGTAGCGCGTTCCAAGCTTAAAGATGATTTTTTCCTATGAAAGTCTTGTAGGTTTCTTTAAGGGAAAACTTCTTAAAGTATCTCAGAACAGGGGTGACTTGGAGCATAGGTTTACTTCATTTTTCCCAATGAAGATCCTCCAAAAGTTAGAAAAGTAAAAAATTGTGCAGAAAGTATATTTTTGAGGTTGCTACAGAATTGTGGTACGAAAGTTCCTAATAGTTTGTTTTTATTCCAGCGTTATGTATTTTTTATCTTTTTGGGCAGCCAACGTAGTAAATAAGTGGATATGTCATCAAATGATATCATGAATATCATTGGGCCACTTGTTTAAGGGGGCAACTCAACAATCAACTCCACATGGCTGACATGGTTGACAACTCATCATAATGCCAGCTCACAAATTGGATGACTCATCATTAAATCTAGTTTATAAAGACCTTAAATCTAGTGTATCAATTGGCCAACTCAACATGGAAGTTTGGTTCGATAGGAATGAAAAACATGGGTTGTTAGAGATTTTTTTAAATTTAGTAATGGTCATATAGTCCTTTTTTATTACCAACTCCATCAAAATAGAAAATATTCCTATTAATCCTCAATATGATGTGATTCTATCTAAATTAGGTCTCAATGTTAGTGTGGAAGTCTAGCCCAGGTGGCAGAATTTTGTAACAAAGATCTCACTCTATAAATGAGAGGTTTATTGAGTTTGAAAGGGGTTGGTTGTTGAATGTTAATGAGGGGCTATTATTTTGTTTTTTTTCTTTTTAGCACGCTAATACATAGTTGCTGCAATTTTCTTTCAGACCTGAGATTTTATTTTGAGCTTATGTGTTTGTGTTTTTCCATTTCTCATATTATCATCAACTTCATAGTATCGTGATTACCTGGAAGTCATAGTATTATGCTCCAATTTCCTTCATGTATTATTTTTTTGCTGTAAAAAATTATCTTTTAAGCTTAATTGCCTCATTTTCCATGGATTACATTTTCCTGTAATTGAAGTCCCATAGCTCAATCCATGCCTAATGGTAGCCTTCATATAATCCTCAACTTGCAAAAATCACTTAGAATACAAAAATATTTAGCATATACACTATGAGTTTTGTCTTAAGTATTTTATCTTTTCCTTGAGAGAGCCCTCTTTGATTGGAAGGGCTAAATTCCAATCAAAGTGGCTTGGAATAGTTGCACTCGGTTGGCAATTGAGTAAACCAATTTTTCCCAGCTTAGTGATAACACAATCCATAGAATTTGTTTACTTCCCTCGAGGGAACTTTGGGTGTTAAGTGGTTTCATTGTAGTGTGATGTCGAGATAGACCAGAGTCTTCGATCTTCCAAATGGATAACTTTAAAAATCATCCACTGAGGGCCCCTCCTTCCATAATGTTCGATCATGTCTTGTTGTTAGACTTTGTTCCTAGTGCATGTTGATTTGAATTGTGGAGATGCACTTGAAAAGATGCACACTATGTAATTTCTCCTTTCACTTCTTTATGTGTGTGGTTTGGCCCACCATTTTTTAAAATACATATAGCTCTTGAAAAAATCTTCGAGCCTGTAACATTTTACAAGAATTGTTCCTTTTTCTTTTTTCTTTTATCTTCATATTTGTTTTTTGAAATACACACACAGGCATATATACATATTATTTTTGTTTCTTTTTTGTATTTTTAATATGTTTTTTCTTTAAGAATACAAAAGTGAAATGGTTACAACACTATCTTGACCTAGGGACAATGTTTTGAAACAATATGCTAATAACTTTGTATTAGAGCCTTCACCTAGGGCATGGAGTTGTATTTCATATCATAGAATGCAGTAAATAAACACATACAAGATACTTACAACGAGCTCCCCGGTATTTAAAATGAAAATGTATATGATGTTCAATGTTGGAAATAATAGTTGAGGTATTTCCCATTTATATGAAATTGTAACAACTCAACATCAATATTTTCTAAAAATAAAGGTTGTTTCATCATACTTCTGCCACCTTGAAAGGTCGAAACCATATAGGATAAAATTGTCCATTCTTACCCTTGTCCTCTCACCTAACACCATATCTAAGCACAAGGTCTCTTGGCTGGAAAAATATTTCTTTAGCATTTTTATCAAAAACAAATTTCATCTTTTCCTAATACTTGATCAAATTTTGAACTAGATGTTCTATGCTTTCACTTAGTTCCACCAACTAATTCATCCTCCTAGTCAATGGATTGGGTTCTTCCTGTACATCCTGTATTAATATAGCTAGAAGCATGGCTAATTGACTAGGAAACAGTGTTGTAGTACCATATAACAGTTCAAATCGTGATCTTCCGGTGGATCTTTTGGTTGTCACTGTATTTTCCCAAAGAGAAAAATTGAGTTGAGAATCCCTATTCTTCTTATTTTGTGTAATAATATTCTTTAAAATTCTTACCAAAGTCTTATTTGATGAATCCACCAACCCATTACCTTGCAGATAATAGGTGGCAGAGTGGCTGAGTATGAAATTATATTTTGGGAAAAAAATTATAAGCTTTGAAGATTTAAATTCTTCGGCATTATCAGTCACCAACTTCTTTGGACAACCAAATCTAGCAAGATTATTTTCCCACTTAATCAGTTGCAGTCTGGGTAGGTGTAACAACCCTGGTAAAAATTCCATGTAGTAAAGTTAAAGATAATAACCATGATTGCTGGGACACATTCCAAGTTGAATGTTGGGAAAAAACATCCTAGTGGGTGTTCATTTTGGTTAAAATGGATAGGGAATTTGGCAAAGGAAAAGGAAAAGTATCTAGAAAGGAAAAATGGCATTTTTGGAAAATTTATTTATGAAAATAATTGAAATTAGGAGAAAATGGAGATGAAAGGTAAGAAGTTAAATTTTAGGAGGAAAATGAAGGAAAATAATGGAAAATGACGAAAATAGAGGCGTCATCAATAAAAATGATTTTGAGAATCAATTGGTACCTTTTGTCAATGCATTCTTTTGGAGCTCTCTCATTATGCTCTCTCTCTCTCTCTCTCTCACTCACTATTGAACACTCATAGTTTTGGAGAATTTTGGAATTGGATAAAGAAAGGAAAGAAAGCAAGAAAAAGGAGGCAACAATCAAGGAGGAGCAGGAATCACGAAACTACAACATGATTTTTTGCAGGTATTTATTTGCATGTATGATTTCCTTACTAGATCTGAAATGCATGGTATTGCATGTGGTTCCTTTTTTTCATGGCATGGGTTTTTCCATGTGTGACAATGTTTTCAGCCTAGCCTTTCCATTTCTGGATAGCCATGGTGTTGTGTAGTTATCATTTTTTTGTTTAACTGGATTACTATATGGATTCAAATTTGAGAGGGGTGTATCTCCGGATTGATATAAAACATGGATTAGTAACCCCTGAAAGAGACTATGGATTATGGTAAATTCAGATAGTGTGTTTCCTCAGTAGGCCTAGGAATCCTAGACAAGGGAATGTCGATATATATTGTAAATCTTAGAGGTGGTTTTCTCTCCATCGGGCCTAGGAATCTGAGGTTTGGGATATATGTTAAATACTGGAGAGTATGTCTGAGTTTAGGGCCGAGTGACACCTGATTCAGACTATGGGTTGCGGTAAAGACTAAGAAAATAGGAGATAGGAAAATTCCTCACTATTTAGGTAGAGAGAATCTAGTAATATCCATGATTGTGTTGGACTTGTGATTTAGTGTAAATCATGGTAAAGTGTGGTTTATGATTGATGACGGTGAGGTATTTTAGTGTCGTGATGCCCTGGTTGGTTTTTTGTATTCAGGCTTAGAATATGGCATAAGGGTGATTGGCTGAAGAGAGATTTGGCTCAACCAATCTTTGATTGGTTGGAACATGGTAGTCCCATACCAGGTTGGTTTCTATATTCATTAATGAGAAATTCCTTCTTGTGGTATTTGATGTATAATTGTACTAGTTATTATGTGGATTATATTGTTTTTATATCTATTGTATTTCTGTTGTTGTTACATTAGTTATAATCATGTAATTTATTAGTGATGATGTATGGCTCTCTCCATGTTTTTACCTAGAAATGAATACACAATGTATCCATGGTAAAAGAGATTGTATTGTATCTTATGATGTAATGGAGCAATTCTTCTTAGCTATTATGAGATAAGTATGAGATCCCTATGTTTAAATCTGTTGTTTATAGATGTAGATGCCATGTTTGTGACATGTTTGACAAAATTCGTGTCATGGCTAGGAGGGGTCCGGACGAGTTCCTAATGATGTAGTTCATTTCATAACTTTTTTTAATTTTATTTATCATCTCCTATAGTTTCATTAAGTTCTAGGAAGTGACCCGAGATCTACGGCTAAAAAGGTGGCACAAATCATGGAGTTGTAGGCACAAAACTGACCAAACCAAGCCATGGTCTCTACCTTACATTGGCATGCCCGTGGCTATAGGAATTTGGATACTACCTTTCCTTGGCATGCCCGCGACTAAGCCTAAAATTGGTGAAAAGGTCAGTCTCCCTCAAGGTACAGGGGTCTAGTAATTTGTCTTACCTCCTGGGATGTTTTTCATGTTGTGTAAGGTGTGTTTGTATTTTTTCCATCGGTTACACTTACTGAAGGTCACCTAGGAGGTTGAATATCATATTAGTAGCCTCTCATTTCATGTTGACCCTAGTTGACTGGTTACTTCAGTAGATGTCAGAAGGGGGTGTTACAGATTGGTATCAGAGCATGGTTCAACCCTTAGACTAGATGGGAAGTGTGTAGAACATGGATTTATGTTGATTTCATATGTGTTTAGTATGATTGTGGTATATATGTTCTTGTTTCATCCATTTTGCATTGGCCATGGTGGTAGTGGTGTTGCCAGGGAAGGGTTGATTGTGTTGTGTTCAACATGATATCATGAGTGTATGACTGGTTATGTGTGTCTCATGATTGTGTATTGTTGCACACACTTACTTACATATTGCTACATATTCTACATGAATTGCTGGATTATCCTAGGGTTACATATTGTTCATGCTTCAATGTTATCCATGTATACTTTCTTATGTGATTTCATGTGTTGAACACGTATTGGTTGTTAATGACTGTTTATACATGTCAAGTGGGTTCATATGCTTAAGTTTGCATTATTTTAATCTAGGTTTTTGTGCATAAGGTCATTGTATGCAATTAGGTCATCATTATGATATTGGTATGTTATTATGCTAATGTGTTTGCTAAGATAGAGAAAGAGATACATAAAATCAAGGTGAATTTTCAACATTGGAATTCTAGGCAAGATCATGTCATCATACTAGTTTGGATGTTTGGCAAGCACGTATGTGATTCATGGTTGTTGTAAGCATTAGGGTTACTCATATGTTTTCTATTCTATTATTATGGTTACATATGTGATCAATACTGGTTGATAAGTGTAGTTATATGCATTAGGGTTATGCTTGTTCTTTCCATTATATTGATGTTATGGTTACATATATTATGGATGCTAGTTGATTAGTGCGGTTATATGTACATGTGTCAGATAGTCATGAATGATAGCAACCTGTGTTGGTATGTGTTACACCAATCTCTAGTCATCTAACCATTTACAATTATATGGATTGAAGTACACCATGTAAGACCAATTTTACCATAGTAAAATTTCTTTCATTATAAGAAATAATTTAATAAACCATATTTTATTAAGTTATTTCTAGTTAAAACAAGAAACCCCATGAGGAATAATTAAATAAATCCTTATTTATTCGATTTTCCTCTAGGAATAATTAATTAAAACACTGTTTAAATAATATTCCTGGTCATATTTAACCCAACTATGAGAAATAATTAGATAAATCATTATTTATGTTATTTTTATCTAGGAATAATTAATTAGATCATTAATTAGTTATTATTTCTTGTTAAATTTGACTAAATCACCTAGAAATAATTAAACAAATCATTATTTGTTAATTATTCCTTAACCACATTCTTGAAATAATAAATACATCATTTATTTGTTTATTATTTCTAAATAAATGTATTTAACCAATTTAAATACATTTTTCCTCCAAGAAAATAAAATAAAATATTCCAACCGGTTAGATCAAGATCTTAGTTAATAATATTTTATTATTTTCCATCATCAAGGAAAAATCGATATATTTTTATAAATAGGGGGGTTTTCCATTAATTATTCATATTCCCTTGATGTTGTTGTTGAATTTTTATGCCCTAAAAATGTAAAAATTCTAACTTCCCCATGTTTTAGGGTGTTTTTGGCAGGTAATAGGTATCAGCAGCGCTAAAGATGAAAACTTTTCCGCAACCCGCCGCTAGAGGATCCCAAAACTAGAACTCACACTTTTTGGCCCAAAACCTGCGATTTTTTCCTGAAATCAATGTTAGCCTAGAAACTGCAATTTCCATAGCTTACAAGTCAATACCTATGAGCTAAAAAAATTTTTGAGCCTTTCTGTGACAGTTAGAGTTTTTAGAGAGGACTGTTTTGGGTTGTCTGACCTCCATCTCAGCCTTTCTTAGGCTTGGATATGCTCAGTTTGTCTCCTTCAAGTAGAACCAAGCCCCTTAGGGTTTCACTACACTTCCACCATTCTAGGAGGGGTTTAGTTGAGTAGGTAGTCTGATATTTATAGTGCTTTCAACCGTCATTCAGGGTATGATCTGTGTTTATTTTAGGTCCCCGTTAGTTATTATTCGATCCAAAACCCCCTCTTGAATTTTTTTTGGTATTTTTCTTAGGGATCCCTTATTTTCTCTAGGTTTTTAACCTTTCACCTCCCATTCTGCAGTAGTTTTCCCCTTTGGTTTCTTGTTGTTTTCTGCATCATTTCCAACAGATCCAAGTCATTAGATCCCTATCTCTTAGACCTTATATATTTTGGTCATCTTGTTTAGTTTGATTCAATTTCTCCCTCCTTCTAGACTAGTTGTTTGGGAAGCTTTCTTTTGGGTTGAGGCTATGCATGTGTAGCTATTTATTTTACTATCGTTTCAGTTTTATTTACAATACTTCAATATTTTTTTTCTTTATACAACCATTTGGGCTTAATTAAAATTAGCACACGGCTTGCAAACACGCACACCTAAAGTGAAGAGTGCTTAATTTACACTGCCAAGCTAAGACATACACATCATAATTGATTTATATGCCTCACTCAGCCTTTTTTTATCACTCTTCAACCTTTTCATGTCATCTATGACTTTCCATCATTGCACCCCGAAGGCCTTTATCTCAGAGACTCCAAGGCATTCACCCTCATTTTTTGTTAGGAAGACTTACTTGAAAACGTAGGGTCTGAGTTAGTCCTCCGCTGAGTCCCCATACCGAATTTGATTCTGGTTCATCACATTCTTCCTCTGATTCTGAGCCTGGTTCCCCTCACCCTCATATTGTCATCATTCTAGGTGCCAATGTAGGTACAGGTCCTCAAGCTGGTGGTGGCCCTGACCCTAATGCTGGAGACGGTATCAGAACCATTCCAAATACTCCTTTGCTACCTTTTATAGCATGTTTAAGCCTTCCCTATTTCATCTAGTTAATCAACGACCCTATACTCCAGAATCAAGGTTGGGATGTTATGCCAACTAAGCTTCCTTCTAACATCCCTAAGTTTGAAGGAAACACTGGAGAGGACCCTAATAATCACATCTCATTATTTCATATGTGGTGTTCATCCAATTCCATTATTGATGACTCCATTCTCCTTCGGTTGTTCCAGCGTACGCTCATTAGAGAAGTTACAAAGTGCTATGTCGACTAGAATGTTTCATCTCATTCCACTTTTGCGACTCTTGCTAAAGCGCTTATGTTCTAGTTTCAGTTACCTCTCCTCTATGATACTGGTACTGAGTGGTTGAATGCATTCCATCAAATTTATGCCACCCACCTTTCTGACCATGTCTAAGGATGGCGCAGAAGGAGGAGCTTGTATTGAGATCCTACATTTGACGACCATGTTTATATGGATTGGTTTCTCATAACACTTTTTCCTTCCATTGGTAAATATGTCGCGTCTCACTTTCCTTAGACCGAGGAAGAAGTGCTTCAAGTCACATTGAAATATGACCTGATATATGTTTATATCATTTTACCAAATCTCCCTAGACCTGGGGAATCTCATGCCACCGATAGTATTGTTGGATATCTTTCACATCTGTAAACTCATCTTTCCATGGGTTATGGTTTTCCCAGAGGGAACCAGC
Organism: Pinus albicaulis; assembly: GCA_034641835.2. Classification (NCBI taxonomy): domain Eukaryota; kingdom Viridiplantae; phylum Streptophyta; class Pinopsida; order Pinales; family Pinaceae; genus Pinus; species Pinus albicaulis. The sequence continues at coordinate 556,271,525 of CM076581.1, read as the reverse complement.
TCCTTCAGGACTTATCCCCCTCCCCAGCAACATGTATTTAGGGCAAAGCATGCCTTACGCATTTTCCAAACTACATCAACCGATGCCAGGGCTAGTTTTTGCTCAACCTGTTTACCAAAATGTTTCCCAATCTCCTTTTTATCCTTATCCATAGGCCGGTGCTACAACTCCTCCAACATCAGTGCCCCATCGTATCGTGCCTTCTCAACCTCTGCCACAGTAACCACTGCCTCCTCATGGTTATGTGTATGCGCAACAGAGCATGACTAATCCTCTTAATTCAAAGAAAAAGAATAATGGAAAAGGAAACAAGAACCAACTAGTGGAGGGTAACGAAGGACATCAAGGTAATCAACCAAACACACCCCAATGGAACTATCCTAGCACTACAAACCAACAATAGGGTGATCAACCCAAGCAGAACAAGCCTCTTCGTATTAAAAATCCTTGTCCTTGTTGTGGTTTCCATGGCCAATACACTCATGATTGTCCCATTTTACCGTAGATGTGACATATGTGGGAAGCACAAGCCAAATCTATAGGGCATCAATCCACCACTTCGCTTCCTCAAAATACCCCTCCAGCTCAACCAGTTGTGTTCATCAATCCTTTCCCTCAGCAAGGATATGTTGCTGCCCAACCACCTCAATGTCAAGAGAATCCTAAACCTCCACAGTTTGGTACCCTTGATTACCAAATTCTCTTCATGAACTTTGAAGAGGTCAATACCATTGATGCCAACCTTTAGACTCGGTCGTGCCAATATCACAATTAACCCTCTACATTTGCAACTGAGCCCCAAACCAAAGTTTCCATATAGTCCATTTAGACACCCAGTGTTTCCTTACATATCCCTTAGCCTAGGGTAGACGTCATCCACAAGATCCCCAAAGGACCATTACGTTGAAATGTTTCTTCCTGCAAAGTAGTCGAAACCTACAACATAGTATATGAATTGGCATAGTTCCCTAATTCCATGTCAATTCTGGAAGTCCTCCAATCGTGCCCATCACAACGAAAATCTCTACTATCTTCTTTGGGAGTTTCGAATCCTTTAGATGATCTTTTGATCAGCTTTGATGTTGAAAAATCATAACATCCCCCTTTACCCTCATCCATTTCCTTCCAAATACCAGTAAAGATTCATAATGCCCATGTTCAGAGATGTATCATAGACGAGGGTGCATCCACCTCTATTTTGAATAAGCTCGGATCACCCGACTTAGCCCCACCCACCATCACATTGCGTGCATGGGATGGTCAACCTTCTGAGCCCCTTCGCATGTTCCAAAATTGGCATGTCACTCTTGTGGGAAAGACTATTTGTATTGACATTGAAGTCATTAATGCCCCCTTGGATAACAATATCCTCCTGGGTTGTAGCTAGACAAATGCGATGTCAGAAACCGCATCTGCGATTTTCCGTAATATGTTCTTTCCTCAAAATGGAAAATCACCACCATCGATCAATTAATATATTATGAATCGATGTCTCAGACCTCCCCTGAGTCTATCATATCTTCGATGGTCGATAAACAATCAATCACACCTCTCATAAATGTTTCACCAGGAGTCTATAAAGATTCCACCTTACTTGGTTCATTCCTTGGTTCCCCCCTACCCTCTTATCACTGATCCTAGCTCGTCAAGTGTTTGCACGATGTAAGCATCTTAGGCTAGCCACATGTGGTCTGGGTCAACAAGCCAACATCCAATGCCTCCACAACCTGCTGGTGGTCACTCGACACAACCTTCAAGACCTTCTCGTGAAGGAACTTCTTCCTCTGCTGGTGTCTCTTCAAACCTTTTTCAACTAAGAATGGTTCCCCCTAGCCTTAACCATTTGGGATCCATTCCTCCAGGCCATTACCCTTCTGGTAAGATACCATTTCTAGCTCCCCCCTCTGAAGAAATTTTGGTGCTTATTATGGCTACGTTGAGTCCTCCCAACTTGACCTTGGGGATCCCAGTCTGGTACATCGATCCCCCAAAAAATACTCCGCCTGGTCAGCTCAAACCATATACCACTTTCACCCCATTCCAACCAGTCACTATAACCTCTCCCTTTTCTTTAGTGCCTTAGTGACCTCGACAAGAACTTACTCCTGTTGTGAAAGCATCCGATGAAGGGGGGGAATCCAAAAAGAAAGAAGCTAAGGACAAGGCCCCCCAAACAACTCTTGCTCCTATTAAGCCTCCAAATTAGTCACCTCTGTGAGCTGTGTGTGATGTTGTTGTGCATGTGTTTATTCATTCTAATGTCATAAATTGCTTGCATTAATTATCAAATGAGGTTTGTAAACTAATGAAGTGTGGTGCACTATATGTGCTTAGTTAATGTTTCTCTTACTTTGTTGTTTTCTATATTATGTTGTTTTGGGGGGATTTTGTTCTTTGATGTCTAAGAAATTTTAATCTAAGACTATGAAAAGATTTAAATGAATATAATGAATTTTAAGAAGGAAGAAAATGAAGTTTTCCTAGGTTAATCTAATTTTCATAAAAATAAACCAAAAACAGTTGGATAGTTTGGACCTAATTTGGGAAATAGAGCATCTATCTTATATTATCATTAGTCCTATTCCATGGATTTAATTATAAAAACTAAGATTGAATTTTCAGTTCTTGTCTTTAAGTAAAAACAGAAAAATAAAATAACTAATGTACTTATGTTTACTCCAGCATTCAATTATGAGGAATGACATTTTTGAGATGATGTTAAGTAATTGTCTGTATGTTAACTTCTAATGTCCTAGAACAATAAGAAAAGGATGCAAAGGAAATCATCTAATGTATATTTAGTTACTTCAACATTCAATTATGAAGTGTGATCTTCTTGAGATGGTGTTAAGTAACTAATTATACCTAATGATCTAGAAAACCAAGTAAGGTATGCAGACGGTAACTCAGTAATTGCATTCATAAAAAAATCAATCATTCAGTCTTGAAATATGATTAAATCAATCTCCTTGGAATAACCTTTAGGAATATTAGTGATGCAACTAAGTGAGGATCTGAAAGAAAAATGTGAAAGCATGTAAAACTCACTGTAAACAACTAATGTATATTTGACTTTCTGCAACATTCAATGTGAAGTATTACCCTCTTGAGATGCTATGTGAGAAGTCAATTATTCCTTAGTTTCTAAATTCCTAGAAAGAAAATAACAATGCACAGCGTAAATTCAATCACTTTATGAATTAGAAATTCAACCATTTAGTTTAGAATCATGATCTTGAAATGGATTTTGAAAAGATTCGTTGACACAGTTAATTGACAATTCTATTCTATGAAAATGAATGAAAAAATAGTAAGGAAAACATGCAACTGTGTATTCTTATTGCTTTAATCTTAATTCGATTTTAAAACAAAGTTATCTATCTTCACGAAATATCTTAGAAGAAAAGGGCTGCACAATTGTGATTTAGTGTTATGCTATTGTTCAAAAACTAGAATGAAACATTAACCTAATTAGAAAACAAATTTGCTAAAAACAAAGAAATGGAAATTGAACTAAAAACAACAAATGAAAACCCTCCTCCAGTGCAGGGGTCCTCTACAACTGATTCTGCTGAACTGATAGCTAGTTAAGGATGCACTTAAAAAATCATTGGCAACGCGAAATTTGTATTATGATAAAATGAAACCTTGATACAAAGTATCAGCAGAAAGCTTAAACTTAACACTTAATTTCTGAACTATCTTCTCAGTTCTGTACAACCTGTTTTTAAAGGAAAATAACATAACTGTTTGTGAGATAAACTTGCTGCAGGTGGCTAATTCGAATTAGACTTGCAATAGGACTATTAGACTCTTGATTTTCTATGATAGAGAATTCAAGAGTTCTGCTGCTTTCGGATAACGTACTTTGACCACACCTTTGACCATGACCTTAAGCCTACTTTTTTGTCGATCTGGACCGAGTGAATATGATAGAATCCATGTGGAGATGATTCTAGAAATTCCCATGTGGCCCAATTCATCATTTGACACCTAGAACCTACCAGACCATGAGAGTAGCTACAGAATCCATAGTTAGCTGTAGAATAGGCTGCTTTTTGTACCTAAATTGCAAAAATCTATTTAAATATAAAGAAAATGAAAATATAATATAGAAATCATTTTAATGCACTCCTTAAGACAAAACTTAGCATTTATCATTGATTGGGGTATCTGATTATGATAAAGTGAGGGAAAGAGGTGAGAAAATCTGTCATAGAGAGTGTAATTCTGAGGTTCAACATAACCCCACTGCAAAGTCATTGCATGTCCTCATGCAATTTTCCAAAAATGTGAGTTTTCCTTTCTTACTGCATTTGCTCAGACACTTCTGCTAGCACATCCAATTTCCTTCTTTTGTTCTTCCTTGAAGTGACTGTCATCTTGGGCCTTCTCATAAGAAGCTTTTACTTTAGGTTAATGACTGCTCTATGTAGTAACTTATTCTTTGTTTTCAATTTCCTTTTTTTCTTATACCACAGTCATAGATGCAGAATGGTATTGTGTTGAATTACCTTGTCAAACTTGTTTTGCTGCTTCAAGGTCTCATTCTCTTGTTTGATATGTCTTTTCAATATCTCTAGTTCATAAATATCTTGTTTAAGAGCATCAACTAGAGGTTCTTGTGGATTGACAGAAGGTTTTGGGTTCGTTGATGAATTTTTCTTCTCTAATGATTCTATATAATCATATATTTTTGTTGAGCTCGGTATATGCCTGGAGATCTTCTGTTGGGGCTACCTTCAAAATAATGAATAGGATAATTTTGAGGACTATGTGCAAGATGAATGTTAACAAGATATGGTATTGGGGTTTCCTCATCTAAATTTATAAGCTTTTTCACTTTTGATAATGTTTTCTGCATAGAACCTTGGAGTCTAGAGCTCCTTCTTGGTTGTGGAGGACTTAAATTCTTCTCAATTGTAACCTTACTCCTCTTTCTTATCTTACCGCTTGTCTTGATTTTCTTTCTGATTTCTGTTAGTTCTTGAAAGATTATATTTTCATCATTCTTCTGTAATGAAGATTCAGGTTTGTTTTCAACATTTATATCAGTCTTCTTTCTTCTGCTTCTTCTGACATTATCTTATTTAGGTGACTCTCGTGCTTCTTGAAAATGGTTTCTAATAAGGAAATCCTCCCAGGTATCTCCTATGCTTTTTAAATGAAACTCAATCAGTATCTTTACCAACCCATGATGATACATGGCGGTGTCTATGAACTGTATTCTCTTTTGCACATTTGAGGCCATCCTTTTAAAACTATTTAGTAGAGATAAAGGAAGATTGATTTTGCCATTTTCTAAGAAATTCATCAATAAACGGATATGGTAGGTGTACATGCAACCAAACCTTCCTTCACAAGTGACAATTTTTTGTAAAACCAAGAGCATGTTTCTCCATTTTCTTTTAAGAGCTGAACTGGGGATAGCTTTTCTAAAAACAGAGAAATCCGTACCTGGGTTTTTGAGTATTAATTTCCATGATTCACTGTGGAAATCCTTATTTTTTAACCATATTTCACCATGCCTTGGAAGTTCTATAGCCTTGGCCATGAATGACTCAGTCACTGCAAACTTGATATCTCCAATTTCTACTTCGGTGCCATCAAAATACCAAGTAAAGGATTTTTTAATCTCCTTATGAAAACCATTGAATTTCTCCATGAACTTAATCCATCCAGCTTTCTGAAACAATTATTTGATCTATGGGTATCCTTCCATGTACTTTTCTCCAACTAGTTTTGATTTGACAATTAGCCCCATGCCTTCTACTATGCAGAGTTCTCAACCTTCAAAATTACCCTTCTGTTTTATGAAATGAATTGGCTGTGGATCTTATTAAATGTATTGAGGGTTTGTAGGAATAAATAGATGGTAGGGGTTTTGGAGAGATGTAGACAAGTATGTCACGTCATAGGTGATGACCATTAATCATCAACGAGGGAGTTAATTATCGATAGTTATGCAACTTAAGACGGAGGATGTGGCTGATATGTAGTATGATGGAGATTGCAATCAAATCAAATGATGAATTTTCAAGGAAACATATGAATGTCCATATTATATATGTTTTATGTTTGAACCTTGCTATTTAAAATAATTTTTTTCACTTTACCTTTTAGAACTTAACCTTTTCATTTGTTGTTTTCTTTGGTGTTGATCCTTAGGTACCATTTTAGCATGTTGGTCTTCAAAACATAATCCTTCAATTCCTTGAAATCATCATGTGTCAAAACTGTTGAATAAGATGTGGATTCAAAATCGAATTAGCTGCAGAATGGAATTACTTACAAAACGTGATCGGCTCCAGAATAGAATCAACTACAGAATACAGTCAGCTGCAGGATGTACTCTATAAAAAGAATGAAGTATGGCTATGGAATATGAATGTGAGATGAAATGGAAGTGGAATATGAATGTGAAATGCAATGAAAGTGGAATGAATTTTGAAATGGAATGAAAGTGGAATGAAATTGTAAAATGAAATGAATTTTCATATTATGAACTACAATGAATGTAGTTTTATGTCACTACTTATTACAAAAAAGAAAATGGAAAATATAGGATGTCAAAAATCTTTGATTTTCACCCTATATTTTTTGTATAAGCATGGCAATCATTGATTAGTTTTCATACTTATACACTTTATTTTTTTATGTTTTTTTTTTAATTTTTTAATTTTTTAATTTTTTATTTTTTTAATGTATGTAGGAAAAATAAAGCCTAATTTACTGAAGAAGAAGAATTATTCCTCACTAACTTCATATCAATATTATCTTGGAAAATCTTGAAAAAATCTTCTTTTGAAAGTGGTTTATGATATAATTTCAACTGATGACCATTCACAAGAAGAGGTACCTTTTCTTCATCTATTGTCCTTATCTTCACTGCTCCATTATCAAAGAATTTTTCAATCTCATATGGCCCAAGCCAATGAGTCTGAAACTTTCCTTGAAAATATTTGAATTTTGAATTGAACAAAAGTGCCCAATCCCCTGCTTGAAACTTCTTCTCCTTGATATAATTATCATGTCATTTAGCCCTTTGCTGCTGGACTATACTGGTTCTTTGAACTACATCTTGCCTGATTTCATCAAGTTCATTGAGTTTCTCTAATCTATGTTTTTATGCTTCTGATAAATCAAGTCCCAATTAGACTGCCATCTTGAAGGTTTGGATCTAAAACTCTATATGGAACATGACTTGTTTTCCATAAAAAATTTCATAGGGAGTATGTCCTATTGTATTTCTCCATGTATTTCTATAGGCCCATAAGGCTTCAGGAAGCCTTTCGGCCCAATCTCTTCTATGTAGATGTACAATCTTAGTGAGAATTCCTTCAATCACTTTATTGGTAGATTCAACTTGACCATTTTCCTGTGGATGATAAGGAGTAGACTTTCTATGCTTGATCCTATAATATTCCATGAGCCTTTTCACCACCTTAGATGTAAAATGAGATCCTTGATCTGTCACAATTTCTCTTGGAACACCAAAACGGGTAAATATATCCTCAAAAATAAAATTAACTACAGATCCTTCATTAGCAAAAGGTAATGCTTTAGCCTCTGCCCATTTAGTGAAATAATTAGTGCATACCAAAATATACTTCTTTTTTTTAGATGGAGGATTGATAGGTCCAACAAAATCCAAGGCCCATTTTTCAAAAGGCTCTATGAGTACCTGAGGTTGTAATGGAATTTTATTTGAAGTAGGTTTCCCTACCCTTTGGAAATTGTCACACCTTTTGACATATTCTTTGGCATCTCTGAAGATGGATGGCCAATAATATCCTAAATGAAGGATTTTATATGATGTCCTCTTATCAGAAAAACATCCACCACAAGCTTCATCATGACATGCTTTAAGAATTTCAAGAATTTCATCTTCTCAAACACATCTTCTGATAATGAGACCTAGACTTGTCTTATACAATTAATTTGTAATCCATGAGTATCTTGCACTTACTTGAATGATTTTTATTTTCTCTCTAGAAAGAAAATGTGAAGGTAATTTTCTTGTAACTAAGTAATTAGAAATATCTGCAAACCAAGGAGTCTGTGTAGTTATTGCAAAAAGATATTCATTAGGAAATTTATCTTCAACTAGAGTGCCATCTTTGATATTTTGAATTCTAAACAAGAAATCAACAACTTGTTTTGTTTTCTAGGTTGGTCTACAACAGTAATATTGAATTTTTGTAGGAGTAATAACCACCTTGTAACTCTGCCATTAGTAATAGATTTATTCATTAAGTATCTAATTGCAGAGTGATCTGTATGAAGAAATGTTTCATTTCCTGTTATATAATGTCTGAATTTGTTGATAGCATGAACAACAACAAAGAATTCATTTTTAGTTATAGTGTAATTTAACTTTGTGGGAGTCAAATTATTGCTTGTGTAATAGATGGCATAGGGGATCAAATATTTTTGTCCTAATACAACACCTAGAGTTGTATCTGAAGCATTTGTTAAAATGTGAAAAGTTAGTTTCCAGTTTGGACCTCTTAAGATGGGTGCTTCAGAAATTTTTGCTTTTAAAGTCTCAAATGCTAACTGGTAATCAGGATTCCAACTGAATTCACAATGTTTGGTGAGTAGTTTGAACAGTGGGGATGCTATTTTGGTGAAATTTTCTATAAATCTTCTATAATATCCTGTGAATTCCTAGAAAAATTCTAACATCCTTTTGGCAACTTGGAATTGATAGTTTCGAGATTACTTCACCTTTAGATTTATAAAATTTAATTCCATCTCCTGAAATGTGATTTCCTAAGACAATCCCTTCTGTTAACATCATGAAACATTTTTCATGGCTTAGTGAAAGGTTTTCTTCCTTACATCTTTTAAGAACCTTTTCCAAATTTTCTAAAGCTTCTTCAAATGTATTCCCATAAACTGTAAATTCATCCATATACACTTCTACACAATCATGTAATAGATCATAAAAAATTCCTATTACTGCCCTTTGGAATGTTGCAGGTGCATTGCACAGTCCAAAAGGAAGTACTCAGTAGGCATAATTCCCCCATGGGAAAGAGAATGTGGTTTTATCTTGATCTTCTTGTGCTACCTCAATTTGATTGTAACCACTAAAACCATCCAAGAATGAGAAATACTTCTTACCTGCTAATGTATCCAACACTTGATCTATAAAAGGTAAAGGAAAATGATCTTTTAGGGTAGCTTTATTCAATTCTCGATAATCAATGCATACCCTCTATTTACCATTCTTTTTAGGCACAATCACTAAAGGGGAAACCCACAGACTGTCTCAAATTGGGTAAATGAAGTTTACATTTAGTAACTTTTGCAACTCCTCTATCACAATTTCCATAATATTTGGATTCATCCTTCTTTGAGGTTGTCTTATAGGTTTACAATTTTCCTTAATGTAGATGTGATGTGTAAAATTCTTAAGACTAATTCCTTTCATGTCATTGTATTCCCATGCATATGCAGAATAATGTTGTTGTAATGTTTTGATTAGATTTTCCTATTGTAATTTTTCCAAGTTATTGTTTATGTTTAAAGTTTTCCCTGGAAAGATTTCAACTATAGAGCTACCAAAATCTTCCACAGAATAAATATACATCTGCCTAGACGACAAATATTCAATATTGGATTTTTCTTGAAATTTATCATGTTCATATTCTGGGGATGATTCAAAATTTTCTATTGAATTTAAGATTTGACTATCCTCACTAATGGTTGAAATAGTAAACAGAGGTTGTATATCATTTTCATCATCAATCCATTCTTTGTCATATATCTCTGTGATTATTCTTGCTGGAGGATATAGAGTAAATTTCTTAGTTGAGTTACCATTAGAAATATACATGTCACTAGATCTACAACTAATGAAAGAATCAGCTATAGCCAACAAAGGTCTTCCTGATATAAGTGGATGTCCTCCTAGATTTTTCTTAGGGGTTAAGATCATAAAATCAATAGGGTACTCCCAGGAATCTAAGGACACTAAGATATCTTCTAATACACCATCTGGCTTGATTATAGAACTATCTACTAATTGCAGCAATGTAGGTGTATAAAGAAGATTAGGAAGCTTGAGTTGTTCCATGGTTTGTTTCATCATGATGTTTATTTCTGCTCCTAAATCAATCAATGTATTCGGAATTTCAACTCCATTGATATGTGTTTTTACAACTGGACTTCCTGGATATAAATATTTTTGTATGGCAATTTTTCCCATCATTATGTTTGATATTTTTCCTATAAGAGGAATAATTTTTATTTCTTTTCTTTTTCTTCCCGATTTCTTCATGCTCAACTGCTTTATTGCTTTAGCTATAATTGGAATTTCCTTGATAGCTTGTTGGGGTCTGGGGTAGCGCCTCGGCGAAAATTTTTGGTCCTTAATTTCCGGTGGGTAGTCTGCACCCATGGTTTTAACACTGTTACTGATGAAATAGGTAACCTGACCTCAAAACGGGAACTCTAGCCTAAAAAGACTCAAAAAGCATGAAAAAACACCCCAAAAACAAAAAAATGTATTCCAGAATGCACTTGGTTTTTTTTTAAGGTCAAATTTCAACATTTTATAAAATTATGCTAAAAACAAAATTGTTTCTTGAAAAAAGGATTGAAAAAACACCCTCAAAACAAAACCAGTTGACGCTGGAATAACCAAAAAAAAAAATTGTCATATTTTTGACATTTTAAAAAATAGAAATAAATTTTTTTAATTTTTAAAATTCAAACATTAAAAAAAACCTAAAATTTAAAAAAAAAAAATTAAAAAATAAAAACATTTTAAAGCTTAAAATTTAAAAATATATAGGAATAAAAAAATAAAAATAAAAACAAAATAAAATTTTTAATTCAAACATTAAAAAAAAACCTAAAATTTAAGAAAAAAATTAAAAATTAAAAATTAAAAAAAATTAAAGATCAAAATTTCAAAATATATAGAAATAAAAAAAATAAAAATATTAAATTAAAAAGAAAAACAAGTTAAAAAAAGAAAGAAATTATAAAAAATAAAATATAGAAATTAAATTTAAAAAATAAAAAGAAAATGTTTATTAAATTAAAAAAAAAAAAATTGTAAAATAAAAAATTAAATTTAAAGAAATGTATTAAATTTTAATAAATTTAAAACTTTAAAAAAAAAAGAAAAAAGAAAAAAAAAACATTATTGAAATTAAAAGTAAAAAAATGAAAAATTAATTAAAAATAAAAAATGAAAAAAATACAATAAAAATATTAAATTTAAAGAAATATATATTCAAAAAACAAATAGATTTTAAAAAATATATTAAATTTAAATTATAAAAAATAAAACATATATATATGAACTTAAATTAAAAATATATATATATTAGATTTTATTAAATTAAAAAAAATTGTTAATATTAAAATAACAAATTAAATTAAAAAAAAATATTAAATTTTAATAAATAAATGAATAAACAAATAAATTTTGAAATAAAAATTAAATTTTAAATATAAAGAAAAAAAAAAACATTGTTAAAATAAAAAGTTAAAAAACTTTAAAAATCAATTAAAATTGAAAAATTGAAAAAAATAAATTAAATAAAAAATAAAATAAAAAACAAATTAATTTGAAAATATTAAGTTTAGCTTAAAAAGAAATCTAATTTTAAATACACAATTTTAATTGAAATAAAAAAAATATAAAATTTTTATGTAATTAAAAAAATAATAATAAAAAAATAAAAGATTTAAAAAATATATTAAATTCAAATAAATAAAAATACAAAATTTACTAAATTTTAAAAAATTAAATGAAAAAACTAAACATAAAATTTAATAATAATAAAAAAAATATGAAAAATTAAAAAATAAATCAATTAAATAAAAAAAATATATAAAATTTAATTTCAAATATAAAAAATAAATTAATAAAAAAAAAAATTAATTTTTTTGAATTAAAAAAAAAATTTTAAAAACAAAATTAAAAAAATAAATATTAGAAATTAAAAAAATAAAAAATAAAAAAGAATTTTTTGATTGTGGTGGTGCCGCCAATCGGCCTCCCACCCAGGTGACGGCGGAGGCCGGTTGCTAGGCGGGTGGCCGATTCTGAGAATCGCCCCCCTGCGGCGGGAGGCCGATTTCGGGAATCGCCCTCCCGCGGCGAGTGGCCGATTCCGAGAATCGCCCTGAGGCCGATTCTGGGAATTGCCCTCCCGCGGCGGGAGGGCGATTCCGGGAATCGGCCACTCACCATGGGAGGGCGATTCCCAGAATCGGCCTCTCGCCGCAGGAGGGCGATTCCCGGAATCGACCTCTCGTGGAGGGAGGGCGATTCCCGGAATCAGCCCCTCACCGCGGGAGGGTGATTCCCGGAATTGTCCTCTCGCCGCGGGAGGGCGATTCCCGGAATCGTCCCCCCGCCTAGGTGGTGGCGGAGGCCGGTCGCTAGGCGGGCGGGGGGCTGCAGCCCCCCACCCGCCCAGTGGCTGGCCTCCGCTGCCAGCTGAGCAGGAGGCTGACTGGCGGTGCCACCGCGATCAAAACATTCTTTTATTTTTTTGTTTTTTTTAATTTTTAATAAAAAAAATTTTAATTTGATTTTTTTTTTTTTTAAATTCAAAAAATTTAAAATTATTTTTTTTTAATTCAATTTTTTTTGTTTAAATTTAGTTAGTTTTTTTTTTTTTTTGGTTTTTTTTTTAAATTTTGTTTTTAAATTTAATATTTCAGATTAATTATTTTTTAAAATTTAAAATTTATTCATTAAATTTGTTAAATTTTAATTTAATTTTAATTTTAATTTAATTTAAATTTTTTTTTTTAATCTTTTAGTTTATTTGGTTTTTCATTTTTAAAATTTATAAATTGTTTCATTTAAAAAAAAACAGCAAATTTATGGATATTTGTTTTTTAATTATTTGCAAGTGGTTTTTTTCATTTTTTTGTTTCTTAATGATAGTTTTTTTTATTATAATTCTTTTACTTTAATTTTCTTTTTCAATTTGAAATTTTGTTTTTTTTTTTTTTTAATTTGTTTTTTTTTGTTAATTTTAAGATTTGTATTTTTGTTTTCTTATTATTATTATTTTTTTAATTTAAATTTTTAAATTAAATTTTTTCTTTTTTGTATTTTATTTTTTTAATCTAAATTTTAATTTTGTAATTTAAATTATTTTTAATTTTTTTTTTTAAATTTTTTTTTTTAATTATATGGTTTTTTTTAATAACTTAGAAAAAAATGTTTTTGATGTTTTTAAAAAAAAAAAAAATTTTGTTAATTTTTGTTTTTTTTCTTTAAATTATGTGTTTTTTTCTCAAATTTTGTCATTTCTTTTGACATAATTTTCGAATATTTTTGTTTTTTTTTGTTTTAGTTATTTATTTTTGTTTAAATTTTTTATTTTTACGAGTTAATTTTGTTTTTTTTACATTTTTATTGGTTTTTTATATTGTTTATATATATATATATATATATATATATTTATCTAAGTTTTGTGTTGTATTACCAACATGAAAATCACCACTCTAAAAAAAAAAGGTTGATGCTGCATCAATACATTTCAAAATTAGCATGAAAATCACTGCTCTAAAAAAAAAAATTGATGCTGCATCAATACGTTTCAAAATTAGCATGAAAATCACTAACATTTTAAACCAAATATTCATACTTCATAAATAAAAATATTAGAGTGTCAAAAATGTGCTAAAAAAAAAAGAGGTGATTCTGCATCACCACTTTTCAAAATCGAGTGCTTTTTATGCAATGCTACGAAAAGAAGTAGTCCTATCTGTCTTTACTATTTCATGGTAACATTGTTTTGTGCATGGTTTTGCACATTGTTTTACTAGGAGTACGATGGTTTTCGGCCCTGGTATTTTATAGATACGGTCAAGGGAACTACGGTTATGTTCTAATCTAGGGTTAATGGATTGGGGGTTTATGTATGCTTCGGCATGTATATATATGTGTTGTAACACTAAAAGGAATATAATGAAAAATCAAGTTGGTCGTCCCAATTTGGGATCCAGGGGAAAATCTCTGTGTTTATCTGTTTTATGTTTTATGCTCTCGTTATTGTTTATTTTCTGTTTTAAGATTCGTTTGTAGATAATTTATGTACACGGTTAAAACCTACATTTGGTATCAAAGTAGTTTCGGATTCAAGGGGACACCTTTGCTGCTGAGGGGTTTTTTTCTCAAGCCTGAGGTAAACCCTGTTCAGTGGAAGATCTGTGGGATAGATTCTTGCGGTGAAAGAAGATGGAAAGCGGCGGGAAGATAAAGATCGAGAAATTTAATGGTCAAATTTGTGAGTTGTGGAAGCTCAAGATGGAGGATCTGCTGGTGGATAAAGATCAGTGGATCGCAGTAGATCCGGGTACTAAACCAACGGCAATGTCAGATGAAGACTGGAAGAAACTGGATCAGAAGGTTAAGAGCACAATACGGTTGTGTGTCTCAAATTCAGTATTGTTGAATGTATCTGGGGAAGCTACGGCGAAGAATTTGTGGGAAAAACTTAGGACTTTGTACCAATCTAAGTCTCTGGTGAATAAGTTGTTCCTACGAGAAAAAGCTATATAACCTGAGGATGAAGGATGGAGACTCGGTGACAGAGCATCTGAACGCCTTCAATACTGTGGTAAGTCAGCTGTCATATGTTGATATTAAAATCTCAGATGAAGATAAGTGCATCGGTTTGTTGTGTTCTCTACCAGACTCGTGGGATAGTCTGGTTATTGCAATAGGTAGCAATACAACTACCTTGAATTTTGATGACATTATCTCAGCCTTGTTGTCGGAGGAAATGAGACGAAGAAATATGGAGGGTTAGAATGGAGATGCCTTATCTGTATGAGGACGGTCCCGAGAATAGAAACAAGAATAAGTTTTTGAGTGGGAGATATAAATCTAGAGGGAGATCTAAATCTCCTGGAAAGTTTGTAAAGGTGTGCTAGAAATGCAGAAAGGAAGGGCACTACAAAAAGGACTATAGATCTAAAGCTCCTGAGAAAGGAAAGGGATCTGATGATGCTCCTTTTGCAGAGGCAAAAACCACCTTGGATGAAGGTGGGGATGTGTATTTGGCTTCTTCTTCAAATACACATGTAGATCATGAGTCATGGTTGATTGACTTAGGTGCATCCTTTCACTTCACTACCCATAGGGAGTGGTTCTGCGAGTATGAAAAATATGATGGTGATGTCTTCCTAGGGGATGATAGGAAACCCAGAATCATCGGACGTGGAAAAGGTCAGAAAAAGTAACTTTGAAGCTGCAAGGTGGAAGGACGAAACTGCTTCTTGGTGTGCATATTCTGCATTGACGAGAAATCTGATTTCTACTGGCAAAAAGCGAGATGGATGATGCGAGGTGTAAAAATAGTGTTCGAGAAATATGCATGCAAGATGGTTAGGGAGCACTAGTATTAATGCGGGGAGTTGAATTTAGACTCTTGTTTCTAAGTAGCACTTTTATTGATAGATTATGTGATTACGTAGTTCACGAATGTGGATTGGAAAACTGAATTGTCTGCGTAGAAAATACCATGTTATGGCATCAAAGGCTTGGACATATTGAAGACAAGGGCCTTCGGATACTGCACAGAAATGGTATGGTAGAAGGTATGTCTAATTTCTCTCTGGATTTCAATTTCTGTGAACATTGTGTATATGGGAAGCAGAATCGGGTGAGTTTTCCTTCTGGTGCTAAGAGGACGAACAATATATTAGAACTTGTGCACAGTGATGTGTTTGGACCTGTGTTAGTTCCATCACTGGGAAAGTCTGTGTACTATGTTTCATTCATAGATGACTTCTCAAGGAATACATGGATATATTTCTTGAGGAAAAAATATGAAGTCTTTGACAGATTTAAAGAATTTAAGGCCTCACAGTGGAAAACCGAATAGAGAAGAAGAAGATAAAGAAGTATTAAGGACGGATAATGGTGAAAAATTCTGCAGAAGAATTCGAAGAGTTTTGTAAGAAGTGTGAGTTATAGCACGACAAAAACCAAGCACGCACTCATACACCTCGGCAAATGAAGTTGCGGAAAAAGTGAATGAAATAGCCGTAGATTAGAACGGCATGCTCGGTGATACCAAGTTAGGACAAAGTGCAGGCAAAGGAAGTGGAGGCGCATGCTATACGGTTAACGGATGCCTTCATCAATGTTGGAGGATAAGACTCCACATGAGGTATGGAATGGTAAGAAACCCTCTCTTTCACATCTGAGGGTATTTGGATGTCATGCATATGTACATTTTCTAAAGGAGAAAAGGACCAAGTTGGATAATAAATCTGAAAGGTGCATCTTTATTGGGTATAAGGATGGTTTAAAAGGTTACAAGCTTTGGAACACAGAAACAAGGAAGGTTGTGTAAAAGCTAGATGTGGTGTTTAGAGAGGTGAAATATGGTTTTAAACATGAAGTCCTACCAAAGGAACCTGAGAAGATATGGTTTGATCTAAAGGAGTATGAATCAGACTCTACAGTAGAAGAAGATTCAGAAGAGGAAGAGCCACAAACTCCAGCTTTGAGAAGATCAGTTCGAGAAAGAAGGCAACCAGAAAGGTATAGTCCATCTGCTTTCTGTTTAGGTTTTGCCTTAACTATAGCTGATGATGATCCCAGAACTGTCAGGGAGGCAGTAGATTCAGAGGATGGAAAACTCTAGAAGGAGGCCATGGTTGATGAAATGTCATCCTTGCACAAAACTGAGGCATGGGATCTGGTGGAGTTGCCGGCTGGAAGGAAGCCCATCAGGAGCAAATGGGTGTTTAAGAAGAAGATGAATGTAGAAGGCAAGGTGGAGAAACACAAAGCTCGGTTGGTAGAAAAAGGTTATTTCCAGGTGCCGGGAATTGATTTTGGTGATATTTTTTCTCCTGTTACCAAGGTTACTTCTATTAGATTAATTTTTTCTGTTGCTGCTGCATTTGATTTTGAGATAGAATAGATGGATGTGAAGACATCATTTCTTCATGGGGATCTAGAAGAGGAGATCTACATGAAGCAACCTGAAGGCTTTATTGTGAAGGGTAAGAAAAAACTGGTATGCAGTTTGAAGAAGTCTCTGTATGGGTTAAAACAGTCACCAAGGATGTGGTATCAGAAATTTGATACCTATATACGGGGACTTGGCTTCACCAGAAGCAAGGAGGATCACTATGTTTATTTTAAATTAATTGGTGACCCTGTTATTTATTTGGTCTTGTATGTGGATGATATGTTGTTGATTGGAAATGACAAAGAAATTATCCAAGATTTGAAGACCCAACTGTTCTCCAAATTCGACATGAAGGATCTTGGTGCTGCAAACTATATTTTGGGCATGGAAATTAAGAGAGATCAGGCAAAGAGGACGCTCTGGTTAAACCAAAGGAAGTATGTCAAAACTATATTGCAGAGGTTCAATATGCAGGATAGTAAACCAGTGAATGTTCTTATTCTTGTAGGTGTAAAGCTCTCTGCTGAACAGTGTCCCAAGACACAAGAAGAAGAGGAGTATATGTCCCGTGTTCCATATGCAAGTGCAGTGGGTAGCCTGATGTATGTAATGTCAGTACTAGAGCATAAATTGCACATTGAGTGGGAGTGTTAAGCAGGTTTATGTCAAACCCAGGAAAGCAACATTGGACAGCAGTGAAGCGGGTTTTCAGATATTTATGTGGCACTAGTGATTATGGCTTGTGCTACCAAGGAAGACCAGGATTGGAAAGAATGTTGGACATTCATGGTTTTGTTAATGCAGATTGGGCTGGAGATATGGACGAAAGAAGATCTACAAGTGGGTATGTGTTTAGCCTATTTGGAGCCGCAGTCACTTGGATGAGTAAAAGACAGTCTGTAGTGGCTCTTTCAACTACAGAGGCAAAATACATAGCAGCCACTCATGCAAGCAAGGAAGCAATTTGGTTGCAGAGATTGTGTTCAAGTATGGGGTTGGTAAAACAAGCTATAAGGATAGACTGTGATAGCCAAAGTGCAATTTTCTTGGCTAAGAACCCTGCTTATCATTCAAAGACAAAGCACATTGATGTTCAATATCACTTTGTTAGAGATATGGTTGAGGCTAAAAGGGTGTTTCTAGTAAAGGTGGACACTTTGAAGAATGTTGCAGATGCATTGACGAAGTCTGTGAGCACTTAGAAGTTCTATTGGTGTAGAGAAACAATGGGTGTTGAAGAATTGGGCCAATGACTAAGCTCTCCTGTGGCCCCCTGTGGAAAGAAAACAACAAGTGGGAGAATGTTGGGTATGTGTTATATTCTTTCCACGACTAAGCACATGCGGGGGGGTAAGAGGGGGAGTGATAGCCCCCCCCTTTGTGCTGGGCACAACGGGGGGGTCACAGCGGGGGCGGTAGCCCCCCGCTATCGGGGTCTGGGGCAGCGCCCTGACGAAAATTTTTGGTCCTCAATTTCCGGTGGGTAGTCTGCACCCATGGTTTTGTGCATGGTTTTGGGGTACAATGGTTTTCGGCCCCTAGTATTTTTATAGATCTGGTCAAGGGAACTACGGTTATGTTCTAATCCAGGGTTAATGGATTGGGGTTTATGTATGCTTTGGCATGTATATATATGTGTTGTAACACTAAAAGGAATATAACGAAAAATCAAGATGGTCGTCCCGATTTGGGATCCAGGGGAAAATATCTGTGTTTATCTATTTTATGTTTTATGCTCTCGCTATTGTTTATTTTCTATTATAAGATTCGTGTGTAGATAATTTCTATTCAGGGTTAAAACCTACATAGATACTGATGGTTGCTCTATGATAGGAGTTGAGTTTATTGGTTTTTTTTTTTCCCTTTTAGAATTTTTTTTTTGAAGAGATGTTCCTTCTTCAAAAAAATTATTGAGCTGTAGAGAATCTTCCTAAGAATTGTCTTGTTCTTGAATGACTATAGAAGTATTTTTCTTTTCTAATATCCTATCAGATCTAAGTTGGATATCATTAAGATTTAGAGGAGTAATCATGTAGGTTGGAAATTATTTTCCTTATATCATATAGGTATTTGTGGATTTTTATTGTTGGGGAATGGTAATGGTTGGGCAGGTAGCTAATTTGGTATCTGAGGAAATGGCAATCAGAGTTGTGGATTTTGGTTTTGGTTTTAGATTTAGGGTTGTTGATTTTGTTAAGGAATTCGTTGGGGAGGATAGTTTGGATATGATGGAGGATATTGATAGTGTTGAGAGAATATTCCATAGGGTATTTTAATTCCTTGAGGCCAAGGTTGAGATTGAGATTAAGATTGAGGCCAAGGTTGTTGCCAAGAATTCCAGTTTGGTGGGGGCTGAGTATACATTTGGTTATTAAAACCTTGAGTTTGTGGCCCCTGCCATGGTATTCTAGAGATAAAGAAAAGAGATTCTATTGTATATGAAGTTTTTTCTTCTCGAAAAACAACCTTAAGACCAGGAATTGAAGGATAACTCTTAGTCTCATGATTTTCTAAACAAATCGCACAGGTTTCTATGACTTTTGCATCAAGAGGACATTCTCTTAAAGCATGCTTCTTTTTGCATTTGGGACAAAAAATAGCTAAAGCATTAGTCTCGGCTTTCTGTTTGTTTTATAACTTAAGAGTTTCTATCTGTTCACTAAGACTCCCTAAAATTTATAGTTTTAATCAATCAAACATTTTTCCAATTTCTGCCCTACTCATTGTTCTAGTTGCAGATCTATTTACCCTAGGAAGAGTAGGATCTCTTGGACCTTTCCTAGTTTTTTATTTTCCTCTTGAGAGATGAATACGTAATTCCCCAATGTTAGGTAATGTGATTTGAGAGATGTCCCCCTTCCCCATAATGTTAAGGATTTCTATCCACTCATCTCTAATGGCCTTCAACAAAAGGGATTTTAAAGTCTCTTGATCTAAATTATCAATTTTTTCTCTTTTTATGTTATAGTTGAATCTTTCAATTAAATCCTCCAAATTCTCATCCTCTCTTTGCATCATTTTAAACAATTCATCCTTGTGATTAATATGTATGTATAATATTCCAAAATTTTCATGCAGCAAATTGGAATATTGAATTTTGCTAATTTCACCTAGGAGTTGAATAAATGGGTAAGGAGGCCCATGCAGAATAAAAAAATGAATAAAATCCATCATAATGTGGAAGGGGATCATTCTAGTAGCTGGATTTTACACTTTCCATGTATGAACAAGAAGATAATCATGATGATTCAGTCAATTTGACTAAGTCAACAACGCAGTATGGAGGAGTAGCCTTGATGGAGGGAAAGTGATCATGTGATGTTGGAAACCATAATGGGTGGGACCCAAGGTGTGGAGGCTCACAAAGCTTATAAGGGAAGAGATGGCAGCCACTTGGGGTTAGCTTATGGATTATTTATTTTGGTTTTCTTAGACTATTGAGCATTCTTCAGTTTTTGAGTTGATTATGCAGTGCTGTTCAGCACAAGGCATTCCTTCTTAGGGATTCCTTCTCCTTCCTTGAGAGGTCACTTGGAGGAGCATTTTTCTTCATTTTCCCACATCCAGGCTTGATGCCAAGCATCCTCCTTCAGCTACAACGTTATTCCTATAGCAGGGAACATTGTGTTTCAGGGTGTTGCAGTGGAAGGCTTACAACACCAACTTCTAAGCTTATCTTCCAGAGGAGGGAGCTTCCCTTTCTTTGCAAGATCTATACAGGAGATTTTTGAACATATTGTACATATTGGAATGTGGCCAAAGCATTCTACATCATCTACTACACTGTCCTTTACAGGAATTGCATTATTTTTCCCAGTGTTGCATTAGCAGGGTCAAGACCCTTGATCCGGAGCTTATTCCTTGGAGGAAGGGCCAACCCTTCTCCTAAGAGGATATGTATAGAATTATTCTTCTATTATTTGTATTTTTTAGCTATATTTATATAAAGTTGTAGTATAACTACATTTCCCAAATCTAAATCTACAGATCTGCTCTTTTATACATTGTAATTTCTTGGCACCATAGCTGGGTTATTCTTATTATGTATTAAAAGGAAGGAATCTCCATTTTCTTAGCCATTCGATGATTTTAGACTCTAGATATATTATTTCTCATTGTTTTCTACATAAACCCCCATTAAAATTACACTTTTACATGCTTCAATAGTTTTTTTTAAGCAATTCATGGGGTTTGGGCTTATTTGAGTCATATTGGCTTAGGGAGATCTGTTTATGCTGGCTAGAGGGATTTGTTTCTGCTCCAATTCTATATGTGAGTTTTATATTACATATTCTAAGGGATCCAAGTCCCATTTCTCATATATATAGTGTTATTTTCTGAATACAGTCGTTTTATGCCTTATATTGTTGCATTTCCCCACTTGGGAAGGAGTGTATAGGTCATGTTCTTACTGCTGATCATTCATTTGTTGGGTAGATGTTACTTTACATATTATGAGCTGATTTACACCACTATGTGCATGGTTTTCTGAAGCTCCAACTTTAGAATATTTTCAGATATTCTTATTTTTGTAGAAATTCCCAATTTTGGGGATATTACAGTGGTATCAGAGCCTTCATCTTGGCTCAACCTGTGGATTTCATATGAAATCCATAATATAAGAATAAGAAGAGATCATAATGATGGAGGGGATGAGATTAGTCTCATAAATTTTCAGATCTAAGAAGAGCCTCTCCAAGGAGGTTAAACAGATGAAAGAAGAAAGATGTAATGAAACTCCAAGAGGGTTTCAAGAAGAAGAAAGTTGCAGTGAGACCTATAGAAGGTTTCAACGGAAAGGAGAAGACCCATGCACTTCCTATTCTCATAGAGGGAGTGAAGAGTAAGAGGACCACTTAGAACATGAGATCTTGAGTAGATATTTAATAGAGTACAACTGTCGACCTAGAGCTTTCAAAGACACTCTTGATATTCCTCAGTTTATCCAATTGAAAGAAGAAAGGAGGCCATATAATAATATGATGATAAGGGGAAATAGGTTTCTATTGTCTACCTTCAATGTATCACCCTTATGTTCAGCAGAATCTTGGGTGATGAAGCTAGAAGCATACTTCCTACTACATCCAGTAGTAGAAAGAGAGGTTATGGAGATCTCAGCACTGCCCTTAGAGGGAATTGCAAGCACTTGGTTGTTCAACCATGTGAGTCATGCAAGAGTATATAATTTTTTATATTTCACTCATAGGGTGATCAGAAGATTTTACAGTGAGAGATCAGAGAAGAAGGAGTCCTCATCACCACTTGAGGAGTCTTTTATCAGCGCTGTGACATTCATGAAGGGGCAACGATTTATATCAGAAGTTGGATCAGCCAACACATGGGAGGGAGGGACTCTTGCAGCCATACAATATGTTCCCAAGATTCACCAAGGTATGCATGAATTTCCATTTTCTATCATTTCAAAAAATCCTATGGGAGACCTTGGAAGTATGTCTTTGTGTGATCAAGGATATAAAAAAATTGCTGATATAGAGTAGCAAGCTTGCACTGTGCTGTACAACTTTGGTTTGATCAAGGATGGGGTAAAAAATCATGTCAATGCACCCCTACTAAGTTTCATACAAAACTTGGGGTTGGGTTGTGGAATTTTGTAGGGCATGATGAGAATTGTGCCACTTTATGATGATGTTTTAACTTCAACACACTTGGGTCCTTATGGATTCAAGAGGATCATTGATGATAGATATTTTCTAAGATATCTCCAATGAGTTGCATCTCAAATTCCCATGAGGTGCAAAGAGAAAGATCTCCTTTTGGAGATTGGTACTCTTCATTGTGAAGATACCAAGAGGGAGCATGAATGGAGAAATCCACCTTTGGATGAATGGGAGTGGATGGAGAGCAAGAGGTTGGTGAGCCACTTGTAGATCTATGACACAAGGCAGCAAGAGGCAAAGTTGTGTTGGCTACTTTTGAGAGATTTTGGCCAGCATATGACATACCCTTTTTCACAAGGTATGTTATGGAGGGAAGCATTGTACGGTACCCATATGGTATGGCAGCATAAGATTTGTTTGTATGGGTCATCATACAAGATAACCATCATGATCTTACCTTATGGCTTGTATGAGGGAGAGAAGAGGGAGCAGCAAGATTTGTTATTGCTGTGGTTACACTTGGGAGAGTATGTGCAGAAATTTTCCGATGCTCATCATGATATTTCCGAAGGAAGGAAAGGCACATTAAAAGTGCAAAGAGGCTACCCTTCAGCATTGAAGGAAAAGGAAGAGCTTTCACATGGGAAGAAGATCTTCTCACATAGCAGCATGATGGTGGATGGATTTGGCATGTGGAATATCAAAGGAAGAATTCATGGAGTGACTAGAGCCTTATCACCAAGGCCTACAACGCTGTCACTTGGGAGTATGTTCTTATTGATGGAGTGTTCCAAGAAGAGTATGTATCCCTTTTTTTGCAGATTTTTATGAGGATATTCTCATGGGAGGACTCATTCATGGACCTCACTTTCAGCCTACTCACTATTTATAGTAAGAAATGCATTTCTGTACTTGTTGATTGTTCCGTTGAGTATTTGCATCTTTTTACCATCTATACACAGTGCATTGCTCCACAGAGGAGCAACATTATTTTTGGGTTATATGGTCACTTTAGGGCCAACCTTTGTAATGATGATAACCCATTTCTACATTAATTTGGGCAAGTGTATTATTATTTTGATGATGTACAACTGATATATATTGCTGCTTACTACCTTATAGTAGATGAGCAAACATACACAACTGGTAGTTCAGTGGAGAACAACTTGCCACATGATGTTCTTAATCAACAGTTGGAAAGACTGCGTTGTATCCACCAGAGAGACAATTTGTATCATCCACACTTGCACATAACCTTCAGAAATTTTCTGATTTGGGTTCCATATGGTAGTGATGTGCCATTCACTTTGAATGGAATGGTTTGGGCCAGCATGATCCATAACCTTGGAGAGGGGATCTTTGAAGATCCAATTTTTTTCTTGCCACTTGAGGGCAACTTGTTTGCAACCCATGATCAGCATGCACTCTACACTCATCATGAGTGGAAATAAAGACAGCATGGGGTAGTCCATCTTATCTACCATGTTCAGTTATTCATCCCACCTATATTGCAAGAGCCAAAGGTGGAAGAGATTCTTCATGAGTTTCCATTTTAGAGGGTGACTCATTTTGTATGGTTGATAGCTTGGGGATGGGAGATTCAAATGGGGATGGTGAACCCCAATATATATGAGCCCACATGCCTCAATAGGACCTTTAGACAGCCCATCATTTCCTCCATGGAAATTTCTTTGTTAGAGGATGATAGCTATTTGGGATGCTCACCAAAAGCTAGATTACACATTTGGGAGGGAAAACTTGGAGATGCATTGATGTTACAACATCCTAATATTTAGAGGATCTTATCATATGAGGATGCCACAAGGGAAGAAGAGGAGGTTATTCAGTTCTATCCTTGTGGTTTCTTGAGGACAAGAAAAATTTGGGAGGGGAGGACTGTAATATTCCAAAATTTGCACGTGCAAATTGGAATATTGATTTTTTCTAATTTCACCTAGGAGTTGAATAAATGGGTAAGGAGGCCCATGCAGAATAAAAACATGAATAAAATCCATCATAATGTGGAAGGGTATCATTCTAGTGGCTATATTTTACACCTTCCATGTATGAACAGGAAGAGAATCATGTTGATTCAGTCAAGTTGACTAAGTCAACAACGTAGTATGGAGGAGTAGCCTTGATGGAGCTACAACGCAATTTTGGAGGGAAAATGATCATGTGATGTTGGAACCCTAATGGGTGGGACCCAAGGTGAGGAGGCTCACAAAGCTTATAAGGGAGGAGATGGCAGCCATTTGGGGTTAGCTTATGGATTATTTATTTTGGTCTGCTTAGAATATTGAGCATTCTTCAGTTGTTGAGTTGAGTATGCAATGTTGTTCAGCACAAGGCATTCCTGCTTGGGGATTCCTTCTCCTTCCTTGAGAGGTCTCTTGGAGGAGCATTTTTCTTCATTTTCCCACATATAGGCTTGATTCCAAGCATCCTTCTTTAGCTACAACGTTATTCCTTTAGCAGGAAACATTTTTTTGCAGGGTGTTGCAGTGGAAGGTTTACAACACCAAGTTCTGAGCTGATCTTCCAAAGGAGGGATCTTCCCTTTCTTTGCATGATATGTACAGGATATTTCTGAGCATATTGTACATCTTATGTGGCCAAATAATTCTACATCATCTACTACGCAATCCTTTTTAGGAATTGCGTTATTTTTCCCAGTGTTGTAGTATCAGGGTCAAGACCCTTAACCCTGAGCTTGTTCCTTGGAGGAAGGGCCAACCCTTCTCCTGGGAGGATATGTATAACATTATTCTTTTGTTCTTTGTATTTTTTAGCTATATTTATATAGATATATATTATAACTACATTTTCAAAATCTAGATCTGCAGATATGCTCTTTTATACATTATACTTTCTTGGAACCCTTTCTGGGTTATTCTTATTGTGTATAAAAAGGAAGGAATCTCCATTTCCTCAGCCAATGGATGATAGTAGACTCCAGATATATTATTTATCATTATTTTCTACATAAAACCTCATTAAAATAACTTTTTTACATGCCTCAATAGTTTCTGTTAAGAAAATTCATGGGGTTTGGGCTTATTTGAGTCATATTGGATTGGGGAGATATGTTTATGTTGGCTAGAGGGATTTTTTTCTACTCTAATTCTGGATGTGAGTTTCATATTGTATATTCTAAGGGATCTAAGTCCCATTTATCATATATATGGCGTTATTTTCTGAAGACAGTCATTTTATGCCCTATATTGTTGCATTTCCCCACTTGGGAAGGAGTGTATAGGTCATGTTATTGTTGCTGATCATTCATTTGTTGGGTATATGTTCCTTTACATATTATGAGCTGATTTACACCGCTATGTGCATTATTTTCTGAAGCTCCAACTTTATAATATCTTCAGATATTCTTATTGTTGTAGAAATTCCCTATTTTGTGGATATTACAGTATGAAATAATCCAAATACCTTTCTAAAAAATCTCTCTTCATATCATTCCATGTTCTGATAGAGAAATTGATTAGACTCATGGACCATTTCAGAGCTACTCCTTTCGATGTTGAAGGAAAGAATTTGAGTTTTTGAGAGTCTTGTAAATAATCATAAGTTTTGCACAAGACTTCAAATTCAAACATAAAGGTTTTAGGGTCTTCACTTTTCAATCCATGAAAGTTTGGGAGGATAGAAGGTGAGATATTTTTCATGGTGGCATTTGTATCTTCATCAACTATAGGAAATCCAAAATAACTCTTAATTACCTTATTTCTTTTGCCTCCTTCTACATTTCCTCTACCTCTTCCTCTATCTCCTCCTATACCTTTACCTCTATCTCCTCCTCCAAAAACTACATTTTCTCCATTTATAATTTCTCCTTCTCTCTCCCCTTCTTCACCTCTTCTTGTCATTATAGATTCTTCAGAGCTGATATAAGAGTCAACTTGTAAGGTTAACTTCTCTTCCTCTGGTTCTTCTATCAATGGTATGTTGAAGAAAGGTCCTTCTTCTTCCTCTCCACTAGGAATTTCTGACATGTGTTATCCTATAGAGGTGAAAAAGGTTACTCCTTCTGTTGGAGACCTAGGATCTTCTTCTTCTAAGACTGCCTCAGTAAATGAAGTAGGGGATCCTCCTAATTGGATTTCTAACCTTAGAACTTCAGGAAGTCTACAGCTAGTGAAATATGGAATATGAGTTTGAGATGGAGGTGTATCACTTCTTAGTCCTGGTGGAGTGAGTGGTGTTGTAGGGATTAAAATCCTCCCTCTAGTTATGAATCTACCCCTAGAGTCTCTTTCTCTATGCATATCATTTTTTTTAGATGTAAGTAATGAGGTTACAATTACACGTCGTTTCCATGAAGTAGGGGATCCTCCTAATTGGATTTCTAACCTTAGAAATTCAGGAAGTCTATGGCTAGTGAAATATGGAATATGAGTTTGAGATGGAGGTGTATCACTTGTTAATCCTAGTGGAGTGAGTGGTGTTGTAGGGATTAAACTCCTCCCTCTAGCTATGAATCTGCCCCTAGAGTCTCTTTCTCTATGCATATCATTTTTTTTTACATGTAAGAAATGAGGTTACCTAATTACACTTCCCTGGAAACGACGCCAAAAATTTTAGTCAATTTAATGTCTTAAATTTCTTGCATTAATTATCAACTGATGTTTCTAAACTAATGAAGTGTGGTGCACAATATCTTCTTAGTTAACCTTTCTCTTACTTCATCGTTTTGTATTTTATGTTGCTTTGGGGGGTTTTTGTTCTTTGATATATAAGAAATTTTAATCTAAGACTATGAAATTATTTAAATGAATCTAATGGATTTTAGGAAGGAAGAAAAGAAATTGTTCCTAGGTTAATCTAATTTTCATAAAAATAAACCAAAAATTGTTGGCTAGTTAGGACCTAATTTGGAAAACAGAGCATCTATCTTATCTTATCCTTAGTCCTATTCCATGGATTTAATTCTAAAGACTAATATTGAATTTGCAGTGCTTTTCTTTAAGTAAAAGCATGAAATGAAAATAACTAATGTAATTCTGGTTACTTCAGCATTCAATTATGAGGAATGACCTTTTGAGATGATGTTAAGTAATTGTCTGTACTTTAACTTCTAATGTCCTAGAACAGTAAACAAAGGATGCAAAGGAAAACATCTAATGTATATTTAGTTACTCCAACATTCAATTATTAAGCGTGATCTTCTTGAGATGGTGTTAAGTAACTAATTATACCTAATGATCTAGAAAACCAAGTAAAGTATGCAAAAGGTAACTCATTAATTGCATTCATAAAACATTCAATCATTTAGTCTTAAAATATGATTAAATCAATCTCCTTGGAATGACCTTTAGGAATATTAGTGATGCAAATAATTGAGGATCTAAAAGAAAAATGTGAAAGCATGTAAAACTCACTCTAAACAACTAATGGATATTTGACTTTCTGCAACATTCAATGTGAAGTATTACCCTCTTGATATGCTATGTGAGAAGTAAATTATGCCTTAGTTTCTAAATTCCTAGAAATAAAATAACAATGTGCAGAGTAAATTAAATCATTGTATGAATTAGACATTCAACCATTTATTTTAGGATCATCGTCTTGAAATGGATATTGAAAACGTCCATTGACACATTTAACTGACAATTTTGTTATAAGAAAATGAATGACAAAAAGTAAGGAACCTAGACAACTATGTTTTCTTATTACTTCAATCTTAATTTGATTTGAAAATAGAGTTTTCTATCTTAACAAAATATCTTAGAAGAACAAGGCTACACAAATGTGATTTCATGTTATGCTACTGATCAAAAACTAGAATGAAACATTAACCTAATTAGAAAATAGATTTGCTAAGAACAAAGAAATGGAAATTGAACTTAAAACAACAAATGAAAAACCCCCTCCAGTGCAGGGGCCCTCTACAACTGATTTAGCTAAACTGCTAGCTAGTTAATGATGCACTTGAACAATAATTGGTAACACGAACTTTGTATTATGATAAAGTGACGTCGATACGTATCAACAAAAATCTTAAACTTAACACTTAATTTATGAATTGTCTTCTCGGTTTTGTACAACCAGTTTTTAAAGGAAAATGACATAACTGTTTGTGAGATAAACTTGCTACAGGTCGCTAATTCAAATTAGCCTTGCAATAGGACTGTTAGACTCTTGATTTGCTATGATAGAGAAAATAAAGAGTCCTGCTGCTTTCGGATAATGTACTTTGACCAGACCTTTTAACATGATCTTAGGCCTACTTTTCTGTCGATCTGGACTGAGTGAATAGGATAGAATCCATGTGGAGATGATTCTACAAATGCCCATGTGGACCAATTCTTCATTTGACACTTGGCACCTGCTAGAACATTGGAGTAGCTAGGAAATCCATAGTTAGCTACAGAATAGGTTGCGTTCTATAGCTAAATTGAAAAAAACTATTCAAATAGAGAGAACAT
Source organism: Pinus albicaulis (assembly GCA_034641835.2). Taxonomy (NCBI): domain Eukaryota; kingdom Viridiplantae; phylum Streptophyta; class Pinopsida; order Pinales; family Pinaceae; genus Pinus; species Pinus albicaulis. The sequence continues at coordinate 556,242,554 of CM076581.1, read as the reverse complement.
GAAAATATAATATGGCAATTGATTGGGGTCTATGATCTTATGAAAATTAGAAGATGAGATATGGTGTGATCTATCCTCTCTGTTGGGCTTTGAGCACCAATATTCATCATCCTATTATCACCAAGGTAACGATCAAGCTGAATAAGTCAATAAAATCCTTAAAACTATGCTTCAACGTATGGTGAAAAAGCACAAAAATAATTGGCACCTTATGCTCTTCCCTACTTTTTGGGCCTATAGAAATATGTTAAAAAAACCACTGGGTTTACTCCTTTACACCTTGTTTTTGGTGAGGAGGTAGTTTTACCAATCGAGTTTGAAATCCCCTCCCTTCACCTAGCCATCGAAATTCTCCCTGACATCCAAAATTTAGAACAAATACTTATCATGCTCGAGCATGCTTCCGAATACTGTCGTGTTACCCTTCGAACCATCAAAGCAGCCAAGAAGCACATCAAAGTTCAATATGACCGAAAATTCCACCCACATACCTTTCACGAAGGCAATCTTGTTATAGTGTATGAACATGCTCATCATGTCCTTGGTCATGGGAATTTTGACTCATTATGGCTAGGGCCTTACATCATTAGGAAGGACTTGGGCAAGGGGACATACCTTCCAGATGATTTCGAAGTCCAACTCCTTCCTAACCCTCTCAATGCACTCTACCTCAAGTTATTTTACCCATACCATCTCCCATTGACATGCGTGTTTTATTTCTGTCATCCATTTAGGTAGCTTGCATTATTATCTCATTTGTTGCCTTGTGGAACCTTTTAGATGGATCCATCATCCACATCATATATCGGCTATGCCGATGGTGCAAGTCGCCTCTCCCAGAATCTAGCCTCAACAGCTTGGGCCATTTTTACCCCCTTCGATTCGTTAGTCCTCTCCAATGGCGTATGCATTGGATCTGCCACTAATAACCAGGCAGAATATGATGTAGTGAGAGGTTTTTTAGTCGATTCCCTTAATCATCTAGTCCTTCATATTCATGTTCATTTAGACTCCTAGTTTCTTGTGATGCAATTGAATGGCATGTATCATGTGAATAACTATGTCCTTTTTAGAAGATATTTACGAGTGAATATTTTACTATATGAATTTGAAACCATTAACTTCAGTCATGTACCTAGAGCCAAAAATCACTATGTAGATATAATTTAAAATAATATTCTATATTGGGACTTATCACATGCATTTAACACAATACAATCATAAAATATTGGTGAACCATAGACTCGTGATATATAAAAAGATGCATATCCATATTATGTATCAAAAAAATCATAAATTTTTTGGAGTCCACTACTCTAAATACATCCGAGATTCCCATAGCATGTTCCAAAATCAAAACTATGGGCACCATATGCCCCTACATCTAATCACTATCTAGAGGGTCTCGAGCCAATGGCTCGACTCCAACAACCCGCAGATCCCAAACTGCCTGTCCGGCCATCACCATGCGTCGCATGACCCTTCGCCACTCATAGGGTAGCCCTATACATCCCTCTATGTAATGGTCCTTGATATCATGCCATTGGCACTTAGATACACTGGTCAACATCAGCTCACACCTGCAACGAACATCCTCCAGCAGAGCCTCATAGTCAGGTCTCTAGCCCGTCGCACTACGAGTCGTCCCATATACACCGCTGACTTCACTAGTGCTATATTTGCATACCAAAAGTGATGAATTAATACCACATACATATTCTAAAAAAATTAAATGCACCATAATATATAGCAACTTTCACTTACCATCTAGTCCCCATGCTAAACCTGACGAAAGTGGCAAGTCAAGGCCCCCTCGAAATTTCATACCACTGTATGGATAATCATATATGTGAAGTGGAATCTGATCCCAATGTGAAAATAAGTTGGGTCGGAACACCCATCTGACTTCCCTATCTCCTCCTCTCTGTAGTAGCTTCCCCCAGCAGTGCATCTTGGGCTCCCGTGGGCCCCCATCGCGGATCTTCACATGAGGCTGAAGTGTGGGGATATTCTAAAAGAATAATGAGCACAACACTATACCAAAAGAACATTCATGGTTCACCTGTTTCTTGCATACCGAATACCTTTTTTTCACTGATGACAACATCATCTAGGCCCACCCACAGTAGGTCCTAGTCAAAACAGTCTCAACCAACATCATCTACCTTCGGGTGATGTGATGGAATGCCTAGTTTCCCAGGATCCACAGTACTATTGCGACGACAACCCATGTCTCTAGCATCTCTATATTGCCGATTGGTATTTTTGTGCCCTTAGCATGAACACCCGGTCTATAGTGGTGCTCCATGAACTCTGATATGTTCTGCCCACACAGTAATACTGGATGTATATTTCCCACCACCCCTACTAGTGGGAGTGTGGTAAAGAAGTAGATGTCCTGGATGGTCACCTCGATCCTGTGCCCCTATACCATAAAATCCTCCTGGTATGGATCCCAATAGTTGAATATCCTGGACAGCAAGGGCTCCCCTGCCCTCATTTAATATTTCCAAATGGGAAAATCATGAATATAGTGAAAAATGTTGGAATAGCAGTGTAAAACATCATATAAAATCAAGAGGCCAATATGGAGACCTTCCATTCATTATAACAGTAGAAAATATGTACAGAATAATGGGCCACGAAACATGTTACAAGATAAAACAAGCCTCCAATAGACAAAACCCTCAAAAGAGGTGCTGCAACTATATATCAAAATGTCGGAGGACTGCTACAATGCAGTTTTAAAAGGACTTCTACAAAAAATTAGTACATAAAACATATGGGGCTTGAATGTGCCACAATATATGCAAAAATAAAGACCTGGGCTCTATACCACCTCCAGAAAAGAACCCAAAAGGGTCTTCAAGAAAAACACCCAATAATATAATGTGAGCCTCAGCCCTATGGATGAAATTATGCTACAACAAATGACTAAAGAGTGAATGGCTGAAGCTGATAGAAGAATGAATGTGATCTCCTCCAGTGAATCCTATGGATGAAAGGTTGCTCCTTTCACTTAAGAAATCACCTATCGAATCACCTACTACAGAAACCCCTGCAACTCTTCCCTAAAATAATGCAGATCCAGACTGCTACTGGGTTGTAGGGGATAACTAAACTATGGCCTGATGCCAAATGTGTCAACAAAGCTCTAGGGCCTTCTTTACTAGCCGCCAAAGAGAAAGGAACCTCCCTCCAATGAGATCTATCTCATAAATCTCCCAAATCAAACCTCCACAACTTTTTCCCTGCAACACAAACACAAATGCTCAACAAGAACTGCGATGTACATTAATACTGAAGCCTTGGCCAAATGCCTGATAGTGGAATGTAGTGAAAAATATTCCAAGAGGCCTCTCAAGGAAAGAGGTGGGATTCCCGATGAGGGACACCCTGCTCTAAACAACACTGCAATCTTAGCTAAATAAGCAAAGAAAGCTATATTGTATAAAGAGACCATATATCAAAACATAACATATCGTAATCTCCATAATATGGCTTCCATCCTTCCTTATATAAGAAATGGGATTTATAACCCTAAGCTCCATCCATTAATGACACTACTTCCATGCAAATATTTTCCATCTAAAATTTCACTGTCCTTCATTGAATGCTACTACTCCATGACAACGTTGTTGATTTGGTCAAAGTTGACCCATTCAAGGTGTTCCGGCCCCTTTTTGCACCTAAGGGTGCTCATTTAAGCTGCCAAGATGTCTTCTTTTTACATTGGCATTGGTTTTATTCATATTCTTATTCATTAAACAAGAAAGTTAAACAAAAAATAATATTTCAACTAGCTCATGGCTAATTGGGAATATTACACCTCATGAGTGGGTTCTCAGCCAACTTGACAACCCCATACTTCGCAACTACTCCTGATACCACGTCATACCCTGGGATCTCAGTACAAAGTGCATCTAAATCCCTCTCTGGCCAGTTGATATTTAGCTCTGCCATACCTGCACAAAACCATCATGTTTGTGAGCTCAAATACGGTAAACTACATCATCACTCATCAAGTCCTGATCCTCAGCCAAAAAATAGGCTAAAGTCCGGCTCCGAACCAACTCGCACTTTTCAGCCTCTGCAGCTATGAGATCATACTTTTCTTATCTGTAAACTACAAGAGAGGTCACATTACAGGCCCTCGAAAGTGTGAGTCAACTGTGGGGAAGGGTAGAGTGTTGTTTCAGAGCCCGGGGAACCTAATTTGAAAAACTGAACCACTGGAAAATTAGAGTAAGGTTAGGCCACCTACCTGCAACTGATAGCTCTTGATTCCAATTTTTTTGCTATGATAGTCACAAGATTTAGGGCCTTCTTCTCCTCTCCAAATTCACCATAGCTCCAGTAGAAAATAAATCAAATTACAGGGAAATGGTCGTATTAAAAGAAAAACCCTAAATTTTATTTCGCCAATTGCGACCAAACCATAGCTCAGTTTGAAAAATTGTCAACACTGTTGGAAATATCTCATCGAGCATTATAATGGGTATCCTTTTGTTTTTGGTAATTTGACACTTCACAAGGAAGCCATTTTTCTGAGAAGTGTCACTTTGTTGCCTCTTAAAATCAGATTTCATTACTTGCGCTGCTTGTACTTGGGGTACCACTTTGCATTCATACTTGTCAATGCACATTTTGATTTTCATCATGAGTAACCATTTTTCTCTCTCATTTTTACAGTCCTCACCAGGCCTATTTTGTGTGGCAGCATCATCAAGTCACCCTTGTTCAAAGCATATGATTTGAGTCACCATCGCATTCATGGAGTGTGTCTCGAGTCCCTTTGCCTCCTGCTACAATATTCCATCCATTTTTTCCTTGTCCCTCTCTCATGTCGCCCCTTTTTGCCTCTAGCTATACTGTCCCCCATCCCCTCCATATTCGAGTCAGTCACTGCTAGGTCATCCAAGCTTTTCAATGTCTAATAAGGGAATTCGTCAGTCCGCTACTCAGTATCGCTATTCCATAATCATCCCTGGTGGCAGTGCATCAGTCACTTTACTATGATCCCTCGTGCCTTAGTTGAGGATTCCTCATTACCTCACCTATGGAAGACCTCCTTCTGTTGACATCAACACATTCATTCTAGAAGACAGGTCTATACGGTGGTGTACCTTGGTTCCAGCTTCCATTCTTCTTCGGTGCCTCGGATCAGGCAAAGGGACTCATAATTTCCCTTTGAATTGATTGTTTCTCATCCACTCAGCTTCATATCATTATTGCATTATCGAGATTCATACACTTGATGATTCGATGCTCTAGTATATTTTCCCAGTAATTCACAGGTGTTTGTGAGATGTTTCCGACCTCATGAAGGGGTGACCCTCCAGGTAGCCCCCTGCATGCCTGGATGACCTCAAATTATGCTACAACCTTAGATGGAGCTCCAAATATTTGATGGGTTTAGTTCCAGCCGCTTACAACACCCATAACATGCATGTATCATTCAGATGATCCATTCATATTTTCAGAGCCCTTTCCTGTTTATCAGGGTTTCTATGGTTGTTATTATTTCTCATGTACTCAGATATTGCTATATTCAATTCTGGTTGTTGTACGAGGCATAGTATGTATGTGGGATACATTATATTTTTTTCAGGCCCATTTTATGCCAGCATGTCATGTACCATTTATCATGTACTTTATTTATCATTTTCATTTTTCTCGGCACACCATTATTCTTTGTGCTTTGTCATCTCGGCGGCCATACATCTGCCCCACTGCCTCACTAAGAACAAGTGCCCAAAAATCAAAGGATATTTCTCTCATTTGTAGGTCTCGCCCCCTCAGTTATTGTCCTCTCTCGCTTTACTCCATCTATGTATCTCTCTCTCCCTCTCTAACTCCCCTTCTATTTCTATTGATTGTGATCTTACAGCATACTTCAGTCATATGATTAGCTCCTAATGCTCGCACTTTGGGGGCCAAGCTGTTACACCAATTTTCGGTCATCTAACCATTTACAATTATATGGATCGAAGTACACCATGTAAGACCAATTTTACCATAGTAAAATTTCTTTCAATATAAGAAATAATTTAATAAACCATATTTTATTAAGTTATTTTTGGTTAAAACAAGAAACCCCATGAGGAATAATTAAATAAATCCTTATTTATTTGATTTTTCTCTAGGAATAAATAATTAAACCACTGTTTAAGTAATATGCCTTGTCATATTTAACCCAATTATGAGAAATAACTAGATAAATCATTATTTATATTATTTTTCTCTATGAATAATTAATTAAATCATTATTTAGTTATTATTCCTTGTTAAAATTGACTAAATCGCCTAGAAATAATTAAACAAATCATTATTTATTAATTATTACTTAACAAAATTCTTGAAATGATAAATAAATATTTATTTGTTTATTATTTCTAAATAAAGGTATTTAGCCAATTTAAATACCTTTTCCCTCTAACACAATATAATATTATAATCCAAGCAGATAGACCTCGATATTGGTTAATAATATTTTATTATTTGCCATTATAGAGGATAACTCAATATTTTGTTATAAATAGGAAGGTTTTCGATTCATTATTAACTTTTATCACTTTCATTGTCTCGCTTTGATCATGCCCATTGCTGCTACTTCTTTCTTTGCTTCTTGAGCTCACATAGATTTCAACACATTTTGGGTTTCCTACACCATTGAGAGAGAGAAACTTCTGGATCTAAAGCATTGAGGATAGCCACGAACCCATCCCATTGAGGGGGACTGGTAACGGTATTATTTTTTCCCTTCCGAGGTGTTATAATATATTCAAATTCTTTATATCTTGTCTTGTTTGTTGGATTCATGGAACAGTTCTATTTCTTTTCACTGTTTAACTAATTTTACCACATAGATCGGGTTTTTTGTAGCATTTATTTTAGCTATAGACTATATATCTAAATAAGTTAAGCAACGATATTTGTTGTTAGGGTTGTTTGTCATGCAAAGATAAAGTGAGCTCTTTTCTTACACTTGCGTTAAGAATTTACAGTAACAATATGCATTGCTATTGTTGTTTTATGTTATATAAATTATATGTTGCTGATGACCATGTTATTAGTTAACCTATTGTTGTTGTGTGTTAATGAACTATTATTGTTATGTGTTAATGAAAATTTTTTATGAGATTATGACGTGAACATGTTAGGTAGATACTAACATGTTCAAAGAACCCATCTTATTTTAGTCCTAGGTCAAAGATCCCATATTTTTTTAGTCCTAGGTAAAAGAACCCATTGAGTGCTCTATGGGTCTTGTTGACAAGGGAAAGGGTCAGGTTCATGATTTACTATCCCTTGGAGGGATCATGTATCAAATAAGGAAAAATATTATTACAAATTTGAATATCTAGAAGCCTCCAAGTGATGGGTCGAACAACCAGCTACAAGTCGACTTAGAAAGGCCCGATTCGTCCTCCATGAAAGCCGAGATAAGCACACTCATACTCCTCATTAGAAGAAAGATCTGAGAAGGGAGAATCTATCTGATTGATTGAAAATAAATAATATTTTTCTAGAAAAATTTTGGAGACCAACAAAGGAAGGAAGATTTAATTTCTTTGTTTCCATTTATTACATGTGTGAGTTCTTGAAGGAATACCTAGAGTTTCCTTATTCCGATATTTCGAGAGAATTTATTTGTTGTTTGGATAGCCCATCATTTTTTTTGGCTTCAGTATTGGTCTTGGAATTCCTCATTGGAAAGATTTTGCAGGAAAATATATTTTTCTCGTTTTTTCCTTTTTAGGGTTTTTTCCTCGCTTGGAGCCTAGTTATGGTGTTCTTGTGTTTTTATTGATATTATTTTTAGAATTTGTCTTGATGTTAAAAAATGAAGTAAATATCCTAAACTAATGCACAATAAAATTTCAAATATATAAGAGAAATAAATTTAAATGAATCCCTAATTCTTTTCCCTAGATTTATCAACACAAGAGAGGATAAGGTGGAACACTAGACATGGAACTTCATCCAATGGTGAGGATGAAGAAAAATTGCATTGGAGGGAAAGGGAAAGTGGTGAAAAGGGAAGAAATATCAAACAAAACCATAATCCAGCCAAGGGGCAAGAAGAAATATTTTTCCAAAATTACAAGCTTCAATTGTCATGAATTCGCGAACTATGTGACGAAGTTTCCACAAAACATGTTGAGAGAGAAGGACTGAGGAGGAGTAGCAAGTGAAACATTGGCTTCATAGTTCAAGATTGATCTCACCCTTATCGCATTATTTTCCAACACAATGATCGCTAGCATGTGGTACTTGGGTGTTAGTATGAATTCTTCGTCGAAGTGTACGAAAAAGAACCACTTTAGCTACGCATAACTAATAGCCCTAACAAAAATAGAGGCTGCCAAACATCTTCAGATCTGCGATTAGTAGTTAAAATGCTGCAACAAACAGATCTATAAATGGAAAGACATTAAGCAGTAAAGTAAAGAGTTTGCTCTATGCATCCAACAGACAAGACAAGAACACGATTTTTGAATGAATTTTTATATTACAGGGCACCTGGGAGGAAACAAGAAGGTGTATCCAGATCTCCTCAATGGGATGGGTTCTTTGTAGTCCTCAGCACTTCAGATCTAAGCTTTCTCTCTCTTGTAGATGTAGAAACCCAATGTAGAAGGTAGAGCTCAATGGGAGCAAAATGGTAGAAAAATGAGACCAAGTGTATAGATCTAGAGTGATCTAATAGGCAACAAAAGGTGAAGAATGATGGGGAAAACCCTCCTATTTATAACAAAATATTGGGTCATTCTAGATCTTGGTGCATGATTAAAATAATGTTAATCAAATCTAGATCCACCTCTATGGAATATTTTATTATTATTTGTTTGAGGGAAAGGGTGTTTGACTTGGGTCAAATCCCTTGATTAGTGAAGAATAAATAAATAAATGATTTATTTATCTTTTTAAGGAAGTGGTTGGGATATAATCAAATAAATAATGATTTATTTAATTAATGGTGGTTGATTTGGTCATATTTAACAAGGAATATTATTTAAATAATTATTCTAGAAAATAATAAGATAACTATGGGTTTATCTCATTAATTTCTTTGTTTTTGGGTTAAACATGACTGGGAATAATAATTAAATTATGGTTTAATTAATTATTCCATGAGGAAAATCAAACAAATATAGGCTTGTTTAATATTTCCTTTTGGGGTTTCCTGTTTGGACCATAAACAACCTAATAAATGTGGTTTATTAAGTTATTTAACATAGTGAAGGCAATTTTACTTAGGGTAAAATTGGTCTTACATGGTGTACTTGGGTCCATCTAATGATGATAGGTTAGATGACCAAAAAATGGTGTAACAGATTGCCCCCCAGCGTGCGAGTGTCAGGAGCAAATCGTATGACCGAAGTACGTTGTAAGAACTCGATCACTAGACAACAAAAGGGAAGTCAAAGAGAGAAAGGTGAGGTAGATAGTGTGCTGAAGGACTAGACCCTGAGGAGACGAGACTCGCAGGTGCAACAAGTCTCTTTTTATGAGAGGGTACCTGTGCTGAAGGCGGCGGGGGAGGCATACCTATGCCCGCCGAGACAAAGTACAAAAGAATAGTGTGTCCAGTAAACAAGGGACCGAACTATAGAGTACAGCTGGCATAATCAAGAGCCAGATAAGAATACAATGAATGTCAAAGAGAGAAATGTGAGGTAGATAGTGTGTTGAAGGACTAGACCCTGAGGAGACGAGACTCGCAGGTGCAACAAGTCTCTTTTTATGAGAGGGTACCTGTGCTGAAGGCGGCGGGGGAGGCATACCTATGCCCGCCGAGACAAAGTAAAAAAGAATAGTGTGTCCAGTAAACAAGGGACCGAACCATAAAATACAGCTGGCATAATCATGAGCCAGATAAAAATACAATGAGGAATCCCACATACATGCTGTGCCTGGGATAACAGCCAGGACTTGTACAATAATATCTGAGTACATGAGATACAAATACAACCCAAATGCCCCCTGTAAATGGGAAAGGGCTCACAAAATCTGACTGATACATGCAAATCAAAGAGGCGCTGCAAGTGGCTAAGGCCAACATCATCAAATATCTGGAGCTGCATCGAAGGCTGCAAGGAGGAGGTCATCCGGGCATGTGGGGGGCTACCTGCAGAGCCACCCCCTCATGAGGGTTGAGACATCTCACACACACCCGGGAATCATCAAGAGCTGCTGCTGGATCACTGGACCATCAAGTATACGGATCTCGATCATGCTGAAAGGAGCTGGAGAAACAATCAAGTCAAAGGGGAAGAAGAGATCCCTTTGCCTGATCCGAGGCACCGAACGATAGTGGAAGCTGGAACCAAGGTACACCGCCCTCTAGACCTGGCTTCTGGAATGAATGAGCTGATGTCGACAGAAGGAGGTCCGCCATAGGTGAGGTAATGAGAGACCCTCAACGAAGGCACGAGAGAAAATAGTAGAGTGACGGACAGACTGACACTAATGATGATGGCGGAATGGACAGGATGGGGTGGCGAATGGACGACTTCCCTTGTTAGAGCATAAAGGGCATGAATGACATGGCAGCGACTGACACGATATCAGAAGGGATAGGGGACAGTAGGGCTGAAGGTCATAGTGTGCGACGCAAGAGAGGGACCAAGCAATGAATGATGGAGAGCAGGAATGGTATACAAAGGGATATGGTATAGACTCTATGGAGGCAAGGATGACTCAACTTGGATGCTCTAAACAAGGGTGACACGATAGTGCTGCCACACAATAAAGGCCCCAATGGGGGACCGTGGAAACATGAGTACAAGGTGGGCACTCATGACGAAAATCGTCACGAACATGGACAAGTAAGGGGGCATTATGGTGCCCCAAGTACAAGTGTCGTAAGTGAGGAAATTCGATTTTAAGGAGCGGTAAAGTGACCCTTCTTGGACAAAATGTGTCCGGGTGAAGTATCAAATCACCAAAAAATAATAGAAACCCATTTGAGAGCTCGGTGAGATATTTCTAGCGGTGCTGACGGTTCGTCGAACGGGGCTACGGTGTGGTCGCAGCAGTCGAAAGAAGAAACAGGGGTTCTCTTTTAATAAGGCAGTTTTCCCTCCAAAATCATTCATTTGCTATTGTTGTTGTGGTGAATGTGGAGAGGAGGGAAGGCCCTAAATCTTGCGGCGAACGTAGCGGACAAACCGACCGTTGGAATCGAGATCTGTCAGTTGGAGGTAAGAGGCCTAACCTTGCTCTTGCATTTTGATGGATTACTTTTTCAGTTTAGGGCCCAACCTTCCAGAAACAGCCCCTCCTTCATCTCTATGGTCGGGTCGCACTTTTTGGGGCAAAAAGTACGACCTAGGACGCAGGTTTGAGGGCAAAAAGTGCGACCTGGTCCAGAAAATGGCAGAAAACTGCGACCTGGGAGATGAGGGGGTTTTGGTGTTGTTTTATGGCTGGACGCTGGGTTTTGGTGTTTGGTTATGGTTTGCCCGATCTGAACGCTGACAAATGTGATGTGTTTGTGCAGGTATGGCAGAGTTATGGGTCAACTGGAGAGAGAGAGATCTGGGGACACTTCGGACAGAGATCCAGGCGGATCAGGGCGTCCGTCGTGTGTTGGCCAGATTTGGGGTTCTTAAGTTTGTGGAGAACCCATTGATGAGAGCAGGGGAACCGTTACTGGCCCGGATTATCAGTTATTGGAATCCAGATCAGGAGATCTTTGTGGTGCAGGGGCACAGGATCGAACTGACGGTCCAGGACGTGTACTTCCTGACCGGTCTCCCGCCACTGGGGATGGTGGGAAACACACAGCCAGTGTTGCCGCGTGGGCGACATATCATGGAGTTCGTGGAATGCCATGGTCGACCAGGTCTCCAAGTCAAGGGGACTCGAATACCGATCGGGGATCTAGAGAGGCTATAAACTCGTGCAGTGGCCGTAGTTGTGCTGTGAATCCTGGGCAGCCAGGCGTTCCATCACATCACTGGGGGGCAGATGATGTTAGTGGAAAGTGTATTGGGTGGGACCTACTATGGGTGGGCCCAAATGCTGTTGGTGTCGCTAAAGCGACAGTTGTCACTATGCAGGCGGCAGGTGAACCATGACTATGCATATGGGACTTTGTTGTGCGCCTTCTTCTTTGAGAAGATCCCGACCTTGAGGCCTCATGTACAGCTTCCAGATGGGGGCCCGAGAGAGCCCAGGATGCGCCGTTGGGGACGGCTACTGTGCAGAGGAGGAGGAGGGGTGGTCGGGCGAGTATTTCGACCAGAGTTTTTTTCCCATTGGGATCAGATGCCTTTGTACATAGACGACTATCCCTATAGTGGGATGAGTTATTGTGGAGATCCGGACCTGCCACTTCCGCCTGGTCGAGTCTGGGGGCCCGATGGTAAGTGACAGATTGCTATTCTTGTATGGGCATGTTAAAGTATTTTGAATAGTAGAGTAAGGTACTGATTCATGTACTTTTGGTATGCAGATATAGCACCGGTGAAACCGGCCGGATATATGAGACGACCGGCAGCGTCTGGGGCTACAGGTCAAAGTGGTTCGAGAGCAGCGCAAAATGAGGATGCAGCTACCCGGCTGGAGGATATCCGATGTAGATGCGAACGGTTGTTGACCGGAGTATCAGAGCGCGGGTGGCAGGATTTGGACGACCAGTTCATAGAGCCGTGTGTTGGTGTACCCTCGGAGTGGCGAGGTGTCATGCGGCGCATGGCGATAGCCGATCAGGCGATGCGCGATCTACAGGCTGCAGGGGCAGAGCCATTGGCTCGGGATCCTCCAGATAGTGATTAGGGGTGGGGCATGTGGTTCCCCCTTTGATGTATGTAGGGGCAGGTGGTGCCCCCCTATGATGTATGTAGGGGTAGGTGGTGCCCCCAATTTTTGGCTTTTTGTTTGTAACATGCTATGGGCATGTCGTATGTATCGGAGTATATGGACTCTAAATGTATGCTTTGCGACACATATTAGGGATATGTATCGTATTTTGATGGTTGATTTAATGCTATTGTCTTGTATGAAATGTGTGTGATAAATGCCAATCTAGAACATGGTTTGCAATACTATCTACGTAGCGATTCTGGTCTCGGGGTACATGGTTGAAAGTTATGGTTTCAAACGCACGTATTAAGACTTTTACTCGTAAATAGCGTCTAAACAGCACAGGGTTATGCACACGATAAACACCATTTAGTTTCATTACAAGAAGCAGGGAATCCAAACGAACGTGCAGATGGAGGATGCGATGAAAGAGGGCATCGGCTAATAGGCCACGCACTGCATCATATTCGGCCTGATTGTTGGTGGCAGAACCAATGCATACCCCGTTAGAAATAACAAGGTCATGCAAGGGGGTGAAGATGGCCCAACCTGCCGAGGCGAGATTCCTGGAGTAGCGACTTGCACCATCGGCGTAACCGATAAAGGGTGTGGACGGGGGGTCCTGCAGAATGGTGTGACAAGACAATAAATGAGGGGATGAAAAGAAATGACGGCAGCGTGAGGGTACAAAAGTCATCGGGCGGCAACGACGGGAGGAGGGGGAAGTGGCAGGATGATCAAGACTCAAACAAGGTGGTGTATAAGAGCTATCAGAAACATGGTGAGGACTCGGGCTGCGGAGGTCAACAGAGACACCAGTGGAGTGATCTCGAGTATGAGGGGGAATCGAGTGATCAAGGGTCACAACAGGGGAGGATGTAGGCGGGCTAGGCTCCGAGTGTCGCACAGAGGAGGATGGGTAAAGGATGGTTACCGTAGACTCCGTCATCTGAACATCGGGGGGAGGGATGACAATGGAAGCGGGAGGATCCTCGGGTTGGCCTGAAGCATACTGCGCGAGGATGGGAGAGGCAGATTGATTCTGTTCAACCTCGTACTCTCGAATGACCTCTAAAGAGGCGCGATAATGCGTCAGGTGAGGATAGTGGTGGGAGTAGTGGCCATGGACACCGCACAATGCGCATGGTTTGTTGGTGCGGAGAGTCTTGGGGTTCTTGGTTACGGACGAAGAGGAGGCTTCAGGGGCCGTAGATTCGGGGAACGCGACTTTAACCATGGGTTGGATACGGGGCAACTCGGGACAAGCATGGGTGGCATGACCGGCGACATCGCACAAGGCACAGGGCTTGGCAGGGTGGGGAGGGGTCGGGTCAGTCGTGGTGGTCTTATCTTTTGGTGCCCCCTTACGGGCTTTGCGTTTCTTCTCAGGAGCTGTCACGACAGGAGAGGGATCCTGCGGAGGTGCCGGAGGCACAGTAGCAACGGAAGAAGCGAGGGGGACCGGTTGGACCGGTGTCCAAGCCATGTAGGGTTTGGGGTGACCGGGGAGGAGTGGCCAAGGATCCGTGCAGTTAGGAATGCCCGAGGTCGGGTTAGAGAGGGAGAGGGTGGCCATTTCAAGAGGCCAAGAATGTCTACATACGGGGGAGCCGGGAAGGGGATGCGTAGGCGGGGTAATGGCCGGGGCCAACTCCGAGATGGGTTGAGGCAGGAGGGCAGGCCGGGGGTAAGAAGTTCGGGGATACGGCCTTAGGAGGAGGCGGGAGGTCGGTTGGCGAGAGAAGTATAGCTAGAAGACGGGTTCTGGAGAAGCGAAAGACAGTTACGGACCCCAGCACGACAGACCGTTGAGAGACGACTTTGAGACAGTTACATCATACAAACATTGACAATTTGAGATCGAGGATAGGAGGAGAGAAGGCAGAAAAGTTCTAAGCCAGGAGGAGTCCTTGTAACGGCAAGGAGACCTTTGAGTCGGGGAATCGGCAGTTTGCTTATTGGCTCTGAAAGAGTGGTGGTCTGGAAAATTAGAGAGATAAATGATATGTCAACTGGTCAATAGTGACTATCTTTCCATTATGGGGGAAAGACATCTTGCGAAAGACCGCGGATGGGACAGCAGACATAGCATAGGTGTAGCTTCGCCCCAAAAGAATGTTGTAGTCTAGCGGGGCGTCAATGACTTCGACGTCAACGCAAATAGTCTTACCGACGAGGGTAATAGGGCAATTACGAAACAAGCCAATGGGCTGGGAGGCATGACCGTCCCACGCTCTAAGGGTGATCGTGGAAGGGGCCAGCTCAGGGGATCCGAGTTGCTTCCAAACCGAAGCGGACATCACGTAGGTGGATGCCCCCTCGTCAATTATACACCGGGAAACGATGGCGTTCCAAATTTTGACTGGGATTTGGAAGGCGACGGAAGGAGGAAGGGGAGGATGGTCCGATTGAGTGGCGCCGAAAACAATCATTTGGTCATCAGCAGGATCTACAGCGCCCACAGCAGATAGTAGAGCCTTCTTTTGGGAAGAACCTGTTGGAGGTTCCGATGGTAACCATGGGTATTGCGCCAAATCTACTGCTATACGATTGGGCGACTCAAGGCTGGAAGCATCATTTCGCGTAATGGTCCCTTGGAATCTTTGGATGAACCTCAGCAGAGTTTCGAAGGATGCAATAAAGACCTGGATGTCAAAGGAGACCTTCGAACTGAAAGAAGGGAGGCTCGCGATCAAGACAGGGCAGAGGCTTAGAATGGGTACAAACCCAGGTTTGAAGGTGAAAGATCGGCCAGAGGGAGTTAGGATGAAATTCATCATAAAGATCGTGTCGAGGAACGAGAAAGGAAGGAGACGGCTACTGGTTTCGGGTGGTTAGGTAGCCGGATCAACTAGCGAGGAAAGGATGGTGTGTTTGGTGCGTGTGTACATTGGTGGAGCATGAGGGAGCGTGCTGTGCGCGCAATGTGGCTTGAGACTCCCACATCTGTCGCATCTGGGGTAAGAGAGGGCAATCGTGAGTGTAGTGACCGTAAACACCGCAACACGAACAGGGCTTGTTGGTGCGAAGCGGCACCAGACAGTTTGTTGCCGGTTAAGTTGCAGTTAACAAGGTCTGCCGGAATTGATTATAGAAGTGCAGGGGGCATATTGGTTTAATTTCTCAGCCTTCTTTGAGAATAAGGGAAAGTTAGGTAACCACTGCAGTGCAAATGCTGGAGGGTGTTAGTATGAATTCTTTGTCGAAGCGTACGAAAAAGAACCACTTTAGCTACGCATAACTAATAGCCCTAACAACAATAATGGCTGCAAAACATCTTCAGATCTGCAATTAGTAGTTAAAGTGCTGCAACAAACGGATCTATAAATGGAAAGATATTAAGCAGTGAAGTAAAGAGTTTGCTCCATGCATCCAACAGACAAGACAAGAACACGATTTTTGAATGAATTTTTATATTACGGGGCACCTGGGAGGAAACAAGAAGGTGTATCCAGATCTCCTCAATGGGATGGGTTCTTTGTAGTCCTCAGCACTTCAGATCTAAGCTTTCTCTCTCTTGTAGATGTAGAAAACCCAATGTAGAAGGTAGAGCTCAATGGGAGCGAAATGGCAGAAAATGAGACCAAGTGTGTAGATCCAGAGTGATCTAGTAGGCAACAAAAGGTGAAAAATGATGGGGAAAACCCTCCTATTTATAACAAAATATTGGGTCATTCTAGATCTTGGTGCATGATTAAAATAATGTTAATCAAATCTAGATCCACCTCTATGGAATATTTTATTATTATTTGTTGGAGGGAAAGGGTGTTTGACTTGGGACAAATCCCTTGATTAGTGAAGAATAAATAAATAAATGATTTATTTATCTTTTTAAGGAAGTGGTTGGGATATAATCAAATAAATAATGATTTATTTAATTAATGGTGGTTGATTTGGTCATATTTAACAAGGAATATTATTTAAATAATTATTCTAGAAAATAATAAGATAACTATGGGTTTATCTCATTAATTTCTTTGTTTTTGGGTTAAACATGACTGGGAATAATAATTAAATTATGGTTTAATTAATTATTCCTTTTGGGGTCTCCTAATTAACATGGTGAAAGCAGTTTTACTTGGGGTAAAACTGGTCTTACATGGTGTACTTGGGCCCATCTAATGATGAAAGGTTAGATGACCAAAAAATGGTGTAACAGATTGCCCCCCAGCGTGCGAGTGTCAGGAGCAAATCGTATGACCGAAGTACGTTGTAAGAACACAATCACTAGACAGCAAAAGGGATGTCAGAGAGAGAAATGTGAGGTAGATAGTGTGCTGAAGGACTAGACCCTGAGGAGACGAGACTCGCAGGTGCAACAAGTCTCTTTTTATGAGAGGGTACCTGTGCTGAAGGCGGCGGGGGAGGCATACCTATGCCCGCCGTGACAAAGTACAAAAGAATAGTGTGTCCGGTAAACAAGGGACCAAAACATAGAGTACAGCTGGCATAATCAAGGGCCAGATAAAAATACAGTGAAGAGTCTCACATACATGCTGTGCCTGGGATAACAGCCAGGACTAGTACAATAATATCTGAGTACATGAGATAAATACAACCCAAATGCCCCCTGTAAATGGGGAAGGGCTCACAAAATCTGAGTGATACATGCAAATCATAGAGGTGCTGCAAGTGGCTAAGGCCAACATCATCAAAATCTGGAGCGGCATCAAAGGCTGCAATGAAGAGGTCATCCGGGCATGTGGGGAGCTACCTGCAGGGCCACCCCCTCATGAGGGTTGAGACATCTCACACACGCCCGGGAATCATCAAGAGCTGCTGCTGGGTCACTGGACTGTCCAGTATACGAATCTCGATCATGCTGAAAGGAGCTGGAGAAGCAATCAAGTCAAAGGGAAGTGAGGGATCCCCCTGCCTGATCCGAGGCACCGAACAAGAGTGGAAGCTGGAACTAAGGTACACCGCCCTCTAGACCTTGCTTCTGGAATAAATGTGCTGATGTCGACAGAAGGAGGTCCGCCGTAGGCGAGGCAATGAGAGATCCTCAACTAAGGCACGAGAGAAAAACAAAAGAGCGACGGACAGACTGACACTAATGATGATAGTGGAAATGGGAAGGAAGGAGTGGCGAATGGACGACTTCCCTTGTTAGAGCATAGAGGGCATGAATGACATGGCAACGACTGACACAATATCGGAAGGGACAGGGGACAGTGGGGCTGTCGGTCATGATGTGTGACACAAGAGAGGAATCAAGCAAAGAAGAATGGAGGGCTATAGTGGGGTGTAAAGAGACGCTGGGTAGACTCCATGAATGCAATGATGACTCAACTTGGATGCTCTAAACAAGGGCGACTTGATAGTGCTGCCACACAGTAAAGGCCCCAATGGGGGACCATGGAAGCATGAGTACAAGGTGGGCACTCATGACGAAAATCGACACGAACATGGACAAGTAAGGGAGCGATATGGTGCCCCCAGTACAAGTGTCGTAAGTGAGGAAATTCGATTTTAAGGAGAGGTGAAGTGACCTTTCGTGGAAAAAATGTGACCGGGTGAAGTGTCAAATCATCAAAAACTAATTAAAACCCATTTGAGAGCTCGGTGAGATCTAACCAGCGGTGCTGACGGTTCGTTGAACGGGGCTACGGTGTGGTCGCAGCAGTCGAAAGAAGAAACAGGGGTTCTCTTTTAATGAGGCAGTTTTCCCTCCAAAATCATTCATTTGCTATTGTTGATGTGGTGAATGTGGAGAGGAGAGAAGGCCCTAAATCTTGCGGCGAACGTAGCGGACAAACCGACCGTTGGATTCGAGATCTGTCAGTTGGAGGTAAGAGGCCTAACCTTGCTCTTGCATTTTGGTGGATTAGATTTGCTGTTTAGGGCCCAAAACCCCAGAAACAGCCCCTCCCTTATCTCTACGGTCGGGTCGCACTTTTTGGGGCAAAAAGTGCGACCCAGGACGCAGGTTTTAGGGCAAAAAGTGCGACCTGGTCCAGAAAATGGCAGAAAACTGCGACCTGGGAGATGAGGGGGGTTTGGTGCTGTTTTATGGCTGGGAGTTGGGTTTTGGTGTGTGGTTATGGTTTTCCCGATCTGTACCATGACAAAAAGAATGTGTTTGTGCAGGTATGGCAGAGTTGCGGGTCAACTGGAGAGAGAGGGATCTAGGAACACTTCGGACAGAGATCCAGGCGAATCAGGGCGTTCGTCGTGTATTGGCCAGATTTGGGGTTCTCAAGTTTGTGGAGAACCCGTTGATGAGAGCAGGGGAACCATTACTGGCCCGGATTATCAGTTATTGGGATCCAGATTAGGAGATCTTTGTAGTGCAGGGGCACAGGATCGAACTGACGGTCCAGGATGTTTACTTCCTGACCGGTCTCCCACCACTGGGGATAGTGGGAGACACGCGGCCAGTGTTGCCGCGGGGGCGGCATATCATGGAGTTTGTGGAACGCCATTGTCGACCGGGTCTTCAAGTCAAGGGGACTCGAATATCGATCGGGGATCTAGAGAGGCTAGAAACCCGTGCAGTGGCCGCAGCTGTGCTGCGAATCCTGGGCAGCCAGGCGTTCCATCACATCACCGGTGGGCAGATGACGATAGTGGAGAGTGTGTTGGGTGGGACCTACTTTGGGTGGGCCCAAATGATGTTGGTATCGCTAAAGCGACAGTTGTCGCTATGCAGGCGGCAGGTGAATCATGATTGCTCATATGGGACTTTATTGTGCGCCTTCTTCTTTGAGAAGATCCCGACCTTGAGGCCTCGTGTGCGGCTTCCAGATGGGGGCCCGAGAGAGCCCAGGATGCGTCGTTGGGGACGACTACTCTGCAGAGGACGAGGAGGGGCGGTCGGGCGAGTGTTTCGACCGGAGTTTTTTGCCCATTGGGATCAGATGCCGTTGTACATAGACGACTACCCGTATAGTGGGATGAGCTACTGTGGGGATCCGGATCTGCCACTTCCGTCTGGTCGAGTCTGGGGGCCCGATGGTAAGTGACAAATTGCTATTCTTATGTGGGCATGTTAAAGTTTTTGAATAGTAAATAATGATACTGATTCAGGGACTTTTTGTATGCAGATATAGCACCGGTAAAACCGGCCGGATATATGGGAAGACCGGCAGCGTCGGGAGCTACGGGTCCGAGTGGGTCGAGAGCAGCGCAAAATGAGGGTGCAGCCGCCCTACTGGAGGACATCCGCCGTAGATGTGAGCAGCTGTTGACCGGAGTATCGGAGCGCGGGTGGCAGGATTTAGACGACCAGTACATAGAGCCATGTGTTGGTCTCCCCTCGGAATGGCGAGGTATCATGCGGCGCATGGCGATGGCCGGTCAAGCTATGCGTGATCTACATGCTGCAGGGGCAGAGCCATTGGCCCGGGAGCCTCCAGATAGTGATTAGGGGCATGTGGTGCCCCTTCTGATGTATGTAGGGGGAGGTGGTGCCCCCTAGAATGTATGGAGGGGCATATGGTGCCCCCAGTTTTTTGGATTTTGTTTGTAACATGCTATGGGCATGTCGTATGTATATGTATGGGGGGGCGTATGGTGCCCCCAGTTTTTGGAACATGCTATGGGCATGTCGTATGTATCAGAGTAGATGGACTCATCAATATATGGTTTGCGACACATATTATGGATATGTATCGTCTTTTGATGGTTGATTTAATGTTATTGTCTTGTATGAATTGTGTGTGATAAATGCCAATCTAGAACATGGTTTGCAATACTATCTACGTAGTGATTCTGGTCTCTGGGTACATGGTTGAAAGTGATGGTTTCAAATGCACGTATTAAGACTTTCACTCGTAAATAGCGTCTAAACAGCACAGGGTTATGCACACGATAAACACCATTTAGTTGCATTACAAGAAGCAGGGAATCCAAACAAACGTGCAGATGGCGGATGCGATGCAAGAGGGCATCAGCTAATAGGCCACGCACTGCATCATATTCGGCCTGATTGTTGGTGGCAGAACCAATGCATACCCCGTTAGACAGAACGAGGTGATGCAAGGGGGTGAAGATGGCCCACCCTGCCGAGGCAAGATTCCTGGAGTAGCAACTTGCACCATCGGCGTAACCGATAAAGGGTGTGGATGGGGGGTCCTGCAAAATGGTGTGACAAGACAATAAATGAGGGGATGAAAGGAAATGACGGCAGCGTGAGGGTACAGAAGTCATCGAGCGGTAATGGCAGGAGGAAGGGGCAGGATGATCAAGACTCAAACAAGGTGGTGTATGAGAGCTATCGGAAACATGGTGAGGACTCGGGCTGCGGAGGTCAACAGAGACACAAGTGGAGTGATCTCGAGTATCAAGGGACACAACGGGGGAGGCTGCGGACGGGCTAGGCTTTGAGTGTCGTGCAGAGGAGGATAGGTAAAGGATGGTTACCGTGGACTCCGTCATCTGAACATCGGGGGGAGGGATGACAATGGAAGCGGGAGGATCCTCGGGTTGGCCTGAAGCATACTGCGCGAGGATGGGAGAGGCAGATTGATTCTGTTCAACCTCATACTCTCGAATGACCTCTAAAGATGCACGATAATGCGTCAGGTGAGGACAGCGGTGGGAGTAGTGGCCATGGACACCGCACAATGCGCACGGTTTGTTGGTGCGGAGAGTCTTGGGGTTCTTGGTTACGGACGAAGAGGAGGCTTCAGGGGCCGTAGATTCGGGGAATGCGACTTTAACCATGGGTTGGATACGGGGCAACTCGGGACAAGCATGGGTGGCATGACCGGCGACATCGCACAAGGCACAGGGCTTGGCAGGTTGGGGAGGGGTCGGGTCAGTCGTGGTGGTCTTATCTTTTGGTGCCCCCTTACGGGCTTTGCGTTTCTTCTCAGGAGCTGCCACGACAGGAGAGGGATCCTGCGAAGGTGCTGGAGGCACAGTAGCAATGGAAGAAGCGAGGGGGACCGGTTGGACTGGTGTCAAAGCCATGTAGGGTTTGGGGTGACCAGGAGGGGTGGCGGCTGGGGGATCAAGGTACCAGACCGGAATGCCCAAGGTCAGGTTAGGAAGGGAGAGGGTGGCCATGACGGGGACAGAAAATACTCCGGGAGGGGGAGCCAGGAAGGGGATCTGTCCAGCAGGGTAATGGCCGGGAGGGACGGCTCCGAGATGGTTAAGGCCAGGGGGAACCAAGCCAGGGGGGTAAAGGGGTTCAGGGATACCAGCTGTAGGAGGAAGGCCAGAAGGAGGAGGTCCGGTTGGCAGAGAAGTATGGCTAGGAGCGGGTTGCGGAGGGCGAAGGGGTGGTTGCGGACTAGCCGAAGCAGGCCTTTTGAGGGCGGCCTGAGATGATTGCATCATGCAAACATTTGACAAGCTGGGATCGGGGATAGGAGGAGGGGGAAGACAAGGAAAAGTTCCAAGTAGGGAGGAGTCCTTGTAAACGCCGGGGGAGACACTGGTCAGGGAATCGACGGTTTGCTTGTTGGCTACAGAAGAGATGGTGGTCTCAGAGGAGGTCTGAGAGGGAGGCTCATGATATGTCAACTGGTCAATGGTGACAATATTCCCGTTATGTGGAAAAGACATCTTGCGGAAAACCGCGGATGGGACAGCAGACATGGCATAGGTGTAGCTTCGCCCCAATAGAATGTTGTAGTCTAGAGGGGCGTCAATGACTTCGACGTCAACGCAAACAGTCTTACCTGTGAGGGTGATGGGACAGTTACGAAATAGGCCAATAGGCTGGGAGGCATGACCGTCCCACGCTCGAAGGGTGATCGTGGAAGGGGCCAGCTCGGGGGATCCGAGTTGCTTCCAAACCGAAGCGGACATCACACAGGTGGATGCCCCCTCATCAATTATACACCGGGATACAGTGGCGTTCCGGATTTTGACTGGGATTTGGAAAGCAACGGAGGGAGGAAGAGGAGGATGGTCCGATTGAGTGGCGTCAAAAACAATCATTTGGTCATCAGCAGGATCAACAGCGCCCACGGCAGATAGTAGAGCCTTCTTTTGAGAAGGGCACGACTGGAGGAGTTCCAGTGTGGAAATGGCAGCAGGGGATTGCGCCAAATCATCTACTATACTATACGATTGAGCGGCTCGATCGGAAGCAGCATTTCAGCGTAATGGGCCCTTTGGAATCTTTGGATGAACCTCAACTTTGGGTTGAGGGATGTGTAAGGGGCCACTGGATGTCGAAAGAGGCTCTGTAGAACCTGAAGATGGAGGCTCGGGAGCAGACTGAGCAGGAGGATTGGGGTACTGGCGAGACCGAGTTTGAAGGTGAAGGTCGACGGAAGGGGAAGGATCGGAGCGCATCATAAGGATCTGGTAGTCAGAGGAACCAGAAATGGACGAGGGTGTGGCTGCATGGCTGTCGGGGGGTTGGGTAGCCACGAATCCCTGTTGAGGGAAAGGATCAGTGAACACAGCTGGCTGGGTAGTGGCCACATTAGGAGGATCGTGAGGGGAGGCGTGTTGTCCGCGCAATGTGGCTTGAGACTCCCACATCTGTCGCATCTGGGGTAAGAGAGGACAATCGTGAGTGTAGTGACCGTAAACACCACAACACGAACAGGGCTTGTTTGTGCGAAGCGGCCTGTCCGGCCTGGGCGGAATGCCCTGAGGCGGGTTGCTAGTGTTAGGGTCCACACCAGAATTGGGTCCTCGGTTACCGGGGGCAGATGGGTTCTGGTTGCCTCTCCGCCTTCTTTGAGAAGAAGAGGGATTAATCGCACCCTGCTGTGCAAATACTTGCCCTGGAGGGGGTTGTAAGTGTTGTTGCGGGTTGTGAGGAGGCAAGGGAGGCGGAAGCGCATATGCTGGAGGAGCTGGCGCACCAGGCTGTGGATAAAAGTAAGGGTTGGGTTGGGCGACATTGAGGTAAGCAGGAGGTTGGGCAAAAGAAGGAGGCATGCCGTATCCTGGATACATGTTGCCGGGAGGGGGAAGATTGCTTGAGGTGCTGGCCCCTCCCTGAGGGAGACCATGGCTCATAGGAGGGTGAGCAGATGGGTGGGAAAGAGATCCAACAATACCGTCGGCGGAATGAGATGCCCCCCGGGCGTTAGCGCCACCGGGCCTGGGGATGTCAGGGAGAACGGTATAAACATAACCAGATTGAGCGTAGATCAGGTCATATTTTAAAGCTATTTGGAGGGCGGCTTCTTCGGATTGAGGAAAGTGAGAGGCGACATCTTTGCCGATGGGAGACGGGAGGGTGCGAAGGAACCAGTCCATGTAAACCCGATCTTCGAAGGGAGGGGCTCGACATAAGCTCCGTCTTCGTCGCCATTCCTGAACATGGGCAGAAAGGCGTGTGGAAGAGGATTGCTTAAATGAAGTCAAGAGCTTCGTGCCAGTGTCGTATCGGAGAGGGAGCTGGAAGTACGACAAAAAGGCTTGGGCAAGAGTCTCGAACGTGGTATGGGAGGAAGTGGCCTGTTCGACATACCATTTAGAAGCTTCGCAGGTAAGCGTGCGTTGGAACAAACGAAGACGGATGGAGTCATCGGTAATGGAATTGGAGGAACACCACATGTGGAAAGACCGGACGTGATTGGTTGGATCTTCTCCATTAAGGCCCTCGAACTTAGGAATATCAGAGGGCAGCTTGGTGGGCATAGCGGGCCAGGTAGCATTGTGGTGAATAGGGTCATTAATCAACTGATGGAAATCGGGGAGGCTGAGGCCTGCAATGTACGGCAGCACAGGGGTGGCCTGGGTAGTGGTTGTGGCAGTTCCGCTAGAAGTGGGGCCGGCATTGGGGCCGGGGGAACCGCTAGCGTTAGGCCCTGGACCAGACATAGTGAAGGTAACAGGGGGAGAACCAGAAGGAGAAGGAGGACCCGATAAATCAGGAGAGGAGTCGGAGTGCGGACTCGAAGGTGGACTGGCTCGACGACGGCGGTGCGGAGCAGGTCGATCAACCAGAAACTGAGGGTGAAGGCCAAGAAGTCTCCGGGAGAGGCGCCTTAGGGGCGCAATGATGATAGGAAGAAGGAAACCGACAAGGGCAGAAGGGGACAGAATCAAGAAAGGTCAAGGGCAGATAAGGAACAGTGACAATTGATTTTAGAGTCTTTGCCAGGCGGTGTTAACCAGGCGCTTCTTCTCTTAGGGTCAGTGTGTGGTGTGCGTTAATTTTAATTTTTAAACCCTTTCCGTTGTTGAGAGCAAGAAAAAGTGTGCTGCGTAGCTGAAAATAAACCTACAGAGAACAGAATAAAACACTAAAATAACAGAAAAATAACAGCTACGTATGCATCTATTTAACCCAAGAAGGTGGGTC